>JBCAUF010000838.1:16146198-16157432 GCA_038406115.1 Haemulon aurolineatum | reverse complement strand
TATCTTAACTTTCTACAGCCAATAAATATTCCAGTACATAACACCCTGTGACACTTAAACTAGACATTTTTCCACCTTCTTGTTCATGCTAAGACAAAATAACCAGCTGCTGGCTTTAGCTTTATATTCACCACAAAGACATGAGAGGGATATTGATATTCTCACTTCATTCTCGAAGGTAAATAAGAGAAAAGGAGAGAGAAAATCTGTTACTTCAAGATGTAGACAGGAGATTGTACTGAGATTATTGAAAGCATCAACCTGTAATGGACTCTGTTGCTCTCTGTGGAAACAGGCCCTGCTCCCGGTTGGCACCTGGAGTCCATTGAAGTGAAAGATGAGGCCATGGACCAGACCTTTAGGTTCCCCTGCGACCGCTGGTTGGCTAAAAATGAAGATGACGGGCAGATAATGAGGGAGCTGGCCTGTGCCAACAACGACTCTATAGACCTCAGTGACAAAACCAGTTAGTAAAAATGGAAGGCTGTGGGAATAATTACAAGCTCTGCGATAGTCAGAGATGAATGACTTTCTGCTAATTGCAAGTGTTTGCCAGATGTGAAACGATTACAGTGTGACAATCTCTGTCTGCCTGTCTGTCTGTCTGTCTGCATTGCCACAGAATACGAAATTGCCACGACAACTGCTAACACAGACGATGCCTCCACCACGGAAAATGCGTGGATCGTGTTGGAAGGAAGGAAAGCCCGTTCGAAGGAGTTTGTTCTGGAGAATAAGAAGAAGAAGTTCTTATGGTAGGTCTTCAAAGAGAGTCTAGGTGCCTCGGCGGCTCATGGTAAAACCCTATTACGTGGCCTTACATAATCTCCTCTCTTTCACATGTTTTGTTTTTCTACCCTCTTTTATCTTGTAGCTTCACTTTCTGTTCTCCAAGTCTCTGCTCTCAGGAGAGTTAATCCCATGAGCCGCACAGAAGAAAAACTCTCTGGCAGACCAGTGAATTTAACTGTTCACTGTTCGGAGTCAAAGCAGGCACAAACTCTTGACAGTAGTTGTAACTTTATTTTTTTAATTAATTTATTTTTCTATTTTTGCCCTGTCACAGCGGTGCCACAGACAGGTTCGAGTTCTCGTCCAAGCACGTGGGGGAGATTGCTGGCATCTGTGTCGGTCACATAACGAAAGACGGAAAGAAGGTGAAGCATGAGGCTTTCTGGCACGTTATGGAGGTGGTCGTGACAGAAAAGGAGCTGGGAAACAAGTGAGTGCAATCTCATGCATCCTGCATTATGTTACATAAAATGTCACATTGATGGTGTTGATGTGACACCAAACCCTCCCTCCTGCTTAGGTTCTTCTTCCACTGCGATGCACAAATCCCCCTGGCAGCCAAAAAGGACCAATTCCTGACCTTTGAGTGCTTCAAGTCTGTCGAGAGCTTCGCGAGCAAAGTCCGCAACCTGGTCCCCGTCAAGTACGAGATCATCGTCATCACCGGCGATGTGAAAGGGGCCGGCACGGACGCCAACGTCTTCATCACCATCTATGGCGTCAACGGTGACTCAGGCAAGCGTCATCTGCGGCAGAAGTTGCGCAACCTTTTCGAGCGAGGGCGAACAGACCGCTTTGTTCTGGAGATGCTGGACCTTGGGGAGCTGCTGAGGGTCAAAGTGGAGCACGACAACGCCGGCTCCAGCAGTGGGTGGTACTTAGAATGCGTCGAGATCACCAACACGGCCAACTCGGTGACCACCATCTTCCAGTGTGGAAAGTGGCTGCACACCCGTAAGGCCGACGGGGAGATTCAGAGAGTGCTCTACCCCAGATATTAAGGAGGAGGAGGATGCATGAAACAAAGAGTGGGTGAGCTTTCCTGTGGAGACTTTTTGATCAGTTGTCTTTTTTTACTGCATGTTAGACGAGCTTTGTGAAGAAAACAACTGGGACTAACGGACCTGAATGTAACTTCATGTCACCTTGAACAAGATAACACATATGTTCTTTTTTAACTTTGTGCCAACTGTTTAGGTTGCTCCTCCTCTGACTTTAAAAAAAGCCATTTGCTACCATCTTTTTGCTATCAACTGGAACAAACCCGAATATTGCCCAAAGCAGATAATCCAACACAATAAACATTCTGTCTTGATTTGGTCTTTTTTTCATTTGTTCTCTTTCGCACCAGTCCACACATCACGCCACACACTCTGCTTGGTTTCGGTCACTAGACTCCTACAGGTGGAAAGGTAAGCTAGGAAATGGTCCTACAAAATCTCTTCCCCTCCTTTGAATTAATATGTAGACTAAATTTGGACACAAGTCAGTTTGCATACTCACAGCTGCAGAAAAATTGCATTTTTCTTGTGAAAACTGGTGGAACAACAAAAAATAATATGCATTTTTTCACATTCAACTGAGCCAGTATATCATTAACTGTTCAATATTTAAGTATGTTGATTTTTAATTTTTAGCTCCAAGTAATTAGTATGAAGTACCTGCCACATGACAGTGGGACACAATTTACAGTATCATGTGTCATCCATGTTCTTTCACTTGTAACATTTTAGTTTGCGGTTTTATTTCAAGCTGCCTTTGAATTGTCAATATTTCTACTTTAATCACAAAAAGAAATGTAAATCAGAATACCAGTATTAAATTGGCTTTAACGTAACTGAAATGAGACCAGTATTCTCTAATGAGCTAATGTTGGCTACTTTCATTAATTCTAACTATTAAGAATTCTATTCATGTTGCTTGAGCAGAGTAAATGATTATAACGGCACCAAATAACACCAGAAATTAGATTAGTTGTCAGCATTTTAGGCAGTTTATTTGAAAAACACATACAAAAAGATCATATACAAGACAATAAATAAAAAAGAGACAGAACAGTTTGGGTTAAGCTATGCAACTTTTTGCATCATCATTAGTAATAAATACAGTACAAAATCCACCCAGAGTGAATCTAAAGATTTTCCACAATATTCACTGATCATGTTATTCTTCATTATGATTTAGCTATTGCTTTCATATTATTGATACATACTTCTACTTTTCTATAAAATACTCAAGATCATAAAACATTGCGCGGTTACAGCAAAACAGCAGTGTGTTGTACAAAGATGGCCACTTCCCTTTTTCACTGGCAGGTTAATAATCAACATTTTTTCAGCAGCAAAGAAACATCTGAAATATTCAAGAAGGTACAGCATCATATTAAACACATCTACAGAGCTACTCCCACATACACATAGGAAAACCTGAGAAGGACATGCATTAAAAAGCTTGTGCTTTAAGTTCTACTGTTCATTCCGGTTCATCAGCTTGAGTTAATACTATGGCTACTGTCCAGTTCGCTCTGGAGTAATGGGGTACACTGTGGAGGACATGGGGTAAGGCCAGTGAGAGCACGAAATGAAATAATAATAATAGTAAGACCAGCCAGCGTCATTCCAATCCAATATATGTTATAATAATTTGCAGGATTAGTAGAGTATTAATAAGAAATGCACACCGAAAACGTAGTTAGCTTATTATACCCAGGTGTAAAACACGCTATCTATATTGTATAACCACAGTACAGAAATTTGCTCAATAAGACCAATGGCTCAAGTTAGCATGTTAGATACTTCCCAAAATCCCACACAAAGCAATTGCCAGCGATACATAAGAACAAATAATACAGCTCATTATGTGGGTCCTAAAGTAATAAGCACTGAATTGAGATCCAGATATGATGAATATCATGAACATGGTCAAAGTAAAACAAAAGAAAACATCAAGAATTAACTCAAATATGACTGATTATGGGAAACAAAGCAGTATCGTATAACAAAAGCAAGCTAATTGCGGAGCCATACTAAGACAAAAGGGGCTTGTACCCCGTCATCTGCTTTAGACAAAGCAGGGATGATTATTTTGAAACACACACACACACAAAAATGTTTAAAGTAAAATCAAGAGGTGACATGAATGGAATGTAATCCAGATCAACAGCACCATGCTGGCTAGAAAATGTGTCGGGAAACACCCCCCAAGTCAATTTTTCAACAAGTTTCTTTTTTTCTCCTTTGAAAAAGAAAACACAGACGGCATGCAGAAGCATCCCCACCGACCAATGCATAATGAGGTATTCTTTTTTTAATATTTTGTGTTATTTTAAATAAATATATTGATTAAATTGCAAAGTTATGAGATAGAGACATTAAATATTCCACCACGATAGCTAGCTAGCTACAGTTAGTAATAAATAATGATTGTTAAATACTTAAGGCATCTTTAATCACAGCATTCTATGTGAACTAGCAAACCTCCATTTTCATCCATCTGTAGTTTTTTGGATGGAGGTTTCATACAAAAAGAAAAAAAAAACGCAACACAAACAGTCAAGTTACCCTCCAATAATACACAAGGAAGCATGAAAATACTTGTAACTGAATAGAAACACAAAATCTAGGACAAGAAGAACCCACACCACCAAACCAAAAATCAGGCAACTCCATATTATAGTGCATTTACAAAACACAAGCTACATTATAACAACAATAAATATGTTTTTGCAGCATTGCAGCTTTTTCTTCACTATGGTTAAAATGGACAAGGACTCGGCATATTAGTACCATGTCCAGATTGGCATGTGAGCAAAAAAACAAACAAACAAAACGAAAAACAAGTACAAGTAATAAGGAAAAGAAAACAAATGGCAGAAAAAAAAAAGACAATTGAAATAAAAATTAATGTTAAGAACAATTGTTTGGTATTTTTCAAATGGATGGCTTTTTCTCCCTTTCACCCTCCTTCAAGTGAACTACGCCGACATGGTTCATGCATGATATAGAGAAAACGGTTTCTATCACTGAACGTATCACAGTTGTTCTAGCAATACCATACACTACTACCATGGGGGGAGGGGGGTGGGGGGGACAATCATACACATTCTAGCACATATCACAGGCAAACTAGTTTTTGTATTTTCCCTGTAACACCAGACACAGTCTTTTTAATCAAACAGTGGGAGCAACTTAGATCTGAAATGAAAAAAGGAGCCGATACACAACAGAGGCGATTCACTGTATATAGAAATCACATGTGCTTGTTCGATAGGCAATAAGGTTCTGGTAATAGGTAATACAAATGTCAGATTTTATTTCACTCTGATGGCAAGACTCAGGCACTGCATCCTCAAGCCCATGCCGGCCTCTCGTGTCACGATCATGCCATGAGGCGAGGCCACAGAGAGGAGTTGCAGTTAGACACGGATCCGCTCGCAGCTCTTTGAATCCCGACCTCGAGCGTCGGGAGAGAAATGCTACATTGGTCCGAGATCCGTGTCTAAGGGCAACTTTGGTCAACTCGGGATGAGTGTGGTGGTGGGTGAGAGGGGGAGGTGGGGGCGGGAGGGGAGGGTGTGGGAAGGGGTATATTAGGTGCATTCTTGTCCTCCTCTATGAATGAGTGGGATCGTCATAGTATACGGTTCACATGCACAGACACAGTCCCTGTTTCTACTGCTCCACAATATTAACGACACAGCCCAAGCCTGCCATACAGCATGCACATCTGAGGCCTCTGCTCTAGATTATAGAGGCCCGACTACGACACTACACAGATCACTGGAAGCCATGCCTGCAGTTAGCGGGATTAGCATCAACTCTGATGGCATCTACTAACTGTAAATCCAAAAACCATGTTAGACAAGAAAGAGGGATTTTTGGCCTTTTTACACAACTAGCTCTTTCCTCCTCGCCTGTGATTCGACACACCGAATATTCTGCCTGTTAGAGCTGCGGTCACCCTCTCTGTAGGTTTATTTTTCACAAACATATTTCTCAAAAGGCTTTTTGCTTGCTACACAACACTGTTACTCTGTAAATACTTTTTCAGTACTATACTCCATTACACCACAAGCGTTCAGCTACAAGAGTTCACACCAAACAACCTCATGCTAATCATTTGATAATGTTCTGTACAGATGTGCTGAGGGCTTGGGCAGAGTGCAGCTTAAAGGATTTTTCACAGGCCTGGGGGAGAGGGTTTGGATGTAGTGGCAGAGAAATGGCCTTAATACGCCACACTGAGCTGGGGTTGGTTGTCAGAGTGTCCTCTCTCTCTCTCTCTCTTTCTCTCTCTCTCTCAGTGGTTGTATGGAGAAATGTACGCAGGGTGCACAATCTGACAGACAGAGTCGTGTGAAGCCTCAGCACATCTGTCCATACACGTCCGCTCCTACCTTTCACATCCAAGCAAGTCCATTCAACCAACCTTCAGTCCGGGCCACCTATCAATGCATCCACCCCCGTCCCTCGTTTGTGTTGTAGGTGAGTGTGCTTTGTTGATCCCTCTGTCACGGCTGTCCCAGGGGGCAGGCTCGTTGAGTGATGCAGAGGGGGAAGAGAGGGGAGGGGGGGGCGGGGGGTTGGGTGTTTGGCAGAGCTTCCCCCAGAGGGAGGCAATGGAGAAGAAAAACGAGACCAGATCCAAAGCTGCAGGAGTCCGCAGGAGCTATCAACTGTCGGGGGTCAGTTGGGTCTCTATGTCCACTCTGCAGATGGGGCATTTCCTGCTGGTGGCCAGCCACTGGTCCACGCACGCCTGGTGGAAGAGGTGCATGCAGGGTAATCTCCTGCAGAGAGGAGAGAGAGACACGGTGAGGTTTTTACGAAGAGACGTAGCATTTGACCTCAAGAAAATGTCCAGCAGCCATCCTTCCATGATGTCAGCTTTTCACAAGCCAAGAAACAGTTCTCAGCCTTGTAACGATGCATTTTTCATAAAATCCAACAGGTTTTTAGTGGTTTCCTTCGCTTAAAAAGTAGGAGAATTTTCTCTACACTTAAAGGACACTTAATCCTTCCGTGCATCTGAAAAAATTAAAATAATCAAATCTGGAGATACGCGACAATTTGCGCAAGTCTTTTATTTACAAAGTAATTTAGAAGATTATGATGTGATCTTTAGGATTTATCTTTATTATGCTTACTTTGGAATTTAGTGATATTTGCATGTCGACACACAAATGTTGCCTTTAATGAAGCGTTTTATGTACTTAGTTGATTTAAGGAAAAGAATACATAAGTATTTTGTAAATGGAGTTATTGCTTCAATATTTTTTAACTGTTGACACAAGCAAACTGAATGTGTCATCTATGATGAAATCACGAGTGACATTTTTTCCAAATGCTTCTTCAAAAGTTTGTTTGTTGCAACAGGTCGTTACAGCCCGCGCCTGTTCTCCTGATTCAATCTTCAGCTGTTTTTCCTTCTAGTATTTACGATTGCTGCACTTTGCAAACACCGGGGACAACAATGGAAATAAGTCCAGGATTGTATTACTCTGTTTGAAAAAGTCTAGTATGTTGTATTGTATAAATGCGCTATAATGCTGTCAACAAACCAAACCAAACCAGAGACAGCTGTGGTTACACTAAGCGAGAGGCCTTTAAATCTTCTATGTGCATGTGATTCATGGGTCCTGTCATGCCTGGTATCCAGATCGTGTCTAGAATAGATCCAGTTGTCTGACTGTGGCTCACATTTGACATCAGAGTGTGTCTCAAGTGACTTCTTGCGATCAAATTTCACTTCACAGCTCACATTTAATTTTATCTATTGTGAACTCCGACTGCTGTTAAAAATCCACATTTGTTCTTCATTATAGAGTTAGAGGAGGGATTTTTGTGTGTTCTGGGTGCAATCATGTGTATTTAGAGCCGTCTACTTTTATCACATCACCCCAGGAGCATTTAAATGCCAAGTGTGAACAGAACAAAAGGTGCATACTCTTCTCACAGCTGTCGTATTTACCCTCAACCTTGTAACATGGATCTAAACAAAGCCCGAAACATCACAAATTATCGATGCTTGGAAAAACAGCGAATGCTTAGATCAATATAATTAAGCATAGCAAAACTCTATCACTGGATCACCGCTTTCTTTTACTCTTTTAAATACAACCAGACACACTCCTGACCCTGGCAAATCTGAAGCTTTCACCTACTTTGCTCTTCTTCCCTCCCTTTGGCTCCTCACAGAATAAAATAAGTTGCTCTGTCACTCCGCCAGTTAGACGGATCACAACACTGGACACACATCACGAGATTTTGTGAAATGCTAATGTTGCCTTCGGGCAGCATTTTCAAGATGAGGTGCTGGAAGAAATCCTGTGATAGGATTTTCGAGCCTGACGCTTTGAACTTACGCGGCAGAACCAATTAAGGGTTAAAAACAGTTTAGACCCTGACCGTGTATCCACTCCGAGGGGGAAAGCTTTGTGAATACATATAAATGAGGAAATGTGAAACACATTCCTCTGAGGGCTAATCAGCGGGGAGAGCGTTGTCTGGGGAGACACAAGACCTGTGCCAGCTGCCCACAAACAAGCTTAAGAGTAAATGCTGGTCACAACGATGTGTGTCTTGAGTCTGCACGCAGCATTGTAGAGGTTGAATGCAAAAACAAACACTGCGGACAAATGGGCCATTGCATAATGTCTGTCACTCACCTGCCAAGAAACATAAAAAGGAGGATCTATCAATCGCCAAAAAAAACTCACAAAATGACTAATGTTGCGTTGGCTTCATATGGGATGGATGGATCTAATGACTCGTTACAATATAACTCCATATCCAATAAATTTGGGTTGAATTACACTGAAAAGTTTTTGGCTGATGTGAGGTGTCCATATTTGTTTTGGTTTTCTGGCACTTCCCTTTAATTAAGTGCCAAGCCTGGATGTTGCGAACACTGTTTGCGAGACAGAAACTTGCAATTACAATAACTCCAATATGACATTAACACAGCACAAGATCTACAGGAGCAGGACGGGGGAAAACCAGCGTGTCCCCTGGGAGATGACAAATTGTACGCACGGCTTGTGCTCAAATGGGCCTAACGAGAAACTCCCCCTTTGAAAAAGCAAAACACGAGCGTATAGGTGTACCTGACGTCCTCTCCGTCCTCCAGCATCGACAGACAGATGGTGCACTTCTCGTCGGTGTCCAGCTCCTCGTCATCCAGACACATCTTCAGGTCCTGTGGTATTCTCTGCAGAGAGACTTAAATTATTAAAGTGTGTCTGTGCGTTCGGCTCCGGTGTGTGTTTGTGCCACGGGTGTCTCTGAGTCAGCACCAGACACGGTGGAAAAGAGTCGCCCTATCACGCTTCCCGTAAACAAAAATAGACATCTGATGGGAGAGACTCAATTACTTCTTCTCACTCACAATGCACCGAACGATCTGACACTCTTTCCAGAGTATTTGGGTCATATTCGGTGTAGACGCTTTTTTAAATTCACTCCACGCACATATCTGCAGACAGCTGGATGAGTCATCCCTCGCCTTGGATTGTGCACACTGCAGACCTGTCTCACTAATCTGCGAGGGGAAATTAGCTTGACCTTTGAACTGCCGTGAGATTCGTGACCCCCCCCCCCCCTTTGCACACTTTTCTCCGCTCTTTGATCCCGTCAACCCCGCGCTGCCCTCTCCCGTTCCCGTCTTCTACATCGAGCTCGACTAATTTCTTTCCCAATGCTCCGTCTGAGCCAGACCACATCAAAAAGGAGGGGGGGGGGAGAAAGAAAAAAAACTGCCATTTTTACCTTTTTGTACTTATGGGGGAAAGTGAATCTCTCTATGGTGGTTTGGACCGCTCCACGGTTCACGCTGCCCAGTCTGTCCTCCAGCTGCAGAAGCTCCTGCAATGGAAACAACACATGGTCATGTCTTTTAGGTTCAAGTCTGACAAAAGGCATTTTTGTATTCGCCTGCAGGGATCAAGAACATTAACATTTGTATAATTAAATATTCAAATCCAAAATGATGTACAAGTGTAGAAAAGAAATAATTAGTCCTCCGAGGAACAGGAAAGAGCCTCTCAGAAAACAATTGCATCTTGCTCAAATGAAAACAAATGTCATGAGATTAAAGGCAGTTGGACCATTTGAGGCATCTGGAATCCGGAGTAATTGGAAATAAGAAAATCAGTTACACACTCGAGCATGTCCAGAGCGTTGGTCACAGAGGAAATAATGATAAATGAGCGTGGACTGGTGTGGTCTGCTGAGGAGAGGGGAGGAAGCGGCAGCACGAACCTCGTAGCTCTCTCGGACAGCAGACGCGTGGCGGGAGGGGTTGAGACTCTGCAGAGCCAGCAAGTGCAGCTGGGGATACGGGTAGTTTCTGATCTCGTGGACGACCTGGAAGATGACAGATAAAAGAAGCTAGCGTCAGCTCTGCGGCGGCGGAAATCGGAGAAGAAAAAAAACATATGTCATCCCACGGCTGTCGGGCTTCGGGATTTGTCTCAGAACCCAGAGGAGAGTCGCCGGGAGTTCGTCGAGACGGACATGATTGATTGCACGGAAGGCAGAGGAGGGGGGGGCTCACCACTTGTGTTGAGGCATTGTTTCTAGGGAAGTGGTGCATCCTAGGAGAGGTCAAGTAGTGCTGATAGTGCTGCGGCAGCGGATGGATGTGATACTGGTGGGGAGGCAGCCCAGCATCTACGCTTAGATCCCTGGACAGAAACCGGAAAACAAGTCAGTCAACGGCACACAAGTCCTCACTTCATGGTGTTTGTGGCAAATTGTCTTCTGCTAACAGTGGTTTTCTACACCAGTGGCCCTCCGTGCCGACAGCGCTACTTAGGCCAGCGAGTCCCAATAAGGGCCGTTTGTGCCACAAGGGGCAACTTCTGCTGTTGCTTGCAGGGACATGGAAAGATTATGGAATAAGCTGAACTATTTTTAGCGAGAGATTTCCATCATCAAATGATAAAAGTAACCCTAAAATATCCTGTTTGGGAACTTCACTTACATTTGGTGCATTCACTTATGTGTGTTATGCTACTACTAGTCTTAAGATGTGCATCCATTTTTATGAATTCCTCAACAATTACTAACCATCTGTCCTGTGTGTGGGAGCTTCTTGTCCCCATGCCATGTAATAGGTTATTTACTTGCTATTAATAGGATCATAATCAATTTTTCACTGCTTTATGATAGAATTTCTAAAGAGAAATTCCAGACATAAAAGTACCATACAACTTATGGTGACTTCATATACTAGTATTTGTTCAAACACTTCACACACCATTACCAAAATAACACAAAAAACATATCTGTCTTCCCTCTTTTGCCTCTCAATATCTCAAAAATCTCTTTAATACATTTTTAACGCGTTTACTTGAATGTTTTTCATGAATGTTTATATTATCGATTCAGTTTTTCCTTCACCTTTCTAGCTTTGTCTCGCTCCAGTTCTTTTTCTAACCCTTT
>JBCAUF010000838.1:16041104-16059563 GCA_038406115.1 Haemulon aurolineatum | reverse complement strand
AGCTTTTCCTCCTGAGAGTTAATAGATGTAGTGGAGATCATGTTATCCGGTGTCTGTGTGTGTGTGTGCGTGTGTGTGTGCAAACTCTTCTGCACTCTACAATCTCACACAAAACCCTCAAGGTGTATAAGAGCACGACCTGTGTACGGTCCAACTCTAACGATGCACACAGAGCTTCACACTTGGAAGAAGACATAAATTGTGTCAATGGAGCCGTAACCTCGACATAAACTAAGCGGAGGGAAAAGTCGCACACACTTATTTTGCTCCTACCTGACACTGCTGAATTAGCTCAGTGCCCTGATGGATTACCTGCGGCTGACCCGGGGTGTTAGTTGTGATGAATCTGTCCAAAACCATCTGGGGCCCCTCTTGAGTTATTGCCTGGCTGTTATCAGCTGAAAGCAGACACTGATGGGGTATGTTGTGGCAAAACATCAGTACCGAGACAGCTTTTGTTTAACATTTGCGAGCTTGGATTCTTACTCAGGAGGAAAATGTTGGAAAGCTCCTCTTCTTGCACAGAAAGATAAAACTATAAGTGAGTCCCTGGAGCATAAAAACTGTGCTGTAAAAGTGAGTCAGACTGATGTAGTGGTTTTGAGCACACCTTATCATGGATCATTTTTATCCTGATTTCACAATGATTATAATGAATGTGTCTTTGCGAAATGATTCAATGAGGCAATTTCCAACATTGGAAATTGTAAACTATCACACGCCAAATGCATTAGTATTAAAACCTCTGTTTGCCAGGAACATTACAGCTTATGGAAAGAATCTTACATGATGTCTTCTTTAAAAAAAAAAATAAATCACAATATCTTCCTTGAAAAAATCCTCATGGTGAGATGTAGTTCTCTTCTTTCCACTTTTATAATTGACAGACTAATGAGCTGTATGTCTGTCAGACAGAAAGGCATCAAATGAAGAGTTTTACCATGACTTGAATTATATTGGCAATATTCATTTCTCAAGGCCAGATAACAAAACCTAACTATTTTAATTGGTGCCAATCTGTTGCAAGTTTGGCAGAGTTTGAAGTCAGTGAATATACCTATATTTTGTTCTGTAATAATATCCAAACAAGAAGAAATGATCCTATACCTAAATAAATCTTCTCTGGGGCTGTTGTTATGATTTGGTGATACTGTGAGAAATGATTCGGAGAAGTGTTTTTTTGCTTTGTTTTTTTGTTTGCCAACATCACTTGAAATACTGCATAACCCGTAAGTCAACACTGGCTCGGATCAACTTTTTGCCTTTTATTTCACGGAAGTGTACTCTTAATCCTGCTCTCCTCCTCCCTCCGCTCTCGCCTGCACACTTGTCAGTCATCTTGATGTGCTGTCTTCATTGAAACGGCATCTAGCCTGGGGCCCAGCTGATTGACATCCATAAAGCCCAAAGGAAGGTGAAGCTGAAGGGAATCTAGAGTTTAAAAAAAGGCAATCTTTGTGTTGAGGATAGTTTTTCTCAGCTGGTCTTGTCTTTGCATGTTTGGCTTAGCAATCATGGTCTCCTGCTTTCTATTGTTGTAGTTGTAGTTGTTGTCGCCACCATTTCCTTCAGATAACCACAACCTAGCTCAGCAGAGACCATGCCCACAGCAAAAACTATTCACCCACAAGTGGATTGATTGTCCTTTAAAAGGACCCACTTTGAGCAAATGGAAGTGGAAAAGAATGGTATGACATGTATTAGGGATGTATAAACAAAATTACAGAGAGATTTATTATGACAAAGAAATCTTGAATTGTGTTTATTTGTAATTTTAAGAACTTATATTGTGCCTTTTAACAGTACATACAGGTGGTTTACTAACAATAATATATTATCGTACAAAATATAAACTGAGTTTAAGGGAGGATCTCCATCTTCAAACATGAATACAATCAACGTTAAAACACGGAAACTGTCAAATGTTTGTGTTTGACAAAAACGTCTTCTGAAAGCTGACACTCCAAAATGGCGCCTGCATTTCTTCAAAGTATGCAACATGTGGATTGGTCACATCATTCTTATCCACAGTAATCCCCCCAGAGTCAAGAGTTCACGGAGGATTGATGCATCTCTGATGCTATGTCAGACATGTGCTTTTTATTTGGTCACTAGGCAGCCACGCTGCCTTATCAGCATAGCAGAACCAGCTGGGAATGCGCTCCTGCACTACTTTGTTGGGGACATTAGCAAGTAGTAGTTGAAATGTTTTAAAACACACCTCCAGCTTAATTTTCATGAGTAAATTTACTTGATTAATTTTCAGTAGTACTCAAGCTCACAATATGTGTTCACTTCACAATTTGAAAACAAAGACGTCAGACAGTTTCCATCTCATTCAACAAGGTTCTCATGGGAAGTCTCTTGGCCTTCACTTACACTCCCCAAAAATGGCCCCACACCAGAGGCCATAGCTTTCAATGGGTCATAAAGTATTACTACAAAACTGGATGTTGCTTATTGTTCAAATTGAAGCTTCCATATCCATTGTTTTTAGAAGTTTGAAACCAGTTGATTGAAAGCAACAACAAAAAGTGAGTTTTATGACAAAATCAAGTCAAGCAAGTCTATTTAATTTGTAGAGCCCCAAATTCACAAATTTATCTGAAAGGGCTCTACAATCTGTGTGTGACACCCTCTTTCCTTAGACTCATCATTCAAAGACTCCCAAAAAGGGGGCACAAAGGGAAACTGACAAACAGACACCTTTTTACAATAGAATATCAGAAAAAAGATGAAGAAAATAGGATGTAAGACTGATCCAGGTTTCAGTGGCAAGTTTATTTTATTATGTTTTTTTGATGTTCTGTACTTGAGAAACACAGTTTGGTCGGAGAGTTTGGTACCGTGTGCTATTTTGCTGTGGTAGCCTTGACACAGACTCATGTCTGAAATGAAATCTTTTCCCCTGTTAGTTTCTCTGAGTTTGATCTATCTTCACGGTTCTTGAAGTATGAGAGCAAATTTGTATCCACGTATTGAAGTCCTAGTTCTGATGTTTTGGAGGCGATGGATCTCATTTGCTACGTTTTTTCCAGTAACATTCAGTGTCGACAGCTTTCACCTTATCTTGGTAGTCTATTAATGCCAACTTGTTATGGCTATGGAGTTTTTGCTGTTTGCCTTAAATCAAACAGATTGGGTAATACAAGACATTTGTCTGAGTTTATATTAATAACAGAAGACTTTCTGTAGCAACCGTTGAGGTAGTTTTTTTGTTTGTAGCAAAACAAGCCACCATTGTTTCTTCTAATCATATGAAGCACTTTGATTTCTTGTTCCAGTGATCTAAATCAACAGATGCATTAAATACTGAAGCTTCAGTGAACAGGGAGAAGTCAAAGTATATCACACATTATTACTGTAATTGTGCGTTAAGCTGCTTTTCATTAGCTATCCACAGAACTTATGAATTATTAGTGTTTGGACCGGCCTCAGTCTTTTTGAAATACCACAGTAATCTTTCATTGAGAATTAGATTTGATAGGAGTCCAGTGCCAGCAGGATTGTGGTGAGTTCATTTCCTCAATGTGCAGCGTGGGAGGACGAGGGGGAGGAGAAGGAGGAGTGGGGGTGCTTTGAGGGGGCTGCAGAGGGGCAGTGGTCTTGGAGGAGTTAAGAATGACACGCAATTAATCAGCCTGAGCAGACGACCAATATCACCTCACTGTGGAGGCTGGAATAGAGGCCCGTTTGTACTGAACAGCTGCAGGAGGAAACCAGCCCTTTGCCTTTCTTAGACATGTGGACGGAGGGAGGAAGAGAGAGAGAGTGAAGCGGTGAGAGTGAAAGAGGGAGAGCATGTGCATATGCGTGTGTGTGTGTATGTGTGTGAGGCCACTTACAGATGGGATGGAGGAGGGGAGGAGATGAGGAGGAAGAGAAAAAAATGAAGGTTTTAACAGGCTACCCACATCTGTTTATTTAGAAAAGAAACCATTGTGTCATTCAGTTATTCTAACAACCTACACCAGGGCCAATGTTAGTCCCACAATGACGGCTTTTTAAATACACAGTTTACACTCCTATGAAGTGGCCTCATAACTGCGTTGGAGCCTCAGGAACGTGCCAAATGGGGGAACATGCTTGGGTTTCACATTCCCTCCCGCACTACTTGACGTCTCTATAGCAGACTGCGATGCCAGAGGTTGGCCGGGGGAGATCTGGTGGGGCCATTTGTCTTGGTCTTGTGTGCTTTTTCTGGGTCTAATCTCTTAAATTGGTACTCGAGGTTTGGAGGCCTGCCAACGAACTGCAGGGGGTTCTGGGACACAAGTTTGAAAGCCATGGAGAGATGGTCTTCTGCTGTGTGCTCTGTTGTTTACATATCCTATCAACTGTGTACTCAAAGACTGGGTAGTGTAAATGTTATAGATGTACAGAGAGGTTCAGTGGAGTGTGTTTCTATTATTTATTTCCCATTTAGTATATATCCTAAATTACAAAATACAGAGAGACCTCAAAGCAGCTTTATTGCCAGACTAGCATACTAATATTGGATGATTTTGCAGAACCCCAGCTACGTCACTGGCAAAGTTTTGAACTCAATGCTGAGGTGTTGAACACATTCTACAATGTCGGGGCAGTGCAGCTACAGTACTGTAAATAGAGGTTATAGCAAATAAATTGTGGTCAGGGTGTGGTTAGGATTTGGCAGCTAAAACACTTGGTTAAAGCAGCTATAATCAATATTTTCATATATGGAAAACAACAAACTCTCACTAGTGTCATTCTCTGCTACAGCAGGCAGCCATTTTTAGTCTGACTGTTCACTGCCTGCTCTGCACCAAACAGCAGACAAACCAACAAAAAGAACCAGATGTTTCCAACAGCATTTGGTAGAGACCACAAATGGAGCGTGAATATTGGACCTAAATTTGCCTAGTGGCCAGAAACACATTTCCAAATGAATGATATTGCTTCAATCGTTCATGATTGCTGGATGTGTAAGTAAACAACAGCATGCTAAGCAGTTTACCATATCAACTTAAAAGGTGATTGATAATATGTCAGTGTTTACAACTTGTTTCTGCTGACCCCAAATCAGTGATTGTAAGTTTAAGACTATGGAAAGATCATGTGTACAGTACAGTTGGTCTACTCAGGGGCAGTGGTGCTAACATTAAGCTATTTGTAGGTCTTTGATGAGATGCAAATGACAATCTTTTGCGTGAAGCTAAATGTGCCACATGCCCACCCACCACTCCAACCACCACACCCTTACTGCTACATATAGTGCACACTACTTCCTGAAAGGGCACTGAACTTTGCCACTGGACATAAATTGTGACCTGCTGAATCGTCTAGTATGAATATAATTTGTGTGAAGCTGAGGATAAGACAGAGCGTAGCACAACATAGAAACACTAAATGTATGTTTTTCTGTCACATAGAGCTTGCCATTGAACCCCTGTACTTTTTGAGGACTGACTGAATTGAGTCCATGTTACCAAGTTTTAAGAAATGCTGAGAAATGAAAGCGAAATGTTTGATCAGATTTTTTGTTGTTTAGTTATTCTTTCGTCAGATAGTTCCTGATGTATATAAACAAAGACATGTTCCTACTTTTATTTAGGCATCATTAACTGCTCATACATTAGAGAGACAGAGGAAAATATCTGTTTATGCTCTTTAAACCAAGGTCTTCTTTCAGTGTTCAGAGTTTGCATTGGCAGCAGTATCACCACCTACCATTATTATTCCATTAGTCAGTTGTAAAATGACTTAGTCAAATTATGTTCTGGTAAACTGTCTAACAAAATAGCCAAAAGGAAACTTTCCGTATTTGACTAGTTTTCATTAATTAAGTGTGGACTGTCACAAATCTCTGTCACTCTATAATGAAGCTGAGCCTTTCATTAACAGCAGGAATCAGGAATGTTTAACAGTTGTGGTCAAAGTGATTATGAGTAAGTTTGCTTTGTTGTGTTTTTATATTGTTAAATTCTTCCTTTCTGCATTCCATGTTTGAGAGATTAAGGTCATGTGTCTGTGTCGGGGGGTTAGGTCTTTATTGGTCGGTCCATATGTGCTGGTGTTTGACTGCAGTGATATGAAAGGCCCTCAGGCCTGCATAAACAGCCGCTCTTGCAGGCTGATGGCTGAGCAGCATGTGCTGCAACAGCTGCTCGTGTGATATGTGGTGTGTGCAGACCGTGTAGAGATTCATTGAGGTCTGTCAGAGTAAATACTGCATAAGTTACCTGGATGTAATTACAGTTCTTAAAGCACATTTTCCACCCGTAATGGACTTCACTGTTAGTTTACTAGAAGTGAACACGAGGGCCAAGATGAGTGTTTCATAGTAAGGATGTCTAGGTCTGCTTGTTTTCGAGGCTCAAATGACTGTCAGGTTCAACTGGGGAGAAGAGAGCCAAGAGGAGGGCCTCAGTCTCTGGATGCCTCGATAAAACGTCTTTACCACTGGGTGCCTTTTAAATGTGCAGTGGTCAAAACTCTCTGTGCTATCTGCGATTGTGGCCTGACCCACTGCTTGGTTTGTAGTTTGGTGTTGTGGCCTTGCAGGAATACCACCACTCTTCTGTCAGCAGACACTTGGAACAGACAGGAGGTTGACATCGAGGAAAAATCTAAGTTTCTTGTTGCCGAGTGGTGTCCAGGTGCAGGTTTGGAGTCACCAAAAACGAGTCTATTGTAGGAGAGAACTGCTTTCTGTTGGTTTAAATGGACATCCACAGAATTGACTGGAGGTGGACTGGAGAGAGAAGGTCTACTGAAGGTCAGCGGCCAGGCACAGGGATGTTTTTTAATCTCTTTTAAAACCAAGTTGCTCAGTAATGTCCGAGTTTACTATAATTAGTTGCTACAATGATCACTCTCTCTGTGATTGACTTTATGGATTTGAGACACTGAAGAAACTTGTTGATAAAATACTACTGTATACTACTGAGTGTTACTAATGTAAACAAATTCCTAACTCATATAAACTACTTTATGGCTGCTGCTGCACCCAAGCAAATTTCAGTGACAATTATTTTGTCAGAGTTTCGTCTTGTGATGGTGGACTGAAGGTATAGATCAGGTCATGCTGAATCTGGTCGAAATTACAGTGCAGCGGCCTGTGCTAAAAGGGTCAGCAGGATCGGTGCCTATTTGACATGATGGATGACTTTAATCTTACTGATTAAAGGAACACGTCCCCCCCATAACACTTCATTTAACATTTTACCCATTTAGCAGGATTTTGAAGAAGGGATCCACCCTCCCTGTATAGTTACTTTAAAGCACAGCGGGAGAGGAAGTTTGGATTTCCTACTGTTGTTTTTGTTTTTAAGAAAGGTAAATTGTGTTTATTCTAAAACTGTTTTTCATTGTTGTGAAAAGCGACACTGTGTTGTATTTGTGTAATACCGCAAGGAATTTTCTCTTTGCACAACCGCTCCATAAGCAATGCAGTTTCCAGGAATTCATCAATGGCAGCCAAAGCGCTTTAGAAATGGTAAAATAGGTGGTTTATTTATGGCCTTCTTCCATTATCTGACAACTTGTACGGTCGTAATCACTTGTGTTTCACTCTGCAGTTCCAAACCGAACAGATCAACACAAATCCCCGGAAGAGGACGGACAAAACAGAGGCAAATTAATAGGCAGACATGAGGAAGGAAATGAATCCTTAATCTTGTTTGGTTCTGTGCCAAATAACTTATCACTTGCCATTATCGCTTCTCTGAAATCCAGAAGAGGAAGCAATTTGAATGGATAGTTCCTGCCAACTCATTTCCTGTATCCTGATATTTCCTTTTTCAGAGAGCGCAGTGCGGGCCCACTGACTCTGACCCACTCTGTTGGGATTCAGCCCGCTCACAGTTACTGATGAAATCCTCACAACACAACGCTGCCATGTTCAACCCCAGCAGTCCTTCATGAGTTAAAAATGTGTCAACACGTGGCAGTGAAAATCTCATCAGGTATGAATAAGGCACCAGAAATGTCCTTTTTCATTTTTCAAATGTAAACTTTAAGTAACAATCTCAACAGATCGTTTTTTTATGGCGCATGCTCTATAATGTGAATATATGATGTATGTATATAACATGTCTGAAGATTTTACAAATGCATTTTAAAAGCTTGTCTCTGTTGAATTGTAGTGTGCAACCACGAAACTGTGAAACTTGCAAAAATACTAGAATTGCACGTTGGCGACACTTAGGTCCCACATAAAATATAATTATGTTTTCATTTCAGTCAACTTAACTTCACGTCCTAGTCTGATGTTCTTCCTCAAAAGCTCTCCGTGTTCTCAACACCAGCAGGGGACTGTTTTAATATCATTATGTTTGTCCGTTAATTAGACTGTTGCGGCAAGAACCGGCATTTAATTGAGCCCTCAAAGTAACGACACCGCGCTCTCTGTGCAGCACATCTGGTTTAAGCATACAGCTGTTGGCAACGACAAAAGTGTTTGACGATTGGATCAGCTTTTTTTTCTCCGTCTGTAAGTGTTTAGGATGAAAGATTTTTTTATGTGGTTGATGAGTTTTTAAATAGGCCCTTTCTCCGAGAAGTCTTAGACTTAATCCTTTTTCAAAATATGCAAATTATTATGGACTCTGAAAGGCAAAACTGCTGCTTTATTTACTCTGTTATAAAAAAAAGATGAATGAATGAATACCTCACTTGAGTGGTGTTGCCTCTGTTTCATATTACAGTTGCACTAAAAGCACTTGAAACAATGAAGACGTTGGTGTTTGGAAATCTTTTGTCAGAGCACACAGTGTTTCCATTCTTTGTGCTGGAGGGAAAGCAGGAGAGGGACTCCTGAAGTATTGGGTTCCCTGTATCCATCATTTTCGACGAGTTGGGACCTTGGAGTAGCGCCAGCAGCGTCTGCGCTAGCCAGCCGTAACTGACATTGAGTGCATTGTTTGCAGTGGGAAGCTCACGGCTGTGGCCTAAAGGTACATTCCTGAGATCAGAATGCTGTTTGAAACACAAACAGCCTTTGTGCCCTCGCTGCTCTCTTTCCCTGACTCCCTCATCCACATCAAGCCTCAAGAACTAAACTGCCTCCTCTCGCTCATGTGTCAACATGTGGGCTATCATTTTACTCACACCCACACACACTCATGTGTCATTTTGATGATGAGGTCCAGGCAGTTATCTAATCTCTTGGAAAGAAGCTATAAAGTCAACGCTGTTTCTAAAACAAACAAAGTGTTCAGATTTTTATTGACCCTTTTGATGGTCAAAGAAAAGGTGTCAGAAAAATAAAAAGATACATTCAGGGCTGCTTCAAGAGGAGCTGCAGCTGTTCATTTTGACTTTCCTCTACTCTACACCATCCTGATCCATGATTTTGGTTTCTCATACTATTATATTTAAAGGATATTTTTGTAGCTGGGAGCATTGATTAGAATCAGCAAATGTCTGCAAACTATAAAACTCAACATGTCCTTCTGAATAAGGACACTTATGTGAGAGCCATTGTAGTTTGACAGAAAACAATTATGCTGAATAATTCTGATAATTGTTCTTGACATTTAAAGAAAAAATCCAAAAAACTCATCAGTTTCAGCTTCTCAAGAGTGAAGGTTTACCATTTCTCTTTCTTTAGTTTTGTATGCCATTTATCTGAATGTCTTGATTTTTTTGTTCTGTTGGTCAGACAAAACAAGGCATTTAAATGCAGTCTGTAAACTTGGTCTTAATGATTTTCTGACATTTTATAGACAAAACAAATTATTGCTAAATATAAATGCTAGTTGCAGCCCTAATGAGGGTTTCAGAGTGTGTTTTTGTCATTGCCGTGGCCGAGTCCAGTCCACTCAAAACCAGTAAAGATGCAAAAACTCTCCCTCTAAAACCAGCCACCAGAAAACTATGGATCAAACCTGTGACAAAGTAACAGCCAATTTATTTTGAACCAAAACTGCTCTATTCTATACTTGTATTGTCACTTATGCAACAGAAGAACTTTAACATTAGAAAAACTCCCATTTACAATCTATTTAAAGCCACTTTTTTCTTGTTTTTGTGACATGGACACAAACATTGTTTTCATGAGCAGAATGTCACCAAAAATTTCCAGGAGAGGCTGATAGCAGAAATATTCTAAACTCTCTATAAACACCAATCAGTGATGACAAGTAATCTACTGGTTTCAGTGCAGGTCAATCAAATGAAAGAACCACAGACAATGAGACGTCCACCACAGGGGGAGCAGAGGCCCAACACTATTGCCACAGAGATCCACAGTCGATCAGATTTCAAGACTGTGTCAAGAAAAAGGGAAAAACTGTAGCTTCACTTTCCGTCATTTATTACATTTATTAACTACTGTCCAAGGCAACATCTTGACACCTGCTTCTCACTAAGCTTATGAACTTTAATAATGAAGATGAAGGAAATCATTGACACAAACAGCTCAGTCACATAAAAGCTTGATGCTCTAAGCAATGTCCAAGTCTTTCAGGTTTAATGTACATTAATGACTAATATCAGATCACATGTTAAGGCAAGACGCTGCAAAGAGAGGTGCCAGTGCTGTGATTCACCGGCTTAACATTTGACAGTGTAATGATGTAGTGCAATAATAATACGAGGGAAGTTGGTGTTAATGAGTGATTATATTAAATGATGCTCACTGAGTGTCCTGTTAGAGCACAATTAATTTGTACTCGACTGCTCTGCTGAGGAAGAGGTGATTAAATTATCAGTGAGTATGTAGCACAGATCATTAGCACTGCAGGCATGAAGCTGTGGAGTTCAATTTATTATTACACAGCAGAACAGTCACAGGATCATTGTCAGGTATCTACAGAGTATTAGAGTATAATAATGTGTTTACTGGGGTGTCATGGTGGCTGAAGGACATATACAGTATACCACATACTGTGATTGTGACGTCCCCTCACTGTGTCCTGTCACTTTCTGTCAGCTCTCCACCTTTGGATAAAGAAAATACTTCAAAAATACCTTAAAAAGGAATGTATAGGTTAAAAGAAATAAACACTAGCCTTGTGTAGAGGTTTTAAATGCACAGTATTACTTTGGACAACACTTATTAGAATAATTCAATTCATTATCAAAGTGGGTAAAACATGTCAGAAGCCATTTCAATTGACCAATATTGCTTGTATTATTGTCCATGTGATGATTGATTAATCATTATGAAACAATCACAAACAACTGAAATATCAACAAGATTTTAATGAAAAGTTTTTTTTGCCATTTAAACCATATTGTTATATACTTTTAGCCTATCAAGACTTTCTAATGAAACCATGGATAAAATTGGTTTCTTGGATGATAAACAAGCAAGAGACTGCTCTCTAAATCTACTCAAATCAAACACACTGTGCTGTGTTGTTGAAAAAGCTCATTTTTATTCAGTAGATCAAATTAAATATTTATACATGTCAAGCCACAAGCCATTTGAAAAAGTCTGAGCTTTTATCCTTTACAATGCAAAAGAAGTTAGAAATATTGTAAATTTAAATTATGTACCAATTCTGTTAATAATATCAACCTATGAACATAATATATGTTGCAGACATCATATCCCCTTTAAACCCTACTATCACATAAGGTGTTTTATATGAGTTAGTGAAATTCTGTCAGCATTAAAAAGTGTTTAGCGTACAGTTCTTCAGATAGTAAAGTGGAAGGAATCTGCTCTCCAACACATTTCATCCCACCTCACCTTGTATTTCTCAAGACCATCTTCCTCCCACCCCAAACTCCCGCCCATCTCTACGTAGAAACCCACAACAAGTGGCCAACCAATGGGAGGCACCTCGCTAATGTGTGGAGAGGGGGCTGAGGAACAGAAAGACAAATGCTCAAAGGAGAGAGAGTAGAGGACCACTCTGCGACCCACAAGGGTTGTTGTTTTTCCCCATGCACTATTTGTTTGCACACCCGTGCGCACAAGGACTGCTAAATGACCCAGCGCAGTCCACCGGAGGACTCACGGGACTTGTCTGGCTTCGCTTTCTGGTGGAGACCCGCTAGCAGCAGCAGAGAGGGAGAATCGCTGATCTGGAGGCAGTTTGTTGCAGGAACTCAAGAATCAGTGCGATGGAGTGAGCCGCTGCAGAAACTCTCCTGAACTTGTGGAGAACTTTTCCCTCGGCGTCTCTTCCCTCCCCACCACCGCGAGTCTCCGCTCCAGCCGTCGGCCCTATCATGTACGGATAACGGGGAGGTACCGCTCAGGAATCCGGCTCTATACTGGATCAGCGCTGACGGGGGTTTATGGAGCCGGGATTACACCGCGCAGTGCCAGCCTGTTGAACGCCCACACACGGGCCTATCACACACCATCTGCCTCGGAATAAATAAGACTCCCCCAGTGAAGACACGATCAATGGAAGTGGTGTAGAAGTTTCACATATGACCCAGCTGTGAGCTTCACCGTCTCTCGCAGCCAGAACAATGGCAAGCTCTGGCGCACTGGCACGGCGCGTCTGCGGATCCCTTTGGCCTCTCGGCTTCGTGCTCTTGTTTTTTGCCTGCTTATCCGTGGCCTCGCCGTCCCACGGTCGGCGGCTGATATGCTGGCAAGCCATCATGAACTGCCAAGCCGAGCCCGAGTGCCATTACGCGTACGAACACTACACGCGCGCCTGTGGCCCCGTGCTGAACGGCGAGAGGAAGAAGTGCCCCAGCCACTGCATCTCGTCCCTCGTACAGCTCAATCTGACCAAAAGCGGGCCGGCTCTGGAGGACTGCAGCTGCGCCCACGACTCGATATGCACGAGCACCAAGCGGGCCATCGAGCCCTGTCTGCCCAGGACTACCAGCACCGGCTGCACGGAAGCCCGGCGCCAGTGCGAGAGAGACCAGCAGTGCAGCGCGTCTATGCAAGACTATTTGAAACACTGCGGGAAACTTTTCAGCGGGGCGATCTGCACGAACGCCTGCCGGAATGTGATCGCCAACATGCGTAAAATCCCCAAGGGTCAGCAGCTGGACACTTGCATGTGCGACGGCACGGAGAGGGCCATCTGCGAGTTCGTCAAGACCAGCATGAAGGCGCTGTGCTTCGACACCCCGGTTAGGGACGAGGGCAGCGGGTCCTACTACGGCCCAGACCCAGATTATGAAGAGGACTCCATGGACCAGGACTATCCAGGGGAGCCGGAGATTGGTGGAGCCCCTCTCCCCGCGGCCCACTGTGTTTTGACCCTGTTGGCATCCATTTTGGCTGTATTGGCCCTCATTTAGTCCCCGGGTTCATAATCTGCCCTGACTATTGTCCGGATAAAAGGCAACCTAAACTTTTGTCACTCATTGACCTGCTTCTATTGTGAAAGGTTAGAGCCTCAAAGACTGAAGGAACGGGTGTTGTGGTGCAGGCCCCCGTTTGATCTATGAGTTTTTTAGACGCTGAAGGATTTCACATCAGGATATTTTCTATGCAAATGAGACCAGAAAGATATTTCGAGCTCCAGGCTGCTCTCTTATCAAACCACACCACTTCACAGCTCTCCAGATGCTTTGCTTGCGTGATAAGCTCAATTAGATTGTCTCCTTTCTCACAGTCACAGACCCTGATGGTAGAGTTGTCACTAGACACACAGTTGGCTTGTTTTGGTAACAATGCAACGTAATCAGTATATGCTGTGCACTGCCAATCTTTTTTTGTTTTTAAAGATATGAACTATTTTTATATGACACTGTTGCCATCTGGCACCAGTCTATCTGATTTACAAGTATTTAATGCTGGAATCTATGAACTTGTAAATAGACGAGGAGTTAAAGTGAAACAGTAATTTATTACATGCCACCTAGTCACATCCAAATGTTCATCATGTGAATAAAAGACTGAGAATTCCAGCTTTAAAGGGAAGTTATTTTGACTGTATTCTCTTCAAAGATAATGTGCATTGTACATATGTGTATAGCCTATATAGATTTTTTTTTTCAGAGAATCCTCTATGTTTGAGGCTATGAGATGATTTATTCACTGTGTATAGCCTAGAGAGAGAAATGTCTAAATCCACTGTATGATTGCCTTATTGATATACTTTTATAGAAGGCATAAAGGAAACTTGAAGATATCATATCCCGACTGAGTTATTTGTTGATTTCTCCACATCTCGTCATTGATAAGTGTTGTGCCTTAATTTAGACTGAGAGGGAAATTGTTTTTACTGAGTTTGAAATCCCTAATAACTTACTTTTGTCAATTCTGGGGTTTTCAAACAATATACACAAAGTTATGTAAGTCCAGACACTGGCAATATGAGAAAAACAAAATTTGTTATAATGACAGAAAATCATGAGTTCATGATATTTTCATATGACCCATACTCTTCTGCAAATCATATCATTTTGTAGTAACTTGCTTCATGCATGCATTTTACTTGGGTAAAAAAAAATCTACGTAAATCTGATAAGTGTGGGAATATTTATTTTACATTGCATTTACCTATTTTTACAATAACACTGATTTATATCATGGTACATGTGCATGAAATAAGCTTTGAGGGTAAAAGCAATTATTTGATAATGATAGCCTAATAATAAGCTGATTGAAAGTGCTCTCTGTTGCCTCTTCTCCTTAGTTTACTTTTACAGTACTAATTAATGGTGCACTCAGTTAATGATGTACTGTTGCTTTTAAAGGGAAAATTAAATTGGGGTGTGCGTGAGATGAATAAGGCATTTTTACTGTTTTTGTAAAAGGATGTTCGGTCCCTGGTCTCCAAATACAGCTGTGCATCCAATGTATTCAAATTTATACTCTGTAACCACAGTATGTGCAGGCTCATTTAAAATGCAGGGCAGCTTCCACTGTTGACTGATAGCCTAATGACCTGCAATGTCTTGATTTAGCTGGCTGTTGTCAAAAGCAACTGGCACCATAAATCAACAAAACATCCCCCCACCCCCTCCTCCACCCCCAAGACCCTCTGCACTCTAGAGTTCACGGTCTGTTAAAGGCACAATCTGTAGAAAAAACTAAATAAAGCTAAAAAAAAAAAAACACCTCTAAAACTATATATTCAGTTTGAGTATCAGTGAAAGATTTTTCAGTTTCTTGACTTAATGAAAAAAAATACTTCAGTGTTTATAAACATCACTGGTGAAGAAAAACCTACTTAAATGTCTTAAATTCAGATGTGAGGGAAGCTGTTGTTAAATTAAATGAATTATGAATTATTGGATAATTCCTTTAATTGACTGGAATCACAAGATGCATTTAATTAGGTTCTATTCAAATAATCATTTATGCAGCTGTGTACTGTGGGTATGCTTTTATTCCAGCAGGATTGTTATTAATATTATTTTCATGAGATACTGCAGATCATGTCACCCCATCTATGGTCGGCCTCGGGGGCTTTAAATCAATGATTTGGTGCAAAATGTTTTATTAGAGGGGGGACAAGGGCCCTCCAGCTGAATGGATGGAGGAGAAGTCGAGTGGCATCTTTGTCATGGAAATGTTAAGCACATAATAGTTGGGTAGCACAATAGGGAGGCACTTCATTCTTTCAGGCCGGCTTGACACCTCTGGAGAGCTGAGCGGCGGGGAAGCATGTGGGAACGATCTGCTGCCGCTTGGGTCTCAACCCTCCACTGCAAGAAAGGGAGAAGAAAACACACGACAGGCCGACGGCGAGGGGTGTTTTATCTTGGATCCTCAGCTAGCATCCCCCCATGTTTCTGTTAAATTATCTCCTCTACCTGTGTCTATTTATTTCACTACAGTACTTGGTGCGCTTTTGCTTCGAGAATGACAAAAAAAAAGGAATACAACCATAATATAAAAAGTCACAACCATTTATTTCTCCATGTAAATATTATGTGAAACTAAAAATCTATGGAGTATTAATGCTGAAAAAGATCCCCAAATCCTCTGCAGAAGTGTGGCTCCTAAATAAAATACCTTATCAGTTTCTTGCAGTGTTGGTATGCAGTGCTCTGTGCATGAAGCTTTCCAGCAGGAGAATTGCTCTGTGGCCCAGCCGGTCCCCCCCTCCTCCTCCTCCTCCTTGTCTTTCTTTTGCCTCTCGCATTTGTTCAGGCAGTTTCAGCACTTAGAAAAAGCGCAGCGTGCGTTGATTAGGCTATAATAATGCGTGGTGTGTGAATGGATGAATGAGGTGCAAAAAATCTCACAAAACCCGCCCGCTTGTCATAAAATGGAAATGGAGTACAATGGAGTGCTTGAATACATTTGCTGGTGTTGTGCTCATGAGGCAAATTTATAAAAGATACAGGACATTCTCCTTTTATCATGGTGTCATTTTAGTTCAATTAAATGAGTGAGGCAGCCAAAAAAAAAACACCTCAGAAATGTGCAAAGTTATCACAGCTGATTTCTGACAACATGCTGTTGTTAAAATACCCTCTGTTCTTCCTTCACATAGACAGTAGTGTATGTATGTGTGTGTGTGTGTGTGTGTGTGTGTGTGTGCTGGGGGTGTGTGGTGGCTCTGGGTTTAATTTACAAACTGTGGCTGTTTGTGTTCCAGCTCTTTGAGCGTGTGTAAGGTATCTCTGCCATCAACTTTGCTTCAGTGAGCTCAGTTCACTTCCAAGCTCTGTGTCTTTGGCCTCCTGAACAAAACGGCCCACACTTCACCCCATGCAGATCACTTCACCCTTTCACCCCATGCATATCACAGCACAATGTTTACAAAGGTGCAGCTCTCTCAACCGCTGACGCTGGAGGTTCGACGCTCCGACTAGACTTGCTTGTAATGCGATCTATGATGATCCTTGCACTGTTTTTTTCCCCCCTTCTGTTCTTTCCGTTCCTTCCACGGCATTCATTGAACAATGTAAGTTGTTGCTGTAAGTTAAGTTGCCATATGTAATGACACGACTCCCTTATGGATTTCTGACAACATGGAATATTTGACCTTAGCCCTACTTTTCCCGTGCAGTGTTTTCACTTAAGTCCTGGCATCAGCTGGGCTGCTGGTTTTTTTTTCATGCAGAGGTAAATGGAAAACCTATATGGAAGCTGTTCAGCTGGAACTTGTTTTACTTAAAAAAAAAACCTTGTAAATCAAAACAAAAACTCTGAAAAGTGTCTGCGTTTCAGTGTATTCTCTAAGGACTTGAGGCTTAAACTTATACTGTACGTTTTGTAGTTTAAGTTTACATTTAAGGTAAAGTCTGACGCTGAATGTGAATACACATTTCATGCAGTAGATAAAACTACACTGTGATCCTGATATTCCACCATCTCTGGCCTTGAAGTGGGCTCCGTACTCCCGATGTGCGCTGACCATATTTCTCACAAGCATTTGTTTTGGCCTTGGCTCCATGCGAGGTTGTGCAGAAAGTGATGTAGAAATGGTTGGACAGTTGGAATGGCTGAGACGGAGGAGGAGGCACTGAGATGGAAAGTTCATTTGAAAGGATTTGGAAATAATCCCCTAAAGTTACCACAGGGTATTCGATGGAATGGGCTCCACCTCGACTCCCCTCTGTGCTCCTGCCATAGCTGAGGCGCACATTTGTTAAAAGGCAGTTCTAAAAAAAAAAAAAGAGGAGTGCTGCTGTTAGTTGTTTCCTTGTGATTTTCACTTGGAATGTGTTTTGGTAAGGTGAGTTATTTTGGGTCTCCAGATGATGTGGCCCACCTCGCCCACGCTTGGGGATCGCTCTCTGAATTCATGCCATCGGAAGGAGACACCAGCGACACGGCAAAGCAAAGATCATTGATTTTGCATCTCTCTCATTAGCTGCTCGGCTGATGCCAGGAGACTTTTGAGAAACTCTTGTTGTTTTTCTCCCTCCTATTTCAGCTGCCACTTTGATTTCATCATGCAAGACCTCTGCTGAGTTCACAACCCTTTGAAATGAGAAAAAGGCCTGTAATCCAGTTACTCAAGCTGCAGCCCGACTCCTCGAGTCCTGAGAGAAAACCTGCGGCACTAATCCCACTGTCACCAAGAGAACGCTTTGCTACCTGACTGTTTGTGGCAGCCATTTGATATATTCGCTGTTTAAAATGTTGCTGTTGAGTATTTCACAAAGGGGGTCACAAATTGTTGCACACTGGTTTTTGTTAGTTAGCAGTGAGGTGCTTATATAGCCGGTGTAGTGTTGGAAGAATCAAAAAGAAAGAAAAAAACAACCCAAAACCCATAGTAGTTTAGCTGCAGAAGAATAGAAAACCGCTGGTTTGCCTACGAAAAAGGCTGCAAATACAATTTCCTGCCTTTCTAGACTAAGCTATACTGACTACAAATGGTGAGCATTTTATCCATTTCCATGCACTGCTGCCTCTAAACTGACTGTTGCAAGCAAAAAATGTTACTGGTACGGAGCACACATACCAGCAACAGAGCTTCTTTATTCACCTGTTTAGTGATGTGATGAATGGAAAACTCTGAGATTCTGCTGCTTGACCTGGATTGTATTTACAAAAAGAAACACATAGTAGCAAAGAAAACAGAAAGTGTTTTATCCCAAAGCTGCAGCCATGTAATCCAAATCCAGGCAAGTGTGGTTTGACTGAATCAAACTGTGCAG
>JBCAUF010000838.1:15928828-15943388 GCA_038406115.1 Haemulon aurolineatum | reverse complement strand
ACAACATTTCCAACAGCTGCCCAAACAATCTCAGTCAAAGCCACAAATCTTCATCTGAAAAGTCTGGGAATTACTAAAGTAAGTGGGATTCATCCTCTTCGGACCACAAATGTCTCACGGAAATACAGCATCTGTTGAGAGTCTGAGCCAAAGTGGTGGACTGGTTGATCGACAGACCATGCTGCTTTTGTGGCTGAGGACTGAATAAGACAAAAAAGAAAAAGGCAACAAGCGAGTGAATAAGAAGTAAAAAAAAACCTCACTACAGTATAGCAAATAAATAAGAAATAAAATCTTGAACAACAGGAGCAAGGAGCCTTGAAAGACAAGAGGAACAACTGAGGATTTGCCCTGAGGATTTCTATATGTGATATTGATCGGCTGCACACTGTGAGTTAGTGTGTGATCAGACCTGCAGGTAGTGGCTGTGTAGTGTTAACTAGCTGCCTCGGGAATAACTTGACTGAGCAGTGTCTATAGTAAACAATCTTCTGTTGAGATGCATATGCATTTCCTGTCCTTTGACGTGACACAACCTACCATACCAAAATCAGCACTAGTGTGAAATAGTATCAGTACAATATTCGAGGTTTGGAACTCAGTACGCTTCCTCCTCCTCCCGTTAACTGCTGTGTTCACTGCTGGGCTTGTTCCCCAGAACAGTATTTAACCTGCAGCCCCGACTTCAGTAGCTAAGATAAAACTCAAGAGTCTCCTCTTTCCCCTCAGTCTCTGTGCTGTTTGCTGCTAAAAAACAGCAGCTCCTCTGCCTCCTCCAACTGATAGAGCTATTGCCGCTATAATAACTTCATTGCTGGTTTTGCTATCTTTCGTAACTTCTAATCTCCCTCATGGACATTCACTAATCTCTCATTTATATTTAAATCAAAACTTTATGCAGAATGTCTGGCTCGTGAGGCAAATGAGGCTTGTTGCCGTTTCAAGCTCAATTTAAGTGAGTGATAGCATGAAGAAGATGCAGGAAAAGCCGATGTTTTGCCCGCTGATGGTTGTGTTAGAACTGTGTTAGAACAGACTTGGACAAGCTTTGGCCTCCCCATGAAAAATGAGAATTAAGTCAGAAATAAAGAGTTGTTAGTTCATTTCCTGTAATTAAACTGGCCAAGATTCAATTGATTGTTTATTAAATTAATCTAAGCTAACCTACAGTCAAATCATTATGAACCAGTGTTTGCACACTAGAGTGCATCTGGTCCAATAAAATGACCTGATATTTCCTTGTTTGCTATATGCCGTCGTGCAGAACAAACATTAAGCCCGTGACTCTCACCAGATCAATGCCCAACCCATTACAGAGTGACCAACACGTTTAATGGTGGGCAACAGACATTGTAGGTTAAATGCATCCTTTGGCTTTCGTCAGATCCAAACTGTTCTGGATGAAAAGAGGCCAAAAGACGACTCATTAGTTCCCCATCAGCCCCCCGGCGCCTCTGCTCCACAGACCACATTATGCATCTGCGTGTGCTGACCTTGGACACAAGCGGCGCACGGCCTTTTCCGTTACAGGTCATGGCTTTGGGATGCCCATGATGTGCAGTTTTGTTGACAGTAGATGGAAGTTCAGCTCCAAACAGAGTGAACAGGCAGTTTGTCTACGCTCTGAATGAGTTGTCATTGTTTTCTCTCTGCAGCACTCAGTATAGTCCTCACTTTGTCTGACAGATTCACCTGCAACTCCAGGTGCATCTATTGTTCCCCTTTGTAACTCTGTTTGCTGCTGTTGATTTTTAAACTCACATTCTCTTAACTCCCCGTAATGCCAACATGTAGAGCTACTTAGTATTCAAATGAATATGACTTGTCTGTGGGGCTGCTCTGTAATTGTGCTTCATTTAAATTCAAAGCCTCTTTTTCACATAGTATTTGCAGCATTTCGTCTACCCGCTGCAATTTAATAACATCTTGAGTATCTACTGTAGTGAACTGTGTGTGTGTGTGTGAGAGAGAGAGAAAGAGAGAGAGAGAGAGAGAGAGAGAGTGTGCATGTGTGCGAGTATCTCTGATGTTATCAAGGCTCCCTAAAACTTGTTTTTGACAGTGAAAGTGCGTCACACAGCTTGTCTTTTCATTACGCTCACATCTGTTTCCCATGTTTCTGCAGGGTGATTTTTGGAAAACAGCTCATGCAAACTTGTAACACTGACAGCTGACATAACTTTAAGGTGAGCCTTCATATTCATGAATATGCCGCTCGCTGTAGCTGTTATACAGGTGTCTGACACTTTATAAATCAGTTCTGTGAATGTCAGTGCCTGCTTTGGTGCTCCAGATGCTATTATTATCATCTATGTTGAATAAACTCCATAGAAAATGTTCAGATGAAAACAGATGCTCTTAAAAATACACCTTTGGTCATACTGTGGCGTATATTGTCACAGTCATTAAAATAACAGTTTTTAACACCACAGTCTGCTCATATCCACCACTTTGATAAAATATCTCAACATCTATTGAATTTATTACCATGAAATTTTATACAGACAATCGTGTTTCCCAGCACCAACAGGGTAGCATCAAAAACTACTCAATAGATTGCCATGAAATTTGTCACACAAATTCAGATCTGTGAGGATGATGATCTCCTGGGGGAAATCTCTTTGGTGATCCCCTGATGTTCACTCTAATGCATTCATCTTCGGACCAAATTTTTAAATTGTCCTGTGCCTTGGTTTAGAATCGAACACATGCAAAACTAATAAGCCTCAGCTCTACTATACCTCCTAAGGACAGCCTCACAGAGCAGCTTGCATGGCCATAAAATGAAGTGGACCAGGAACATGTGGACATCAAAATGTAAGGTAGCAAGAGCCAAATGAAATACCAAAAGTTGTATTTTGACGCCGCGCGACTCGTCGCACTTCAGCCTGGGACAGTATAGCTCTGTACCGTGGGATTTACACAAGGAAAAACAGCCATGCAAATAAGCCGATCTGAAATTGCTCTAGTACTGTAGGTTATGGTGTGTCAGAGTAATAATCCTGTTAGATATGTTTAGCCAAGAATCCATGAATACAAAAAAGGCACTTGCTTTGATTTCATGTGTGGTGGAAGTACAGGGATATCCACTGTTTGAAATTTCAAATATCTAAGACCTTGTCATTTTGGTCTAATTTGTCTCATTAAGTGCAGTCACAGACCTCTTATTCCAGTTAAAGGGTGCACTCGCATTTTGAATATTGAGTCTCTTATTACATGAATTTTCCATTACTTGGCTTTTCATTGAGGTGGCAGGGAAGTGAGTGAGAAATGCCATGAAAAGTGTATACCTTCACAAAGTTTTGTTGGTTTCATTTTGCATTTCAATGCATTTCTTCTCTCTCTAAATCCTTTTAGTGTAGTGTTGCTTGCACTAAAAAAAGGAGAGGAGATCCAATTTCTGTTTCTTTTTGACAAGGTGAGATGAAGAGAGCTCTTTTATTATTTCAATATACAGGTTCAGTCCGATACATGATCTTTAATATATTGTAATAAAATGATATGAAGGATATAAATATCAGTACTGTATGATTCAACACAATTTGAAGCAGTTCTGCTGTGTATGTCCAGATCGCGACTTGACTATTGATATCTCTTTTGAGTATTTGTGCTTTTCTTCCCTTTAGACAGAGAAAGAGAGGAGAAAAGTTAATGTAAGGACTTTAAATGCCCTCCAGTGACCTCACTCTATCACATTTTCAAAGCTCAACAGAAACACTCCAAGTAAGGAATTGATGCATAATTAGCTGCAGCAGTGGCAGTTCTGGTAAAAATGAGGAATTACGTTTTTTTTTCTCCTCTATCTTGCTCTGTAAATAAATGCTTTGCTTGCAAAGCTCAGATTAAAAAAATGTTGATGAGGTCATTGGGTGTCAGTGTGTGTGTTTACAGTATCTTGTACCACGAGAAGCTTCTTAGCTTAATCACTGAGTAAATCTGCATTGATAAAACATCTCCTTTTTATGTAGTTCATGTTTATTTGAATGTCTGTAAAGCAATAACTTTACATTATGGAAAACAACATACTTTCTGGCTGAGAATTAGATGAAAAGATAAAAACAACTTTCCTACCTGTCTGTCACTCAGGAGGTGGTTAGCTTAGCTTGGCACAAAGTGAAAACGGAAAAACGTCTACTCTGACTCTGTCCAAAGATGAAAAAATACACCTCAGCACCTCTATAGCCACAAATTAACACATTATATCTTGCGTGTTCTGTAGCCTACAGTTAACAAAAAACAAGTCCCTTTGTGGTTTTATTAGGCTTTGTGCTGGAACAACAGACTATGATAAAAACAAATAATAAATAAATAAACAAATTATCATAGTTCCCAAAACTATTTCCTTAAGGTCTGTGTTGACTTTTAGTCAAGCTAGCAGCACAGCTCTGTGGACATCAGCAACGTTGATCAGTTGGCAGGTCCACCATTTTGGTCCAAACTGAAATATTTTAACAACTATAAGACTCCCAAAAGGATTAATTCTGCTGTCTTTGGTGACCCACCGAGAGTAGTCAAAGTTTTCTCTTGAACTCCTATGATTATCGCAACAGCTGCTGAATAGACTGGTAAAACACTGGGTGCAGATATGTGTACTAACTTATACAATCCTCTGTCTTCTCCTGTTTCACAACTATGAGTCTCACATAAAAAAAATATTTCAACATCTGTCCCAGAAGACGAAGTGTCTTTGATCACTCAATTTTTAATCTAGTGCCATCCACGAGTCAGAAATGTTTTTTATCCAATATTTTGGGCTTAAATTGTCAAATGTTAGCATGTTAACAAGTTAAACTAAGATGGTGGACACGCTAAAAACTTCTAAACATCAACATGCTAACGTTATCACTGTGAGTATGTTAGTATGTTGATATCAGCATGCACCTTAAGTACAGAGCTGCTACAGTGGCACGGCTGTGCACTCTTAATCTTGTTTATTAGCTAGACATTAGCTCTGGTGCAGTACGTGCGCTTGTAAAAAAGAATGATTTCTTTCATCTTTCTTTTCTCGAATAATTTGATAAGACTGGGCGTGCTCACAGGATGATAGAAAGGAGCTGCTGATGGATCATGCCTAATAAGGCATAAAGCAAAGAGTCATAAAACTCTCCCTTTCCTCACATAAGAGAGAGGCTGCACATCGACAGTATGCTCTGAAGCTGCCTTCATGCTGCTGCTCTGTAGGAGAATTATTTATCTCTTGCTCTATTCCTGGGAGGATGCTGTTGACAGTGTCTCATCTCACTGTCTGAGTACCACCAGCTTCCATTAGGGCAGGAATTGCAATATGATGTCTTTTTGTGGGAGGTTCACCAGTTGCACGACATTTAAAAGCTTTGAACGCAGAAGTAATACTGAGGCAAAGAAAGAAAACATTTATTGTTTATGAATGTGGTGTCACACAGGTCCTGTCAGAAAAGTACAGGGAGGTGAGGTCTTGGTTTGAGGTCTCTGAAATAATCCTGCCTCCCCTCTTCTCTTTCAACAGGCAGCTGGACTTTGGATTTGTTCCCGTGAAGAACAATCAGCACATTCGTGTAAAAGCGATACATTGCAATTGCAAAAGACAGTCTAACATTCCACATGACAACTAGGTTTTACATTTGTGATGCCCACTGTAGTTTATATTGTTATAAAAATTTACAGAATAACATTTTTGTGTCTCAGTGCAAAAGATATATTCCAAAAGAATTTCAGAAAAGCCGTGCCCTTGATAAATGTCCCCCCACGTCTCCCCCCTGTTCTGTGCCCCAACAGTAAAATAATTGGCCTGTTTACAAGACCACCAATAAATAACCAACAGAAGCAGTTTTACAGTCACCGTCAGATAGCAGCAGTGTTTCAGCTTTGACTTTAAATACATATTCACAAACAACTGTGTGTCACTGTACACCCACAATTCATCAGAACAACTTTAACTATAGATAATAATAATTACAGTTGTATTGATAGTAATTACCATGACAAAAACAACCAAAAAAAGAAATCCAATGTGTCACATCTGCATTAAAGTATTTACATTGCTTTTTCAAGTTCTGTGGCTTAATTTCCCGTGTGTGAATTTCCCAAGTAAAAGAAGGCAATGAAGTGTCTCTAAGGTAAAAGGTTGGGAGTGGGGAGTTCATCAGCTGGTACAGATGCTGTTGATGGAGATGATGGCCGGGTCCACCAGGCCCAGCTCCTCGTGCTCGTTAACGCACAGCTGATAGCCGCAGCCCCGCCTACGCTTCAGCGGGGTCACCTTGGCGTCGGGCTTGGCGCGAGGCGGCAGGAGGAAACCTACGCTCCCCGCGATCAGCATGTGCCAGATGCTGTGGATGTAGAAGTAGTTCTCCTCCGTCTCCACGAAGGCGTAAAGGGCCACGGCAGACGTGGCGATCATGGTGCCCGGGAAGAGGAAGAACACCCAGCGCTTCCATGTGGGCGGGTAGCAACGCCGCCGACGGATGGTGCGCACCGTCTGGCAGGCCAACAGACACACACAACAATGTTTTCAACGTCACCATTTAAACCTATTTATTATGAAGTATGAAATAGGAAACTGTCAAGTGTAGATTAAATGTATTTCATAGCTTATGTGGTGACATTGTTATACATTCTTGAAAATGACTGAATATCAACTATAATAGTTTGTTTCCTGGATGTGCCATTTAGTTAATTTAGTAATTCAGTCTGTAAGAGAATATAGTAGTCAATGGGGACACTCAATGATTAACCACTAATTCATTAGAGTTAAGATGAAGAAGAAGAGGAATCTCCACTAAATAACTGCACTAACTCAAAATATTCAGATCCCTTTGCTAACACAGGTAAAAGCTTTTCAAATGTATACCCATATTTGTTAAATTGCCTGCAATTTACAACCACTATAAACCAGTGTCACATTTAGCAAATCGTAGTGTAATAATAAAAGAAATCTATTTTACTCTGGGGACCGTGTAGAAAAACAACTGCGTCTTTGAAACACAGAAAAGAATCTATTGTAAGACAATGAGACACTGATAGGATGGGTAATACCTTGAAGAGGTATTTAATGTAATTTCCTTAATACAAGATCAGTTGTGGCAGTTATATATTGGAAAAAAGACCAAACCCTACATGCTAAAAAATGTGCTATGTGTGCGTCAGCTCCTCTGCCTGCATCTCCACAAAATAATAATTCCAGTTTAAAATACTGTCTTGGCTGTGCTAGAAATGGAAATAAAATGTGCCAATTAATGTCACCTCAATTTTTTCTGTAATTAGTCCCAATTAAACAACCTTTCCAAAAAATTTATTAAGAAACAGTCATATATCAATTTCTTGAAAATTGTAGAAAATTATTAGGACACTCTGGGACCCATAAAATAAACCATTTTACATTTTATTTCTTTTTCAATTGATCTCAAAGGCCCTGTGTTTAATGTTCTCATTTTCTTAATTTAATGAACACATGTCACATAGAAAGAGGATATTGAAGTGGGAGATCACACAGGGAGCAGTCATTCAAACACAGAGACCAATTAGATTTCAGCGAGGGAGCAGCAGGCAGTTTACTTTGATTGGAGGAACAGAGAGATGGGATTCTTCATAAATCTCCATTGGTTTTATTGTCTGAAATCTGTATTCATGTCTACTGCCGCAGCATAAAGTCCATCACAACGATCATAATCAGCTGATAGATGTTTTAAATTGGCCAGTGACCGCTTCGGCTATTTTGTTATTTATGCTCATGTTGCTTTTGGCAGTAACTGGATATGATGTCTCTATTTGTTTCATATCAAGAATGTGCTCATTCTGTAAGTGGCCCACAATTGCTGAATGTGCGGCGCAGAGAGACTTGGACATTTCATTTAATTTCCTTCTAAATAACATTTACAGAGTGCTTCATTGTTGTATTCAGTTGGTATTTTCATCGCTTCATAAACACTTGTATTACACTTTTTTCCTGAAACATTAACATAAAGAGTCCCTACATTGTCAGGGGAAATGTAAGCCGTCCATGAGTGACAAGAATAATTACATATACTCTGGCAGGAAAATGGCCCTGATTGAGTTATTATGCTGTATACATTTTAGGCTAAGGACTAATAATCTATGTGAAGCCAAGTGAGGAAAAACATGAAATGTGTTCTAGTCCCTTTGGGCCTGCACATTTCTCTCGTTAAGACAAACAATTTCAGACCTGGATGGCATTCTCAAGCACAAGTCAGGGTCCCCATTTTGTTTGAAGAATTAGAGATATTTGGCATTGACAGATTTGAACTTCTCCCCTTCTTCTGACTGCTCATGACACCCCTGCAAAGCAGTAGGCGCTCTGTGCCCTCCGCTTGACTGATCTAATTCGGTTGTGTCTGGGAACATTCAGAATGCCAGGCTTTGCAGAAACATGACAAGTTGAAATGAAAGGGCTCTTGTAGAAAATGCGCGGTGCTCAAACTCAGAGGTGCGGCGCCGAGGAGAGATTGCAGAAATGTAGACATACGCTATTGAGCAGCTGATAAATTATGAAGTGTCAAGTAATCAAAGCGTGAGCCGGGTTTATCTTTAAAAAAACTGCAACATTAGCATTGGATCCAAGTGACCTTAAATGGAAAAGTTGCTGTGCTGAGTTTGTTATTGTAGCTGGTTAGTGTGCAGTTCATATCTCTCTGTTTCAATCATTTTGACGTTGTGTATACTTCCATTCTGTAGCTATTGTCACAGTATACCAGACCATGATATTTGCATTCTGTCATTTGTCAAATAACATATGTCAATGAACCTTCTATAATTGAATGTGCAATGTGCCAATGCCTAAGGAGAACCAGCCAAATACTGGAAGCCAATTGCTTTATGTAAATCTCCAAATACGCTCAAATTTGAATGACAGAGTAGTGTCGTGCATGAATTCTGAAGCGCTGTTGTTAATCTCAGAAGAAAAGAATCTCGCCTATGGTAAAATATACTGTCTCCTACATTTGGTGCTAAAACTGGAGGGTTTACATAGTGGAATTAAACAGTGCCTCATCTTCCACAATTTCTGTAGGATCCTACAGCTCATGGAACGATAACTCTCGAGCTACAACTCCCACACTTTATTCAAAGCAAAGCTTCCTCCAAGGAAGCCACAAACCTTGTTTTCAAACTCATGTCAGAGGTTTGGTGTTAAAGGCTTTTTTTCCAAGAACCTTGCCTGAAAGACTATTATTTTTTATCTTCTCAGTTCAGGGAGCACATTATGACTCGGAGAAGAGTCAGTGAAAGTACAAGCTGACTTATAATGGAACTACAACCCATGACTAATACCCACAGGCTGCAAACTTTTAAAGCCCCTTCCATGCTAATGTAAAATAGCTTCATTGGTCAGAACCCACAGTTTTTAGCCATGCACATGTTCCAGCCCCATGTTCCAGCCCTAAGCTTGAATGATGGATTAAGTCCTTTTACACTTACTGGCATGAGGAATAATAGAAGGACAGTGCTGACACATTTCATCTGCATGTCTGAACAAGCTTGTCTATGAATGTCAAACACACATTATGTATTAAAATTAATTATCTTTTATCCTGTGTAAAATCCCTTGGAGACCAGTTCTTCACACACTATAAAAAGCAACTTTTTCTGGGGAAAAAAGTCTTTACCTCTGAAATACAAAAATACATGATGAAATTTGGTCAAAAAGAGCATATTGCATATAGGCTAAGTGTTTTACGTTTCTATAAGCAGAGGCTACTGTTTGCAAATGTAAACTCGTAATGGAATGATCCCTTTTTCTGCTGAAGAGTGCTGGTCTACTGTTCAGTAAATATAAGAGTTGCCCTTACCCATGCCACGGCCATGATGCCCAGAGCAAACAGACTGGGTCCCAGCAGGTTCCACAGACCGTGACGGTCTAGCTGCAAAGCCATGGACAGAGACATCGCCCCCAGCAGATACAGCACCTTGACAAAAAAACAGACGGATCAATAACTGCCCTCTATGAACACGTTTGCCACTGCTACATCCACAGTCAATAAGAGGATGTTTGCGTGGTCAAGACACAGCACATCACTGCTTTTGGGAAAATACTGTGAAAATTGTAATTTTCTTGCCACGTGTATGAAAGATGGCAACAAAAGCTTTCAGTGATGATTGACGGTCACTGAAACACCGGCAGGCAATTCTCGGTAACTAGAAAGTGGAACTATGTTTCGCTTGTTTCTGCACCTGTGTCCTGTTTTTTCGTGATGTGGGAGTTCTACTTTTCTTAACACAGCTGGTGCTTTCATGGAGGTCTAGTAAAGAACTGTGCTGCTAAAAAGGTTGAATGTACCAAGAACAGGCAGAAAAAAGTCAACAAGTCAACAATTTGCTGTTGGCTTTCTTATGTTCTTCTTATTATCAAGCAAGCTAATTTGGAAAAGCATATATGGTTAAGGCTAGATATATACTATATTTGCTATGTTCATATTTTTCTTATCGTTAATGCAAAGAAGAACTACACCAATGAGTGTTGGTGTATTGATTGTGTGGTCTGATGCAGGGTTGTTCCTCTGTGCCATGAAAACCCACGCTGTTGAACTGGGTGACATTTTCCGTCATTATCATGAACACACACTCTGTGGTTTATTTTGACTCAATCCCACACTCAGGCCAGGCACAGTAAATATGCACAGTAAATATCCACACCAAATGTCTATGTATAAGTGGTCCTCAACAATGCATCTACTTTTTTATATACAAAACAACAGCAGCCAGTTGTTTTAGGAGATTAGCCTAATTTTTTGAAAGGAAACAGTATTTTTATGATCCACTGTTCCAACTTTTTTTGTTGAGCACTTTAAAAACAGTTAAATGTTAAAGATTTACGTCCATCAGAAAGTTCTGAAAAAAGGTTTTGACACATTGCTGTTAGTTCTTTTCATGGGATTTGTTGACAAAAAGAAAAATATATTAGAAAAGAAAATGTCAGACTCATCCTGTAATGTTAACAGCCACTACAAGAGCTGTTTTTCACAAGCAGCATGCAAATTTGTGTCTGAAAAAAAGGTAAAAGCCTTCCATTATGTAAACATCAGTGATGAAATGGTCAGCACAGAAAATAACAGAATTCTGCTTACGTGAATATTACTATTTCAAAGTGCTTGCAGAATAATAAGCTGCATGATCGGCTGCTCTATGACTAAGAGGCACAATATCACAACAAACAATGGAGGTCCATGCTATAAATAATGCCAGTTTAACTTTTTTTTGGTTTGTCAAGCTCAGAATTTGACATAAAGCCACAGGATATAAAATAGATAAAGTGAGAGGGAAAAAAAATCAATATGCTGTGCTACCCATGCTTTGGGAGAACTTAAGCCTGTCCAGGATGCCTGAGGTCTGCGCTCCTCTGCCTGGCAGGGAATGTGAGGAGAAATTGGGGATTTTTTGAGCAGGGAAGGGATGACCCATCTGCAGGAGAACAGGACTAATTGGCACAGAGCAAGTAGGAGAGGAGCAGCGTGGTGCAGCCCGAGGACGCTATGCAGCAACAGTCATCCGTCATACTGCGCCCATATATGCATGTGTACATGTGTTATATGCAGGCGTGAATACAGGGACACATACACGGAGGCAGCGGTCGACTGTAATGGCTCTTTATCTGTCACTGTGATGGACGAGCTTATAGGATTTCTGGTAGGAAGTCTATTTTTATCTCCCTTGTATATTTTCATGCTTATCAATATACAGTAGTAGACCTGAGCATGTGCATGTGTGCAATAAAACACACCCAATGCCAGTGCCACAACAAGCTGTCTTACAGAGGCCGTGCTGAACGAACACATTAAAAGTCACTGAATGTTTTAAATAATTTTTCAATGTACGTTCACTCTTGACCTCTGGGCACAGTACGGTTTGCGGTGAAGAGCGTCTCAGCACAAAGGTCTATTTAGTACAGCTTTAAGAGCTTTCAAACAAAACTCATGGACATTCACTAAATACAAGACCTTGGCGCTGCACCATCTTTCCTCCATATTGAAAATAATAATCTGTTTTATCGCATGCGTTTTCATGGCTCTGGTTTTATAGGTTTGCACACTCTGCAGATATATCTCGATGACTGGCTGCCTCATACCAAACTACAGCCATTTACCAAGTTTAAAACAGCATGGAAGTGGCTGTTCAGATTCTCTACATGCACTATTGAATGTTTGTCCATCGGCTGATTCATTGAACCCTTTGTCTAACTGTTATACATAATAGTGTTAGATTATGCATCATTTCAGTAACAATGTTGTGGCACTAAAACTCTCAGAATGAAAACACTATAGTGCATTTTATAACTCTTTATGCAAGAAATACCAGTAATATACATTATACTGTAGTTCATGGACTAGAAAAGATAGTACTGTGTTTTGCTTGCAACCAATTATCACAGCTGTGGCCATCATTCAAGTTAATTGGTAAAATCTGGGAGAGTGGCAAAGAAAGTCTACCGGGCCAAGAAACACAAGCAGTCAGATGATCTGGTTTTAAAAACTTATTGGAAAGAGAAAACGAAGGCAAAGGTTCAAAACATGACATCCGTTTTATGCATTCATCACAGTTTACAAAGCAATTTACTGGTTAAACTTTGATCATAGTTGTGCTCGCATACAGTTTTTTGGTGCAACAGGCATTTCAATTTTAATGGTTAAGATCATCTGGCTAAAATGCTCCGATCGACTGAACACATCATATTTCATGCCCTGTTGTATCCTGAACTCAGGAAATACTTTGGTGCGAACAAGGTTATCCTAAATGTCCAGTAAAAGAGGGCCAAAACTACGATGAGATCAAGGATGTAATGAAACGTAATTATCCTTTAAAGTGATTAATGTGATTCTGACACAGCAACCTTCAGAAAATTGAGATTAACAAACCTCCCGAAGGTCTTTAAACAAGCAGAAATGGCATTGCAAGATATTCTGCTGACATATTTGTGAGGACTTTCAGACCTTTGAAGGTCCAAAAGTCCCACCCACACACACACACACACACACACACACACACACACACACTATCAGGTGTTCCTGGGTCCTTCACCCTTCACTGCAGCTGTGGTCATGGACATAAACAAACAAACAAACACACACAGACACATACACATACACATACACACTGTCTCTCTACTACACAAACACACACAGTTCCACTTGCCAGTCCTGACATGTGCGATTTGATTAGTGACTGCGTACTGCAGCGCTCAGCAAAAATGAAAACTCTAGAGGACAGCAGATGTTCGTATACTCTCCCTCCCTCCTACTACTCCACCCCCTCTTTCCCCTCCCTCCCTCTCTCTGTCTCATTTATGGACACGGACGCACACACACACACACACACACACACACTTTCCCTGAGACTGCTCCATCTTGGTGTGCAGCCAGGGAGTGACCCAGGGAGAGGGTGCACCTGTTAGTGTTTACTGTTATCCACCGCAATATGTCAACAACCGGAGGATTTAGCACCGCGCGCCGCTGATTCTAACACATTGATCTTTTAATTTATAACTAAAAATTGAGGCATATGTGGCGCTCATTTATCGCTCTCCTTCACAGCTCTGCAGCTCTACTCCTCAGTCCTCGAATCCCTCTTTGCTTCAGGGGCTTATCTCGCGAACATAAAGCTCCCGGCTTAGGTGCTGCCAGACTGCAACACATGGCAGCCGACATGCGCCGCGGTCAGGAGGGGTCTGGTTCCAGGCATCTGAATCACTGCCCACACCTGACAGTTCGTCAAGCGAATCAAACCGAGCTGCAGGTGCTCTTGCGGACGCAACAAGGACAGATGACATATGACGACACTGTCAGCTCATGATTTAACAGGTGGTGAGGATGCTTTAGCAAATGTTCATCTTTTAACAGTAAAATACATTACCTTTTCCTTTTGGATCCAGCCACAAGAGGAATGTAAGATATCAGTTTTTTAGTCTGTAGAGTTAATTATGCTGTTAATACTTAGGTGTACATGTTCAGTTTTCATTATGTGTTGCACAGTCGCATCAATCAAGGTCAGCACGAGTGGCATGTGCTGTTCTGTATGGAGAGTTAATTGGGAGCACAGACCTGCAGCAGCAGCACAGTGGCAGTCAGATTTCGAGTGCACTTGTGGTTAAAGCTGTGTCAGATGGTGCATTCAAGTGGGGTCATGTATAGCACTGTGCGAAAAAAAAAAAGTTGATTTCAACAACCAACCGACATGTTAACAACTTCATAAGTGGAAGTGATCCGATAGCTCACGGCTCCTACACTTTGTCATGACTTAATCCACTTCAGAGCGGTGCATGCGGTAGAACGTAGTGTGCTCGACTTCCCACGGAGAAAATGCTCGTGAGGTTGATTTAAGTGGAAACAAAATTGCAGCTCGAGTCTCAGGACAAATGTTGCCTCCACTTTCTGCTCTCTGACAAACAGCAGCTCTTGACTCTCCTTCAAGGATGAATAGGTGGAATTACAGTAGGTACCTGTTTGATGATGGACTTTAGCCTGGCCATGGCAATGACTGTGACCCACACGGACATGAGCGACCCGAGGAAGTCACAGAACTGCAGGACATCATACTCCATGATGCAAAAGACCACAATACCCGGCTGGTCACATGC
>JBCAUF010000838.1:15607250-15618834 GCA_038406115.1 Haemulon aurolineatum | reverse complement strand
TAGAACTTAAATGACTGAACCTTCTCCTCTCTCTGTCCAGCCATGATGACAACATCGGTCTGAACCTGACCAACACCTTCTTGGTGTTTACTGAGGAGGATATTGGCGACCTGCTGAAGATCCGTCTGAGCTGGGAAGGAGAATCTGAATCCTGGAACTCTGTATGGAAAAACATTAAGAAGACGTTCTGGGCCTGGAACACCAAGCCTCCCAAGCCTATACTGGAAGTCCGGCGGATTCGTGTGAAAGCTGGTGAAACGCAGAAGAAGTAAGTAGAAGAGGCAACTTTAAAGACACCTCACCACCAAGGATTTATTTTTCTGGACAAATATTTACTGACATTCTTGTGTTACAGGTTTACATTCTGTGCCCAAGACCCTGAAAAAACTGAAATTTCACCAGGAGAGTCGATAACTTATGTGAAATGCCGTGATGGTTGGGAAGTGAAACCAAGAAAAAGGTACGAAACATGATAAAATGTTTGTCATCTGGCATAAAATTATATTAGAAGCTGTAGCATGCTATGTGTGTGTGTGCACACAATTATTTTTAGTAAACAAAACCTCTTTTTGATTGACAGGGTGCCCATGTAACAACTCAGCACTTCCATAACCAATGCACCATCACCATGGGGGACCCGACACGGATCAGCGAGAAGCCCTGCCTTCTCTTAATTGAGCACTTTTCATAGGAGGAGGATTGATCAGCACACGGTGGAAGGGGCTTGATTGAACTCTTTAACTGCACCAGGAAGGTTTCCATTGGTTTCTGGAAACAAGGAGTCTGGGGTCTGACCAGAACGGCTGGAAAATGACACGCAGGCTGGAAGCGAGGGCAGTCCTAAATGTGTAAAGATTGCCTGAAGAGTTGCAGAACGTTCCTTTGTGTGGACTAGTGACGTAGAATACAGATCTGTGCCAGTGGACATACACCAGCAATTGTAGTCGCTGTACTGTATATTTTTAAATATTTTTTTATTTATGAAAGAAAATGGAAGCACTGCAAGACCAACGTTATTTATCAGAGCACATCCCATGATGAAGCATATGTTGAATGCATTTCTCCTAGATGCAGTATTTGTGTGCGTGTGTATGTTTTTGTGTGTGCATTTGTGGTGATGTATGGGTGTTTGTTTGTGCTTGTTGTGACCAAGAAGTGTGCCTTTCTGCTGAGAGATTACTGATACACTGTATAACTGAAGGAGACACGTGATCTCATTGCACACGATCTTTGAGGTTTTGTGTGTAGTGTTACTGTTACTGTATGTGGCTTATTTTGGGGGTGTGTTTATGTACATACTGTAAATAACTTTTTGGAAAAATAAATTCACCTGTTATTTGTAGAACACTGCCGCCTGTCATCTTTATTGTCACCTTTCCTGTGATCTGATTGTCATGGTTTAACATGCAAACTACTGATTTGCATCATGAGATCATTTCCTTTACTTTTTCATGTCTCACTAATTCAAACAAATTGCAACGCATGCGTGGGTATGCTAAAGCCAGATAGGACTCCCAATTTGTTAAGTGATAATCAGTTGGGAAACGTGACACTGCCAACATTTATTAAGCAGTGGTCATAAATGACTTTTGGGATAAGGAGCGAGGCTTTGAAATGGAAAAGCTGGACTGCTTTTGCCTACATGCAGACCTGAAAAATGTCTTGGTAAACTTGGTTTTATCACAAGATGGACAATTTAGAAAATTTCCATAGATTCCTTGTTATAGGGTGGTACCCGGTAAAGACCACCATCGATTGGTTTCATTTTCAGTTCTGTTTGAATCATGTGCAAACTCCAGAGGCCTTTCCCGCTCTCATTAAACAGAAGCTCATTTATCAACATTGCTCCCTCTGACCTGCAGAGCTTATGAGTAAATAAATGTTACGACACATCTTGGCTTAAGGTACAGTATTCCTTGTCACATGTGTTTTCACATGTACTCACAGTGCTGTCCTTGCTTTCAACATTCAGTAAGAGCTCTCTGCACTACACTGGTTGGATTCTGAGCTTTAATAAATGAGGAATTTCACCAGCATGCCTGAGCTGTAATGACACATTTGCATTTGTTGGTGCATGAAGGCAGTGAGCAGCAAACATCCTGCTGAGACTTTTTTTCCCGCTCATGTTCCACTTGAATGTCATGCCAGAAAAACTGGATCACAGAAGGTTAAGTCATACTTCATGTCACACCATCCTCTGCTTTGTCTCAGAGAAATAGCTGGGAGGTTAGTAATAGGAGGGATGTCTTAAAACTATGCAACACGTAACATCAAGTGGTTGTCTATGCCTGTCAGTTGTTGTAGCAGCTTGTTTATCCCGTTAGCTTCACTGCTTCATGCCTTCATGAACTCCGGTAAAGCTCTCATTCAGTTTATTGCCTGTGATTATCTTGCGTGGATCTCCTTGCAGCAGTGACCCATTTTCCCTAAGAAAGGAAACCTACAGTAACCCTACAAGCCCATCTGGTGCTGAGAACATGGTGCTGTCATGGCCCCTCACGAGCCAACATACCACCCAGTGTTGGTTTGGTGACTCACTTCAGTTTCGTAGTCATGGGGTGGATGGACTGCCTCCCACATACAACAAACCACGGCCTCTTTAGTCACTGTCTGGTTGGTCAGTTAAGTTTCTTTAAAGTTTATAAGTGGAACTATATAATAAATTATTACTGTATGTCCAGAACACACATTACTGGATCAACCCGCCAGAAAGCCATGCTTGTTAGCGCTGCAATGAAAGCAGAGCAGTAAATCATATTTGCCAATAAAATCTTAACTCAAGGTTCATTGGTTTCTGGGAAATAGGGGAGTTTTTCACAGGTCTTTGTCCTTCAGTCTACATTTTTAGGGGTTCTGGGTTTAATCAATCGTCCAGAACAGGCAGTGAACCTGCTTCTCGGAACTGGGCCCTGCTAGATATTTTTTTGGATATTATCAGAGATTTGTTTATATTGGTAAGGGGGTTCCAGTAATACGCGCCTTTCTATCAGTGATTTTAAATACTATACTTATTTTCCATGCATAACACTTTCTAATAACTCTGTGCCTATGAATGTATCTGAAACATATGATGTCAAAGAGGATTACTGTTCTATCTTGGCTACTAAAACTGATAATAATGATAAAATAATATAAACTGTAAGTTTATACAAATACTGTATGCAACATTGCCTGACTACAAATCATCCCAACTGTACTATATAACTGCTGTTAACTGTTGATTCTTTCTGACCAATCTTGAAATTCAGGGGAACTCCACTGACAAAAACTGAAAGCTGTAGACCAGCAGGGATTTTGTGTAGCAGTACAATGAGGTTCATTTTCACTGAAAAGGGAACACGAGAGTCACGAACTGTTTCATTCAGTACAGCCTCTGATCATTTGCAATTCTGCTGAGAAGAGGCACCACCACTGTTACCACAAAGCCTCTGAAGTCGAATCACATGATCAACGTAGATTTGAGACAAACCCATCCAAAGCTTGCAATCCAGTGGTGAATTCAATTGTGCGTGTCCTGCAAAGATGGAAAAATATACTTGAATAAGGTTACAAATGTAAATGTTTTTGTTCCAAGGTCCATCGTGCAGCATCTCTATCATTGCGCAGCACGCTATGAGCAGCCCTGTGTTGCTGGTTACTTCAGTGCCACGTGCCCCGCAGATTAAAGGGTGGCCGTGCACACATCACCACATGTTGAGAAGTTGGCTCAAGCTCCACATCAGCCGCTGCCCTGCAGATCAAGAGCAAAGAGTGGGAGGGGGAGGTGCGGTAGGTCACCTCACATGATCCCGGCGGTCCACGCACGCACTGACGATAAGTCAGGGGAGCCACTTGAGGGATGTTTCTCAAACGTTTCATGACATCCAGCAGTCACGGTGGAAACAATTTAAGCAGAGCCGGCTGTTGACCTCCGAACACTGACTGTACTGTACTGTACTCAATGCGATGCCACCTGAGTGGCTGTGGCATGCCAGTCAGAGTCTGGCGAGAGTTGAAAGCGTGTAGGTCACATGGACTGTCTGTGTTTCCAAGTAAGACGTCCTCCAAGTTCTCAAGGAATGGGAGAGGCGAGAGAGGGACAAAGGTGGGCCCGACGTTTGTTTTCAGGGAATATGTTCTTACATAGGATTATTTGAACAAATAATCCATTGGATATTTGATCTGAGAATCATGTTTTTGTTGAAGACGTGTTGTGATAATGAAAGGTTGGAGGGTTGTATTGGATATATCAGCCATGCCTTTGCAAATAAGGCCTTTGTTTCCACCCTGACAATGATGAAGTTTATTTTCCCTTTTGGCAGTAAAGAAGTCAGTCTGACTGCATCATGTGTTTGGCCTGATATTAGTCTGTGTTTTGGACACCAATCACACATTTTTGTCTTGACAAGCCTGGCAGGCAGAGACGCTGATAAATGAAGAGATAAAATTCAGATTTTAATTTCACATGTATTGTTCCCACCACTGCCAACTAGAAAAGCTATGCTCACGGCTGTCCGTCAGCATCTTCAGAACTACATATCAGATGGTGCGATGGCTGCAGAGGGCTGTATCTGACAATTTATGTGTATAAACACTTTTAATTTCTGACAACACACTCAACGAAACACTTTTTATAGCATGGCAACATGCCTATGTTAAGTAGGTACAGCTGAGGCTGATGGGAATGTAGTTCTGCATTACCCAAAGTATGGGGCAAAGAGAAATTTCGACCTGATGATGGCACCAGAGAAAAAGTCAAGGGATCACCAAATCTTTTATAATTCATCCTGAAGGGGACATAAATATCTGTACCAAATTTTATGGTTTAAGTGTTGGACTGACCAACTGTCCAACATAGAAGCCACATCACTGCCTAACTATCATCTGCAGTGTCTTCATTTAAATGCGAAAGTATCGCGCTTTGCATATAAAGCAACCCATTCTACATAGTTTCCAAATACCTGCCTGTCTTATTTACAGACATACCCTTGTACACTGCCCCACGTTGCATGTTTAGACGAGGTCTTGACGTCAAAGGGAGAATAGAGGACAGTGCTCACATGCAAAAGAACAGTGCTATTTACAGAAGAGAAGGTGCACCATCACATCGAGTATTATTATAAACCAATCATAAAATAGCCAACCAAAATGACTATCCAATCAGGGATTGCATGCTTTGAGGTCTATGTTTATGTTTTGACAGTACACACCATGTTTGTGTACACTTGGTTATAATTACACCGTCACCTGGTCCCTGTACTGTATTCATATGTGAATGTCTCTGGGTGCACGAGGGTGGGCAATTTTCCATGAGTGTCCTCAGCTCCTATTGGTGCAAACATCAAAACCTTAGGCCCCCGTTATGGGGTCACATTTGTTTTCTTTGTGCTGTTGTGTTACATCATGTTGTGACTGGTCAAGCGCTACGTCAGGGTCTCAGCTGTTGTTCCAGTCATGAAGTGGTCTTTTATGACTTCCAAGAAAGATATCCTGGGGTCAAGTTCATTATCAGAGGTCAAAAGTGAAACATCCAGACCGCAGTCATGAAAACAAATTGAATGATAAAAGATGCATTTGCCAGAAATAAAGCTAATCTAATCTATCCAGCAGGGTCAGCTGTTATGATTGGCCAAGTGTGCTTCACGGTCATAGTTCTGTGGAATCTCTGTCAAGTTTGGGATCTCAACATTTAGCGTATTTATCCATAGCGTTTTGACTGGCATCACAAAGAGAAGTAGAAATGCTGACATATGGCCAAACAGAAGCATAAATGCCATCTTGCTTGCTTGCTTGCAAGTCTTGCGCATAGTAAGAATGGTTATATTTAACATGACTATTTGTGTATCTTTTGACGATTTTTGGATCACGTTTAGCCAAATCAAAACGCATTTGCCAGGCAGAAGAGGGCCAAAAATGACTGACATAGAAACACGTGAATAAAAAAATAAAAGTGTTATCATACCATAGTGGGGAATTTTTTGCTCCACAACAGCTTCTTAAAACACCTGAAGGTGAGACTGTTTTGTCTGCAGCTGTAGATAAATTGTATTTGTTTACTTACTACATATTATATTAAAAGCTCTAATTCATTATAACAAGTGAGTCGTAGTTCTTTTGAAGCTTTGGTACTATTGACAATTACTGTTGAAATCAAAAACAGTTGCTGCGATTAGTTGAATGAACACTGTATGGGGTGACTTTAAGGAAATGAGTCAGGATTATTATTACAAAGACTCATTTCTGGTATCCAGTTTGCTGGATTTCCCAGACTCAAAGCTCATTTATTCTCTCCCACAGAAAAAGGAAGAAGAGGACCGGTTAGGCCATGGGTCGTTGTCCTGACTTATAGCTCCTACACAGCTGGACCTCTGCCTGGCTGAACCGCCCTCTCCCTGCTGTCCTCAGTGTCCCTTCACTCCCTGACAGGGAATTATTGTATCATAGCATATCCAACCATGACCACGCCCCCTATCATGTAGTGCCATCAGAAGCACAACTGGAGAGGCTGGTGAGCCAATGGTGGAAGAGCAGACCATCTGGTAAACCCAGTTGACCCAGTCAGCTGTGAGCAAGACTCAGCATCAGTTCTCCCTCATGGAATTTTCCCATTAAATGGAGAATTACTGTCTGTCATCTGAATATCACATATTTGCCGGAGCTTTTGCTTGGAAATGTCAAGTAACAATCACAGTATCTTGTACACAGAAACTGCACGTAGGGTGAAGTGATACTCTGTGGGAAAACACTGATCTTTTAGTTATCACATTTCAGCAAATTTTCATTCATAGAATTCACGTTTAACTCTGTGGGAACTCTGTTTTGTTTTGTTTTTGGAATTGTTTTTGGAATTGTTTTTTGGCAGTGTTTCACTTTCTTTTAAAGAATAGTTCAACATTTAAATGAAATGTATGTGAGTTAGATGACATCACCAGCCTACCAGAAATTAAAGTTATAAGTAGAACCATATAAGGTTCTTTTTGGCTCCAGGGAGAACCTTTTATAAAGGTTTCAAGGGTTCTCTGGATAAAAATGGTTCTTACTGGAACTGTTAGTGTTAGTGTTAGGGTAGTTTAACACACATACATGAGATTGATATTGATTTTTTTTTTGTTTTCGTGGCAATTTCAAGAGGTGTGTTTAACAGGTAACCAACAGTTTCAGCAGTGCGCATAAATTACACATTGACAAGATACACATATACAGTATTACCTGAAAGTACAGTGAGCTTATTCATTGTTCAGACATGATCAAAATGCTAAGAATGCACTGAGTCATTTCCGGTGTGGTCTTTTGCAATCCACCACTCTGCTGCCTAACCTTCTCCCAGGGTCAAGGCTGAGCAGGTGCAGCACACTTCCTTCACTCATTCAAGTTGGTGGGTAGGGGGGAAAGTGTGAAAACAAAACTTCCACATGGTGTCAAATTGAGTCATAGCACTTCTAACCAAAGAGAAAAATATGCCGCATGGTAACACTTTCTCATGTCCCGTTCCTGTTATTTCACAATGCTCGCACGTAGTAGATGATTTCCCCTGAAACCATGCTCGTCTGACGAGGCTGGGCTCCTAACACGAAAGGTCTCAGTGTATGCGTCAAACAAGCCCCACACATTTCTGACATCAAAGGTGGAGTTCTGCGTCCCACAATTTCTGTAATTTTTGACAAAATATGACAATGGCGCTCTTTTCAAGCAGTGACTGGTCAGCTGTGCATAAGCTAGGCAGGATTCGAAGTTGTCTTTCAAACTGTTTCATTGGCTTTTTCATGCTTCGTAAAGCTACTTTCATCACTTTTTGGTAGTACAACCAAGTGCAACACCATGAAAACCTTTGAGGAGAGACTATGTGCGCTGTTTGTATGATTCGTCACATTAAGACAGAGGCCACAGAGCTCATAGAGGCAGATCAAGGACACAGTGTGATGCGGCCAAGAGGAGGCTGGCTTTTCATCCTGCTTTCAAGTGTGGTCATTCAGCGCAGGTATAAACACTTTCGCTTTTAGACTTGGTCGGACAACATCTATACTGGACCCTTATCCTAAGGCATCACAGCTGCATCTCTAACCCAAATTAGTTCTAAAGCCAAGTCTTAGCCCTCAAAAAACCCTCTGAAGAAGTGACGACCAGCTAAAATATTTTAATGTCTTGAAGTGGTCCTCACAAAAGTAGAAGAGCACACACAAACATTATTGTGCTTCCTTCCTCTTACTCAGCGTTATGCATCCAGAGGCTGAGGCTCTCCCACAGCACCACAGAGGACATCACTGTTATTGGGACAATACGCTGGTCAGAGCATTGTCATCTCTTCTCCAGCTGAGACTTTCTCATGGGAACGAGCCCTGCGAGAGTGGGGAATGCAAAGAAATACCCTTTTAGCTGAAAGAAAGTGGGGGGAAAAAAACCCTAATCTGCTGAGAATGGGATTTATGTAATTCTCACATGTTACAAAGGGATACGTACAGGTCTCCATCCAGGGTGATTTTTTTTTTTTTTTTTTTTTGAGCTGACACGTTGATTTGGCTTAATTTTTCTACTGTTTGAAATCAGCTTATACATTTACAGTCACAAAGACTGTCTGGGCGTGGGAAAGCAGGTCAGCAAACAGTTTGGATACTTTTCTGTTTATTATGTGTTTGACTGTGTTTTAATGTTTTTACAATAATTCATCAAGTTATTTGGTGTTTTTGGGAAGAGTCTTACGTTTAAATTTTCAGTGACAGTTTTGTGTGACATGCCATTGACCCGGTTTGCTGCTGTGGGTGTGGATGTACTGTATCAGCACTCACCGCACTCTAACTGTTACTTTTCCATACTCTAACCACAAAACTTCTGATAGGCTTCCAATGAGCGTTCTGCACACACACAGTGTAGGTTTTTCACGCCCAGTCACTTCTTTCAGTAGCTGGTTTGTACCTCGCCGGTCTGTTGCTCTCATGACCACGGCACCTTTTTTGCCTGCATAACGCACTAAGCAGCTTTATGACGAAAGGCATAAACCAAAACACGTATTATTGTTTCTAATTTGGTCTAATCTGCATGTGACTCTTGGCTGGTTTTGTAAACATGGACACGTCAACATTTAAAAAACAAAAACACTCACTAAAGTGTTATGAGACTTGTGAGTGGACACTGGTCTTTTATGGCGGGGATTCGGGTCAGAGACGTATTGTGCCGCTGCCGAGCCAAATCCATGAAGCGTATATGAAGGCACTTGGCTTTGAAGTCACATGGTTTGATTCATATGATTTGAACATTGTAAGTCACTTGTACAGTAGATCAAACATGGTGGAGTGTCTGCAGCCCAGCTCACTGCAGTAGCAGACGGATCCCACCTCAAAGGGAACTTCACTTTTCATCAGAGCTATACTGGTGTGGAATGAGGATTTACTGTTAATCTTTTAATACCAACTCTATGCTCCAAAGACACATTCTTTGAGGGGAAGACAGCGGGGAGGGGCAGTTGTAAGTGCAGAGAGGGCATCATCACGCTTAAATTGTTTAAGTGTGAGTCATTTATAATGATCATTTGGCAACACTTGATTTTGTAAGTTTTCAGTTTCCAAATACTTTCCAAAGATGGTTTGCTGAAAAGAACTGTACAGTAAACTAACGTAATGATAGTTGAAGTAGAGACTTTCCATCCAATTGTTCTGGGGCGCATTTTCATGTTGTACATTAAAAAAGCATAATCATTGCAATTTGCTTTGAGGTGTATCACTACAAGCAAAATGCAACCAAGTGCAATGGAAACGGACTTAGTGAATAAATCATGTCATACACGAAGCATGCAACTAACTCAAGTTTCACTGAGGAGATGAAAAACATCAGATCTGTGTGGAGCAATGAGAAAATTTTAACGTAGAAACTGAACTAAAAGAATTTCTTGCCGGTACAGACCAATTAAATGCATTAATATGTGTGTGCAACTCAAGTGAATACAAAACATTTACACTAATCACGCAAAAATGTGAGACTAGCTCTTAGAGAAGCATTAAAGTCAACATGTTTTGAAAATAAAGTCACCAAACTAATATTTATTTGGGTTTGTATAGCTGTGTGATCAAGGATGAACATGTTAAGACATTACATAGTTCTTTTGAGGAAACTTACAGAATATAAAGAAATTACAGACCTGTCATTAAACCCATCAATACTTTAATCATTAATAATCAAACATTTTCTGGTCTAAAACACGAAGAGCAACCAAATTAATAACCATCTCCTCATCCCAAAGGAGGTGATATCATGCCCTTTATATTTCTGCCAGCAACAGCTTATAAAGAAATGTTATTAGAATGATTAATGATTGATAAGCAATGTCAGAACAGCCAAAGCGAAGAACACCATCTTCTACAGCAAAGCAAAAAAAAAAAAAAAAATCGAGGACAGCTGCAATCTAAAAAGGACAATGGCTGTCTTCGATCCAGAAGTGCATCTGCATTAAATTTCCAAGATAAAAAGCACTTACCAAAGACAAGATGATGAGGACAGAAGCAGATGTGTCTCTGTATCATTTGGACTGGTTGTTCCTTGTGGCATAATCAGAAACATGAGAAACGTGGAGGAACTTTGTTAAGTTGGGCTCGTTCCACTATTGAGGTTTAGTATGTGCCTCGATACGATTGCCTAAAACTGCAACAGAGAGAATTTGGGGGTTTTTTTTGGTATCCTGTATATCATAGCTCTGCAGGTTATGGTGGGACATATATTATATATGATGAACTGGATCGTTTTTGTACCAGTATTTATTATTTTATTTATACCTTCGTCAGTTTGCTACTGTAACACATGAATTTAATTAACTTATTCAATATAATTTTGGGATGATTTTCCCTGCCTCCAGGTATAATCATCATGTGGCACCAACTTAAAACCCCTCATTGTGGTATTTACTGTCTGCTAATGTTGCCCGACTGTTAATCTACGTTCAGTATGTAACAATGTCCCACCCTCTATTGTGGCCTTATTTACTTATGTCAGGAATGAATCATCGATTCAAACCTGTGGCACACCCTCCTGATGGAGCAGACAAACCTGGTGATATATTTTGGCGTTCTAAGTATAGGGATTTGATAAGTCAAACTGCAGCATGTTTTGTTTTTGTCATGGTGTTTTGACAGATACTAGAGGCTCAACATGCAACAAATGTGCGTTAGGTCAAATCAGTATGCGTATGCACACCTGTATCTGTGCTCATCCTCAGCTCTGCAGGGCGTTTTCACTTCTCATGGCTTATTGTTTTCGCATGTCTGCCCACAACTTCTCTGTTTGTTCCGTATCAATATGCTCATCGCCCTCATTTCCAGCCGCAGCAGGAAAAAAACAAACCCTCAGATGAACCCGCCGCACGCTACCTGCTCAGCACCAAACAGGAGACAAAGTTGGTGAACACTGTGGAACACTTATTACCTACTGTAAAGAGCTCGATTCTTCTTCTGGAACTGGTGGAGACCAAAATAAAGCTAATGTTAATGTTGCTCTGTGTCTCCTGCAGGTGTAAATTGGCAACTGTCATTTCAGACCCATTGTTAGCAGTATAAACTCTGTCACCTGTAATATTGCCAAATATGTGGCTAATATCCTGGCACCTTTGGTGGGCAACACCCCA
>JBCAUF010000838.1:15564889-15577391 GCA_038406115.1 Haemulon aurolineatum | reverse complement strand
CTGAGTGGCGTCTACAACATCATGGACCACTATGAGCACGAGCAGATGCGAGCAGTCGAATACGTCTCCACAATGCACAAAGCCATGAACGGAGTGGAGAACTTTCCGTACTACTCGCCAACACACTTACTGAAGAAGCTCAGCCAGGACAAACTGAGCAGGTGAGACATGACGTTGGATTCAACAACAACAATGTTTGCGGAATCTGTTGCGTCTTGTTATTAATCTTAAGATGACCACCTTTAAGCCACGGTCTTCTCTTGTTTTCTTTTCTGTCAGAGTGCCTCCATTTGCTTTGCTCCATGGGACCAATGACATCATCGTTCCTGTTGAATCTTCCACAAAGTTCTCTGAGCTCCTCACCTCGCTTTCCATAAAGGTGTCGCTCTACCTACTGCCCAGAGTCGACCACGTCGAGATCGCCACTGACCTCATGGCCTCATACAGGCGCTTCTACCATCCCATCTACAGTTGCATTAAACAGGAGCACAGAAAACTTTCTGGAACCTGCTGACGTCCCATCAGATCCGAAAATCATTCATTCATAACTAATTTTTACTGCCTGTGCCATAAACTTACTGTGTTTACAGTATCTGCTTCAATACCTCAAAATGAATCAGATTCACCCTTGAGTTTAACTTGATTCTTTAGATTGTGATTCCAAAGTAATAATTTATATTTTGTATAGTTCTGTATTTGTAGCTGAGTCCATCTGATTGAATTTTACTCTATTATCTGAAAAAACTTTCTTAGTGGACTGCACTCTGAACAACAGCAATCCAATATCTTATAAAGAAGTTATCCAGATTGCAGTCAAGTGTACATGAAGTGTGATCAGTTGTGAAGCAATAACAGTACTATGAACAATAAAAGCACATTAATACATAGTATTGAAATGAGGGTCCAGTTAGTGAAATTGCACCTCTGTTTCTAGGCCAGCTATGTTCTACTGACGTTGCAAAATTTTGATTCACTGACTTGCATGTTTTTATCAAGCCTTTTCTGAATTTATTCTAATATCTTTAATAACTATTTATTGATCCCAGACACATTAAACACACCTGAAGGAACTGATGCATCTTTTTGCCTTTTGTCTTGTCTACATTTGTACACTTCATATTTTTTTGCCATGCAGGCAATTGCATCTGCGTGTTCGTTATTACTGCCATAACACATGAAGCAGGCAAGATAACAGAAAGAGAAAATGCACAATATGCAAAAACATTTTACATCATCAATGAAAGATTTTTCTGTTGCATTCTGTTGGCAAAAGTGGGACATGCAATATTCAGAATTTTCCTTTAGAGATTATACAGTAATGTGTCAGTGGTGTCCTTCTACGACCCTGAAGACATGACTCACATCTACACTCACAGAGACACTTTCACTGAGAAACTCTTACCATATTTTAGTAGTGGAGAGGCTGGTGATGCTAAAACTGGTGATATCAAAATCTGTCAAACTGATATTTCTCTGTGATGTTCAGGAATGTAAGTGCCCAGATTATACTGAGCTAAAATTAAAATCAAGTTGGATATAGTATAGCATCTATATAGTTATGTTCCTCTATTGTAAAAGCTCATGCTGAACAACTCTTTAGGGACTGTTTGAAAACTACCACTCTACCTTATTACATTTTTCTTTTTCCCTTTGACACAGAAACACTGCATTACCGTCCACCTAATATATAAAAAGAATATATTATGGCAAATTGAACAAAATAAATGAAGAAACTATTGGCACTCCTTTTTTATGTAAAAAAAAAATTAATAAAAATTACCCAGGCACTGAATGAGTGAGTGAAGTAGGATTTTGATTAAGTGAATCCCCTTTTGACATCATAACTTCTAATTAATAGCTAACACTTTCAACTTGATTGATTTTATGTGCACTTACATGACATTTAATAAAATCTAATCTAAGTCAGGTTAATTATGAACTCTTTTGATGTCTTATTCCCACATGGTGTGGTTTGGTTGAATTGGCCTGCGGCATTTTTCCCCTTTTATTTTGAAAACAGGGATTAGCCACACACACACACACACACACACACGAGGCGGAGTTAAACTAGGACCTACCTCGGTGCCTTGGCTCAGCTCAGTGTCTGCTGCATAGCTTCACTCACTCACTCACTCTCACTGTTTGGGGATTTGCTGCAACCGGTGTGTGTTTGTCGGTACCGACGCGCGGAGAGGTGAAAACAGTGTCTGTAAATATGTAACAGCACAGTTCGCCTACGTTAGTGTTTCCATCGGGAGAAGAAGAAGAAGAAGAAAGATGGACTCTGCTGTGAAAAACACCCAGGAGAAGTTGTGCCTCCGCGGTCTGCTCTGGTGGTCGCTCCTGTTTCAGCTCGCGTCCGGAGGTAACGCAACTTTCCGACTTTTTCTCAATGAAAACAAACAAAAGAAACTCACCTCGCGGTGCGTTCAACGTCGATACGGTTACCACATCCATAATTACTGCTTACCTCTGTCGAGTTTCTTCCAGTTTACTGTGGAAATAGCTTCACCCTGGAAGCTCCTTGCCAGGTTATAACTACCACTTCAATGATCATGAACATTGTCATTTAACGTTACCTGTTATTTTTTTCCCCTTCTGGCTGTGATTTCCCCTCACATGCAGGCTACAGCCCTTTTTCAGTATCATGGTGAGCAATGTCTCCAAAAGCAGGCTCGGTGTCACTTAACAGGATTATTGTGTTTTCTGTACGTGCTGTTGAGTCCCTGCAGAGGTTCACAGGTCTTCAAATGTTTAACCTCAGAGCAACACCTAACAGAAATGAATAAACTGTTAATGAGGACAGTAGAAAGTCACTGTGAAGCTTTAAAATCAGGATAATTCTGCACTATGTTTTTAAAATTAATGAGGCTAATAACATCAGTGTTTCTAATCTAATGTTAAATGACTGGCACTAGGCATTGGATGATCTTTGCATGCATGGTGCACACAGAGATATGCTGTTTGTTAGAGAAATGGGACTGTGATGTCCACTGTACTGGAAGAATTATCTGACTGTGACAATAGCACACTAAAATGAAGACATGGGAGTGGACAGTCGACGCTGCATTGAGAGATTGACGGTGGAAAATGTGTCTTTTTCAATTTCTTTTACATTATTTACATTTGTGTGTGCATCCATTATCCTCTCTGGTTGATTTGATCCCAGGCATGTGTCATCTTTTTATTCAGGCATTGCCCCTGGGTCATAATCAAGAATTATTTCACCATGACTCACACTCACTATATCCCCCATTGAAAAGAATTACAGTATAGACGTTTGCTGTACTTCAGTGCACTTCAGACTGTGTGCCATCCTCTGTGTTTCCGTGGCATTATGAAACAACCCTTTGCTAAAACCATCCACGTCCCAGGCTCTGACAGTGCATCAGCAGCAGAGTGGCACGACAGTCAACGAAAAAAAACCAAAGAGGCACTTCAGTCAAGTTGCATCTCTGATTTTGTTGTATAAACTGAGCACACAGGCTGTGACAAGCACTGGTCTCACCCCTCAAATTAACTGTAAGCGGGTGTTCACTAAAAGGTCACTAGCTTTGTTGTTGTGAAATCTCACCAAAAAAAAAAAAATGTGACGCACAGAAAACTGCCCCTGCAGACATGGAGATTACAGAACAACCTCCAAACACCTCCTGTTTCTGCTTCACAGTCAGGTGTACACGGGTATGTTTATCTGTAGGTATTGTTTTCTGACAGTCTGCTATGCTCTTTCATTTACATACCCCCCCCAAAAGTCCATGTTTCTGCAGGCATGTCCCTATGTCATGAAAAAACTGAAGACTTCTTCTAAACGCTTGCTTACAAAGAATCCAGTTCGCCACTACTCAGGGAGGTGAACTGTGGGGAGGACCTTTCTGTTTTAACCACGCATGACATTCAATGATATGACGTCACTAAAATACAATTGAGCAGCCATGTCCATCCTTGTGAATTTAAGGGAAAAATGTCTTTTCATTCCTCTTGGCCAGTTTTTCAGTAGAGCTTCCACCCTGTTATGTACACAGAGCCAGTCAGATGAATGAAGATGACGTATAAATGAGAAATAAACTCAGTCAGTTTGACTCAATGCTGGATGCCATGTCCCTGCGGGTCAGTCAATTTGTTTATTATTCCCAACTGTATTTAATGATTATTAAAGGCGCATTACACTTGACTGGTTAGTTATGACTAGTGAATTGGAAATACAAACAATAGAAATTAGTAATTAGGGCCTAATAGGGGCTATTGTGGGGAATATGAGATGGGAACCATTGTGTTTAGAGAAAGCTGGCTCAGATGTATTTGTTTGGGATAAACAAATTAATGAACATACAGTTTGCACACTTTGTTTTACATCTATGGGTTTATTAACGATTGTTTACAATTATGGAGTTTAAAATTATCATACTGCGAGATTTAGTCAATTAATTAGTCAAGTAATAATTTTTATTCATAACACCAAATATTGTGAGAATCAGATGGCTTTTTTTGTCTAATGTAATAATAAACTCAATATGTTTGGGTTTTTGACTCTTGGTTGGACAAAAGAAGACATTTAAAGACATGTAATGGGAAATTGCAATTTTTTACTATTTTCTGGCAGCTTGTGGACCAAAAGATTTATTGTCAAGTTGAACAATCGTTAGTTGCACCCCTATAAAAGATCAATATTTGTGTGTTAAGCTAAACTCTACTATGAACCAAATCTAAACTGTATAGATTTTATCACAAAATATGAAAAATCACCTTTCAATGTTGAATTTGAGTTATATACAGGAATTTGTATTGTAAACATGGGTGATTCACAAAGACTTTATTGGCTGTTCACATACAAAATGTTTAAATTAGCCAAATACATTGTGTGGAGGTAAAAATACAATCTTGTATTGTTTTTGTTTTTTTCATCATCATCATCATCATGCACAAAGGTTTATTTTGTCTCTCAGCTCCTGTTGCTGATGACTGATGATTGTATATTGATATGGCTGAGGGGCTAATTTACATGCTTTACTGGTTTAATTGTGTTAATTTATCCTGCACAGTCCATACAGATTGGATTTGGTTGAGCAAACTATCCATTAGTGCATTAACCCTTTTAGGGTAAAAACAATGCATTAACTCACATTAACTTTATCTAGCTTCCCCAGTGAGTCACTCTGGCCCATTAGCAGTAGTCCGTTGTTGCCCTTGGTCATCAGCTACGAATAAATCAAACGTGGAATGGGCATGTTTCTTCATGGAGGCAAAGATGTTTGTTAACCTTTGACTATGCGTGGGATTGTGGAGCTCATTAAAAACTGAACTGGTGGTGCCCGGGCGTGGAGGCTTGGATGAGAAAGCTTCAGAGTGCGTTAGCCCAGATTACAGGGTGATGTGAGATGGCTGGGAGGTGAGGTAGAAGAAACAGCTGGGTCCGTCTGCCGCACTCTTCCTGGAACATGGGGCCACAGACAATGTGGGGACGTCAGAGCCTTTCATGTTCAGGTTGAAGGTTCCTGTCAGGGCAGGGCAGGCCGAAACATGTCTGACTCCCTCCGAGCCACCTCCTCATCCACCGTCTCAGTTTGTATGCAGCTGTTGTGGCATTAAAGTCAAATACCTTTAAAATTTCAGTTATGTCACTCCTACGGTTTCGGACAGTCCACAAATTACTTTCTCCCAAAGCTACAAACGAGTGGGGACATAAACCTGCAATTCAGGCATGATGCATGGGCTGGAGTTTTGTTTCATCCTAAAGGTGGTTATTATTCTGCAGGTAAAGCTTTAACGCCTCATAATTACACTCTTGGTGTACTTGAATGCATGTAAATCATCATGGTTGTGCACGTAAAGTACAAACACAACTGGCCCACCAGGAAGGCTAAACTCAGTCTTACACACATTCTTTTAAATCAGGTGAGGTATAATTTCTGCAAGTAAAGGTGTGTGTGTGTTTGTGTTTGTGTGTTTGCTCTCCACGTACACAGACTCTGCTCCACTTATAAAGAACAACCAGGATGATAATTAGCCTGGCTTTTATATCTAAATGTCACATGTTGGCTATATTAAGACCACAATGCTTGACTTGCTTTTCATTTTCTGTAGTCACCGCTGCTACTGTACTTTCTGTTCCAGTTCTTATTCATATTCATAATCATGTATGTTTGAATTCATTGCATTGATTCAACAGCCTGCAAAAGACACGTTAAATGTACATTCTCCCTCTTGTTCTTTGTTTTATTTTATTGAAATTTATCTCTCTAATGTCTCTTTCTCCAGCTTCCTTCTATGGAGATGGCTTTGTACAGCTCAAGGCAGCAGAGTCGTCCGACCATAACAGGCTTCGCATTCGTTTCCGAACCTCCAGCACCAACGGCCTGCTGTTTCTGGCCGCCGGCAAGACCGACTACTTTCTACTAGAGCTCCATGCCGGTCGCCTGCAGGTGGGTACATCCGTGGCCCCAGCACATGAGCATATGTGTTCAAGCATACATGAGCACACACATGCATATATGTGCAGATCTTTGTGCTTGACCACATTCACGCGTATGAAAAGACATGACACACATGCACTGACCACCTTAAGCTATTGCTCCATCTCAGTTGACAGTGTCAGTCTCTCAACACAGTAACACAAGCAGACAAGCCTGCGTTGTGTGAGTGTTAACTCACCAGTCACTTGTCACAGTGGAAACTGGGAGATTATGAAAGCAACAGATCTGTCTTTATTCATTGCATTGATTAATCAAGTCATTGTGCGTTTAGACTGTATATGTCAACGAGATGATTTGTGACTTGATCATAGCTTACTAGATCTATGTGTGACCTTCTGGTACCGTAATCCCTCTATCAATTAATTTAATATACATATTATAAATATATTTTTATTTTGATTAATTATCATTATCAATCAATAGATAATTCATTAAGTTATTGATTAATTTTCTTATCTTTTTAGCCCCAATATAATGTACAGCGCTCTTGATGTAATTTTACATATTATATCATAAAGAAGCTATTCTTTACTTTGCACAGCCCTTTTGTTATCAACACTGTCACTTGCTGTGTTTACTGTCCTGCTGTGCAGCTATAAATGTGTCTGCTCAGTGAGAGCCTTTTGCTCTGTTTGATCACAAGAGGAACCCTTAAAAATTAGGCTTCAAAGCTCAGTAAGCAAAATATAATTCATTTCAAAAAGCTCAGATCTAAATTTTGTGAGTTACCAAATATTGCCTGACTGGTTTTATTTAATACCCACAGAGGGTGTACATCTGTATTTTGCAGCATTGAATTTCATAGTAGAAAGATCTTGAATTAGTAGGCCAGAAGAAAATATGAGAAGTTTAATGTTAAGTTCAAACCGTGAAACTGTGTGTCAGCAGTAAGAAATACTTTGCCGCAACATTTATCTAGCTCTAAATATCATACAATTAACAAAACATGCATTTAACACCCTTGGAGGTTTACTTTACAAAAATACTGTAATTACAAAATACTTGTATGTACACTTTTGTCATAATTGAGAGATTTAACTGGGTTTGTGTCTCAAGTTGGATGCACTATTTTTAGACCAAAACAGAAGCCTTGCTGGGAGGATTTATGGGTGAAATACATTTGTCCCTTCAAGACAGCTTCTAAAGCATCCAGTAAGAGGCTCTGCCAGGCTAAATCAGCATACAGAATGGACAGATGTACTTCTGTATAAGACGCTTTTTTAATATGCAGACAGCAGACACATGCATAAGAAACAGGAAGTCCAAAGGTATGTAGAAAAACTGCATCACACTCAAGAAACTGTCTAATCCTCTTTTTGTGTTAGACTTGTTCTCCTGGGAATGAATCACACTGACGGCTGTGTTGCATTGTTGTACTTCACTGAGCACGAGGAGTGAATCGCTCGTCCCTGTTCCTTAAACTGGCACAGGTCACCAAATAATTTTTTTTTTTTCACGAGTTATCCTCGGGCTTGGGGTCTCATTCCATGTGAGTCAGTCATGAGCGCTTGCTCCCTGGAAACCCGTGCATGAATAGCAGGGACACAGCAGCAAGCCTTGACAAGCACGTCATCTAAATGTAGCATTAGTTTGAGATGGTGACATGATGCTCTGAGGATGTAGCTGAAGGCAAAGAGATAATAGTTCTCTTCCTGCTTTAAATCACAGACAAAGCTCACTGTTATAACATCATGTGACATCACGGAATATAAAGTCTAAATCCTGTGTTTTCCTTTCCAGGTGTCACAATGTCTACAGTTAATTGTCTAACTCTAATGAGTTATTATGTCATATATTATATAAAGGACGCTTTATTTTTAAGAACTCTATGAATCAGCCTACTACAATAACATTTTAAGGCTGGCCAACAACACTGGCTCAGACCTCAACCATATCTTAAACAGTGAATATGAGTTTTTCCTAAAACAAAATATGAAGCTTAATAGATAAAAAAGTACATTGAAAGGCCTATGAAGGTCTTTTTTGTCGGCATACTTATTGTCTTTTGTGTGATGCTGCAAATGAAAAATGCTGTGATGCAAGAAAAAAATCTGACTTGATCTGACAATAAAGTCTCAAAATTATTTAATCTGGTACAATAAAATGTGAGAATCTACATATTTACCCAATCACATAGTGTGACAGAATATGCCAGTGTCTGAAACCTATCAAAATTCTCTGGGCAAGACATGAAAAAGAATAAAAGTTTTGAGTGAGACTTTTTGCTGTCAAAAATATGTCACTTCTGTCAAGTGGCGCTCATCATGTCAAGCACCCTTGTACAAATTAGCCTTTAGGGTGGCTAACAGTAACAGAAATCATATTTAATGTGGACATCACAAAATAGATCTGTTAAGAACTGATAAAACCTAAAATTAAATTGAATCGCTGCTAAGAACAGATTTGTATTTACTCTTCATTCCTGTAATATATTATGTAATTCAGTTGTTTTGTTTCTTCTCTCAGCTAAAATTGGACCTTGGATCAGGGGAGCAAGTGTTAGAATCAGACAGAGGCACCCAGCTGAACGACCTGGCCTGGCACTCTTTGGAGGTCCGCCATGAAAAGCAAAACGTCACCCTGACTGTAGACAAGAACTCTCATACGAGTGTGAAGATACCAGGCTCCGAACACCATCTCCACACTTTGGATGGTCTCTATGTTGGAGGCTTAGGAGGCCTGGATAGACTTTATCTCCCCAGAGACCCAATTGGCTTCCGAGGTTGTATGGAAGAGGTGGTCTTCAACGAACATGACTTGCTGTCATCACTGAGGCCGTATACTGGATTCAAGAATGTCTATGAGGTATCTTTAGGCTGTAGTCCCCAATTCTTTGCCACAGAAGAAGACTCGATCAGCTTCTTCAGCTCCAGGGCTTACATTTCTCTTCCAACCTGGAACGCCCAGCAGGAAGCAGTATTTGAGTGTGTTGTGCACACTTCAGCCAAAGAGGGAATTATCCTGTATAATTCAGCCAGAGAGGGAGACTTCGTGACTGTGGAGATTCAGGAAGGTTTGCCAGTGGCCATTGTTGGGAAAGGTGGAACCAAAACCGAGCTCCGTTCTCTGACGTTTGTCAATGACAGAAAATGGCATTCCATCAAGTTGCATTTCAGTTCTAGAAGCCTTGAGCTAACTGTTGATGGAGAAATGGTGAAAAGCAGCCTTAGCTCTCGTTCAAAGGGGCTTCATCTTAAAGGCTATCTTTTTGTTGGAGGTATTGATGACAGCACCAGAGCAGAAGTCAGAAAGGTGGGGCTTGTCTCTGTGTCTGGAAAGCGTGTCAGAGGAGGTTCTTTTAAAGGATGCCTGAAGAACATTGAAGTCAACAGAGTCAAGATGGGTCTCTCCAATGCTGTAGTCACCAAGGATATTTCAGTCGGTTGTGAGCCAGAGAAAGAACCAGAACCATTGACGACTGTGAGTCCAACAAGTGCTCCAGGATCTCTCTTTCACTTAGTGACACCAACACCATCACTACACATGTCCACCCTTGCAAGGGGCTTGGACAGAAGGCATGGCTCGAATTTCTTGCAGCTCAAAAATCTTGTGGTCCAGGAAGGTGGTCGAGCATCTCTTGAGGCCAAACATGTTAAGGTACTTTTGGACTTCAAGAAACTTGGCATTCGACAGTCTCAGATCATGTTCCGAATTCAGGAGCAACCAATACATGGTCAAATAAGGCTTGATGTTGATCAGGACCAAGAGGAGAACACCTTCAGCATGTTGGACCTTTGGCACGGACGAGTGATGTATATCCATGGAGGCTCTGAGGAACCAGATGATTTCTTCATGTTTTCAGTTTATTCAAGCAGTAGAAGGCCAGTTCCTGATTATCTGAAGGCCAACAAATTGTACCGTTATAATATTACTGTGACACCTACCAATGATGCACCTGAGTTGAGTCTCCCTGAAGGAAATCTCTTTGTTCTGTTGGAGAATTCAAAGAAACGCCTCACAACAGAGGTTCTGAAGGCCACAGACATTGACAGCAACTACACCGACCTTGTCTTCTCTGTGCTGGGAAACCTGAATGCTGATGCAGGATATTTGGAAATAGAAAACAACCCTGGAAAGGCAGTGACCACATTCTCACATTTAGACTTGGAGGAACTGAAGGTGTACTATGTTCACACAGGAGTTCGAAATTCAAGGATAGTTCTTAGAGTTAGCGATGGGGAAAAGGTCAGCAACACTGTGGTTCTAAGGGTCATGGCGGTAGCGCTTGAGTATAAGATTGCCAACAACACAGGCCTTGAGATTATTCAAGGAGAGTCAGCTATTATTGGCTCAAAGCAGCTTGCTGTGCAAACCAATGCTGTCAAACAAGTTGTAGACATCCGGTATGATATCATTGAGCCCCCTCAGTATGGAGAGCTCCAGAGACTTCACTCAAGCGGTGAATGGAGGCCAACTGACTCATTTTCCCAAAGGCTTCTTGAAAAAGAGCGCCTAAGGTATGTTAGCACTTTCCAAGAAATCCAGATATCCACTGCCACTGATTACTTTAAGTGTAAAGTTAATGTGGCTGGAAGAGCAACCACTGAAATACTCTTCCCAATTACTGTGAAGTGGGTGAAGTACCACCTAGTGAGGAACGTCATGATGGACATGGATAAAGTTAGAAAAGTTACACTAAACTCTGACTGTCTTTATGCCACAGCTGAAGGTGTGACCCTCCCAGAGGACGACCTGTATTTTCGGGTTCTCACCATACCAAAGAAAGGGAAACTCCTGCTTGACGCCACAGTCTTGAGCAAGAACTCAACCTTTAGCCAAAGAGATGTAACAGATCTAAGAGTACACTACGAGCTAGTTGACAGGCCTTATGAGGATACAAATGACAGGTTCAAATTTCATCTGGTTTCCAAACATGCTCAGTCACAAAACTATGATTTCCAGTTTTCCATCAAAGCTGATATCAATAGCGTGTTCATGAGAAGTAATGGACTCTCACTTCTGGAGGGAGAAAGTAAACTGATCACAAAGGATGAGCTGTTTGCAGAGACTTTGAGTACAAAGGATATGTACTACACAGTCATAAACAGCCCCAAACATGGAAAGCTGGCTCGTATTAGTCAGTCAAATTCCAATGCCAGCTACAACAACATCTTTACCTTTAGTAATAAGGATATATTGGAGGAACGGATAATGTACATCCATGATGACAGTGAAACAACTCAAGACGAGTTCAACTTCATAGCGTCCACCAGCCAAGAGTTCAAATCTTCCATTGTAGAAGATGAAGTTGGCTCCAAAGAAGGAATGTTTAACATATCTATTCAGCTCGTGAATGACCAAAAACCAGTACGTGTGATTGATAAAGTTTTCAGTGTAGTAAGAGATGGACAGAAGTTACTCACGATAGAGGATTTGCGCTATCACGACGCAGATTCTGATTTTGATGATGGCCAGTTGATTTACACGCGACGTGGAATCCCAATGGGAGACCTAGTACTGGTTAATGACACTACTCATCGGCTATTCCAGTTTCGACAGAAGGATTTGGAAGAAAAGCAAGTGTTGTTCATTCACAAAGGTGTCAGCACTGGCAGGTTTGTGCTCTTTGTCTCAGATGGAAAGCATTTTATATCAAGCCTATTAGATATCAGTGCACATGACCCTTACTTGAAGGTTGGCAACAACACTGGTCTACTGGTTCAGAAGGGCCAGTCAGTAATCCTTTCCACCAGTAATTTTAGTATTACATCAAATCTGGACATCAGAGATGACCAGGAGGTCATCTTCAATTTGGATGAGGCTCCTAAATATGGAGGGCTGTATCGCAGAGAAGCCAAGGTGGAGTCATTCTCACAGTCTGATTTAAAATATGGGCTGATCTCCTACCGGCACAATGACAGCAAACATCTGGCAGACTATCTCAACTTGACAGTGAAAGCTAAAGGTCTTCGACTTGCTGTGAGGATTAATGTGAAGGTTTATTTGGAAAGTCATCAGAGGCCACCCATCGTGCAGCATCACAACACCTTACTAGTGGAAGAAGGAAAGCCAGTGAAGATTGACGAAACAAA
>JBCAUF010000838.1:15490382-15500882 GCA_038406115.1 Haemulon aurolineatum | reverse complement strand
GAAGCTATAATTGTAGCCATATAGACTCATTGACCAGCACTGGACTGTCTAGACACAGGTGTCTTTACGATCACTTGACAGACATTCACTGCAGTCAGGTGATCTCCATGTCACTAAAAGTGACACCAATTGGCTGGACCTCTGTTGAATTAGGTCAGTCAATTAAAAGGGGGTGAATTTTTATGCACTCACTTATGTTGCATTAATTGATTGCCATTACATTGTAGACATGTTTTCACTTTGACATTAACAAGTTTTTTCTATTGATTCTTGTCAAAAAAGTTTTGATGATTCATGATTCCATTTATTTTAAACAATAAAAGGAGAAAACGCCCAACACGGCAACTTTTAATAGGCACGATAAGCATCATTACCGTGCAGCATATTTGAACCTTAGTGACCAAAACAGAGTCAGTGAAACACATTTTCTTCTGTCAGAAAAAGTGCAGAATACTAGTGTTTGTATCATTTAACTTGAGCTATTTATCAGTCTTTTGCTGAAGGCTGTATTTGACACCTGAGCAGGCAAGGTGTTGTGAGGATGTTTTGTTCCTTCTTGTCTCCTGGGTTTCCGTGCTGTCTCACTGCATAGGGCTTACCCTTTTCCTGTTACCACTGGCCTGGTAAATGTTTGTCTCTCCACTCATCAGCTGTGAGCATCCACCCCCTCCTCTTACCGTTTCATTAGAACTCAACCGATACTCGATTTGTAGGGCTGATGCCAATGTAGACATAAGTGAGAAAATAAAATCAGATGCTGATACAAAGAAAAAAATCCTGAAACAAAAAACCTGTTTTTTCAGTGAAAACAGTCCAGCTTGCTAGATAACAGGATAGCTCGTGTACCACTGTTGTTATGCCTGCTTGATTTTGAATAGATAACTGCTGGACATTGCCAAATGGGTTTAAAGTTCAAAAAGACCCCATGATGAGTGTACAAAGTGGGAAAAAAATGTGCAACAAATGATTGACCATGGTGCTCTTTGAGCTGTGATGTAAAATTTCTGGTGTGAAAAGTTTCATTTGTGGTAGAAATATGCTTGCAAATTTACCAAAACAAGGGCACCTTCTGTTTGCATAGCAGTTGCCAGTTTTATGCTCTCTGGTGCGCTTGCTAATTTCAAACAGGTGTGTAGCTGTTGTGTATTAACAGGTTTAAACTGTGATTACTTTTCTCAAAATGTATAGGATGTAGGCTATAGGCTTCATTGTACATTTCTGAATCCTAATTACAGAGAGAGACATTTTTGTTATTGTTCGTCAAGTAGCTCTGCTGTCTGATGATCATTTTATTATCACTTCATTGCCTCTGAAGAAGCAAGTTTCTGATTTGTGCAGAATCTTGCTGTGCATCTAATTCAAAGTACATAATGTCTGTAGTGGTGTTCTGCTTTTTGAGTACGTTTGTAATTCTTTTAGTTAGTGTCACACGTTTGAGAGGCTATTGACACACAGCTTGCCATTTTCAGTGTTAGTTTGCAAAAGGAAAAAATTTGCACAATAAGAAATCCCAACAGTATGTATTTAGAGGAAATCCCAACACCTACCTTTGAAACTATGTTGTTATTGTTATACAGAAAAGCCATCCGGTCTGAAGGAAGAGGTATTTTAAGCCCTCTTACCTTGAGATATCTCAGGTGCGGGGTGTAATCCACTCTTCTTTATCTCACGGATCATAAGATAACATAAACCTAAAGCTCTATATGGTCCATATGAGTTTTGCGATGTTAGAATTGTGTAGACTATATTATTCAAGTCCAGTGTGCAGTACAATGACAGTTCTGCTGAAAGTATTTCCATGGAATAGGTTTTATTTTGTGAAACTGTGTCACAAAGCCCCTTTTGATCTCAGGCCTTCAGAATTCAATGCAATAATAAGTTTAGACTGTTTCCTAAGCCCTTGGGATTCATAAATCCCAAAGAGTTATTGTTTTTCTCATGTCGATTATGTCACAGAAAACTTTCTGCGCAGTAAATAAACTGTTCTTCTCACAGCGTGTAAGCAGCATACATTTCCAACCTGCTTCCGCTCTTTTGAAAGGCAGGATGGGAGCAGCCATTGCCCCGTCCTGGGCCATGAATATCCCACACTTCAAAATAACCACAGGACCTGGTGAGATGATGACTGAGAGATCGCCGAGGGTCACCCACCCACTATCGAGTACTGTTTCCTAAAACCTGGCTGCCAGTCCTCGCTGATTTGTTTTGTTGCGTCAAGGACATTTTGGGATGGAATTTGGCTCCGGCTGTTTGGGAAACGACAAAGAATAACTTCCCGTCGGAGATGTATTGCTGTGTGGCCTTTGTGTACCATGTATACCAGGAACTTGGAGCTAATTCTTTTCAGGACCACCTCCCCTCAAGTAGCACGTATTATGCAGTAGTCATGCCCGTCAAGTTGACACACATTCTGTGGACTTTATGAATGATTGTTTTCAGAGGTGTAGCTCTGCTGAGTGCAGCCGGAGCTACATCTCAGCAGTCAGAATATGTCATAGGTAACAACCAAAGCAGTGAGACAGTAAGTAGTAGAGCACGTTCTGGGGCAAGCAACTATTTGAAGGTTAAACAGAACAATTTAGAACTTAATTGAATGGAATAAATATATATACTGTGCGTGTGTGTATATATAGACAAAATTGTTAAAATTGAAACAGAAGTGGGTTAGTGGGCCAGGAAGTATAAGAGTGCCAGACAGTTGCAGAAGAAAGACAGAAACATGAAGGCCAATTGTCATATAGTTGAAATAAGCATGTTATATGTTATTGTTATTGGTGCCAAAATAAATTCTGCAGTATCTTCTCCTTTTGGTTCTGATTAATTGAGTGATGTGGTGGGTGGCACCAAATCAGTGCTCCAGTCAAGAAACCTCAGTGGGATTTAGTTCAGAGTGAAAACTTAATATCATCAATCACAGAAAAGGACACATGACACGACACAGTTTGTGGCCTCTGGTTGTGGTTCATTGAGTTGGGGTCTCAAAATGACGGCAAAAATCAGATTTGAAATTGGATTTGTTCGATGCTTGCCCGAGGCTCTATGGCTGCCAAAATCTAATCTTTCCAAAACTCTGTCCAGTACACGAGCTATTTATAAGTCCATTTGACTTTCTATGAGTTCTCGTTTGTTTGTCATTTGACAGTACAAATGAACAGAACATTAACAACTTGTGTACATTTTTCATACATTTTTCTGAAGTCCTGGAGCTATGAGCACTGCAATTATGGCTTCCACAACACAGTGATGGTTTTAAAACCAGACAGAATATGTTGATTATCTAAAAATAATTGATGTTTCTGTGCCAGAGTGACAATGTGTTTTGATCTACGAGACCGGACGGAAAGAAAAACAGGAAGGACATCAGCAAACATATTATTCTTTAAATAGTAATTTGTGCCCGATGTGGGTTTTCTCCAGAAAAATTAATTGATTAAAGGTTCGAAAGAAGTGCACCAACCAAAAACGGAATCTATAAATGTGCAAGTTTCCAAGTTCCACGACTGGTTACATGTCCCTACATGATCTCCTGCTTGACTGAAAAGTTCCTTTCAAAATCTAACTTGTTACATACTCTTTACTCCCAACTAGTTATGTTACAACATTTTGTTCAGAGAAACTTTCTGCCTTTATCAGATAATTATGCAAACCGTGTCTTACTGTAAAACACTGCACATACAGCAAACATTCAAGTGAATAAGCTTGACTGGAGGGAGTTTAATAGTTTCATTTACAGTTCAAATGCCATTTCACTCCAAAATGTGTCAGATTTTTATGATATGTAATCGTCGATCTGTTTATATATTGCATAACTTTTTTTCAGTATTTTCAGAGGCCTCCCATATAATGCTTTTGAATGTGAAACCTCTCCCTGTAGGCTTTTGTTGTGAGACGCCTTAAAGCGTCTCTCTTACACAATAGTCTTTGTCCCCATGACATGACAAGGACCCATCTTCACACCGAGCTCAGGGCCTGAAGCACATATTGTAATATGCTTATCCACAAGACATTGTAATACATGAGTGGGTTGCAAATTCCTTTAGTAATCCAAGCCGGAGGGCCTGTCTCTTTTTTACAATCAGTATACCAGTCATTGTTTGTCCCCAAACCAAGTGAATTCAAATTTTGCTAAATGCAGACTGTGACTGTGTCTATACAAGCAACAGGCTTAGTCTTTTGATCCCGTCCCTCTTGCAGATTTCTTTTTAGTCATGCTTTTATTGAATTAATGTTTTTCCAAGTTAAGCTTCGGCTAAATAGTGAAAATTGAGAAAAATCGGAAATAACAAAAATATCCGTTAGTTGCGGCCCTAACTTTAATACTATAACTTTAAGTAACTATACATATCCAATGAAAACACAGATAGTCACCCCTGTGTTACTCAGCTGCACCTTGGTGGCTCAGATGAGGAAGGAGGAATGTGCTTTTCACTCCTGATATTTTATTTGGTTGCCAAATACATTACAAAACATAAACTAAACAAAATTGAGAGGATAATCTGAGTGACGGCTCTGACCTTCACAGCAGTCATCACATATCTATCACCCCATTATGTCTGACATTTCTTAATTGTCTTGTTGCTTATTTATTTTTGCTATGATCCTTATTCCTCTAGAATGCATCAGCAATTTAACAATAGAAATGCATTCTGTGTTATCATAAGGCATGTTGGTGTACTTGCACGTCTGTGTCAGTGGCAGTTCTTATTTTCCACAAATCACACTTTAAAATCTTTTTTCTCATCCCTCAGAAAACAGCATGACCTGCCATTTGAAATAATTAGGTTTTTAAAGAAAAAACAGTTGGTGATTATCCCCACCGTGAACCTGCCTAATTTCTATCAGCCACAGAAACCCTTGCAGCTTTGCCAAGTTTTTTCTTCTCTTGTTAAATGTTAACATCCTTATTTGTATATCCGAGTCAGTCTTCAAGGTAGCAGCGGGTCTCAGTGGGATACAAATAACTGTTAGAAAAGAAGTCTTTCATCTGTTTGTGGTTGATTGGCATTTTATCTAACAACTTGCAGCTGGCACACGTAAGCCAAGCCTACTGTACTGTCAGTAGCTCTTTTTTTCCCAAAGGCATCTTTGATTGAATTCATATTCTTATCTTGGAACCATTCACAGAAACAAATCTTGATTAAAAGTGAGACAATTTTTTTCCAGTGCTTTGGGTCAGTTTCCATTGACAATCACCACATGATGCGTATTTGCCAAATGCAATTGCAGCTGTAATTGTGAGCATTTACTATTTAGTTTAGGGAAAATGTGTGTAATCTAGAAGACTTTTTCCATTAACATTTTTTGAGTTTTGATTTAAAGGGTGATGTCATTAAATCAAAGCTCAGTTGTGTAACTCTTCATGATCTTGAAGTATGTTTATGAAGCATTATTTTGCAACCGTTTTGGGTTAATATTGTAACAGATTGTGAATTTTCCAGCTAGTAAGCTAAACCTTGTAAGCTTGGTGTCTTAGTGTAGCCTATATATTCATTTCAGATAAAATCTTAGAGTTAGGAGTAGAGGCTCACAATATTAAGTAACTCCCATCAAACCTTAATCTATGGATGTTGTCATGCCTTTAAAAGAAAACGGTCTAGAAACTGAAGAATAAGAGGAAAAAGAGTGTCCATAGAAGTTTCATAACACCTTTTTCACACTGATTTATGATCTGGCCAACCTTCAGTCCATTGAAGGTCCCTTCAGAATAAAATCGTGTAAGGAACTTGATTAAATTGTTCCAAGAAATTCAATTCTTTCTCACAAACCAGTTTGGGGATAAAAGATGTCGTGTACAGTAAATATTCTTTCTGATTACTTTCTATTTTTGGAATATCTATAAACCCTGGCACATGTTCACCCACTTGAGTTAAGATGCCTTTGGAAGATGCTTTGTGTATTCTTCTATCATTTGGGTTTAGGGTGTTATTGGTCTGTTGGCAGGACTGATCCACGGCCAAGGCCAAATCTTATTTGGCCATTGGAATAAAACCACAAAACCTGATATCTGACAAGCTCCAAACAACACATCCTCATTTGTAATCAGTTAAGATCCCTACATAGAGTGCATTTGTACTGTAGTAGGTCACTCGGGGCACCTTTCAGATCACGGCAGCAAGATGAAGATACACGTGCCACTTGTTTGAGAAATGCCTACAAGTATCTCCAAATGCTAAGCATAGTTTGCTCAATAGAAATCACTCTAATAGAGACTCGAGGTACAGTCACAGATCCAGGAACAATTCTCCACCTCCTGTTTGACAGTGAGTGTCAGCAGCACCACAGTCACTGCAATCTCTGAGGGACTCCTAATTATGACAATGAAGCGATCATGCTCCAGTTACTATTTCTGACGGCTCTATTTTGCAGCAGCATATAATAGGCATCACTCCTCGTTAAGCACAGGCGATTAAATTAGTCACTGCTTCACCACAAGAGCAAAATCAGGTCTGTCGAACTTTTTGAACAATAGAAACGCATTTGTGAACCCCACAATTGTCGAGCGCGAGCTCAACTGTCTGACCCGTGAGAGGAAAATGTTACACAATACTTTGTGAACACATGAACATTGTGCCCACTGAAGCCTGTCCCCTCCCCCAGATGTAATCCTCTTTTGATATGAATGATGAGAGAGAGACCCAATCCCATGAAAAGGGGTTTCCTCTTCCAATTTTTTCAATGAGTGCAGATATTTTTGGCTTCGTGTGGAGGAGGTGTGACAAATGTGGGCAGCTGTGTTGTCGATTTCCGCATGGATATGCCCATATGCATACACCCACATTTAATCATTTGTCAAATGCAAGCTTCCTGCTTAATGTATATGTAATTCGGGGTTAAAAATAAACCCAGCGCTGACAGTTTGAGGTCTGAACAGAGTGGCCTGTGCAGACATCCAGTCGTGTGTGGATGCTCACTGTCCTGCTGACGAGGGCCGATGCAAAACATCATATTTTTAGCAGTTATGAACATTTTGTATTAGTTTTAATTCTGCTAGGTGACACATTTCCAAGATATGAAGTGTGGATTCTTTTGTTGGCTGATGAGAGGGATTCATGGAAAAACAAGTTTGCATTCCTCAAAACAAGAATCTCGGCAGATGTAATTGGCTTCATCAAACTCCCCAAACTTGTTCCATCCGAGATCAGCACTGATACCCAAACATACTTGAGATATGCTTCACCTCAGTGCGATGGGACTGAGGAAAGGATTGTGTCTGGACATGCTTGGTGTGTCTGAGTGAGCTGCTGATTCAGAGAAAGGGTAATGGCGCCCTCTATTGTCATTAAATAGACACTGCCGTGGCAGACAGAGACCATCCAAAGGAAGTGCTGAACTTATTGAGGACATCTATGTCATGTATCTTTTACTCCAGTACCCACTATTTATTTGTTGGGGCACTGCAAACTGTCTAACAGAGCTCCAGCTGCCTGACCCTTTTAAACGCTTCATAGGGATTTAATGGTCTTAGTTTTATGCAGGGAAATGCAGGGCACAGGGAAATACTTGTAACGCCACATGAGAAAGGAGAAAAGTTTTAAAGGAATTAGTCCACATTTACAAAGTCATATATATTTTCCTTTAGTGTTAAGACATCTGACAGCCATTGGGTTTGTGTGCGTTTGCTTTTTTAGAAGATCAAAAAGTTGGAGAGCATTTCTGAGACCATGAAATTTCACATTTAAGGTGGTTCACAAAGTCAACACAGCGTTTTGCAGTGCGATTTAAACAAGGCACAAAACAAACTAAAAGAGACCAAGGGCACAACATCAAAACATCAGAAAGGGTCACTTAAAAACAAGTCCATAAAAGTCGATCTTGAAGTGATTAAATAGGAGTCTGTGCTGCTTTCCACAGAGGAAGAGCGGTTGCAACTCACCTCACTGGAATTCAAGACTTGTTTAGATGCACATTACAGATACACAGAGACTCAAAACACAGTTGCTAGCTAAACACAGAATTGAATGCTCTCAGAGCTACCATGAAACTTTATTGATTGTGAAGCACAGCTGACGAAAAGAGCTTCAGAGTTAGAAAACATTAAGCTCCAACAGTAAGAAAACGACTGGCCCGAGGAGTCAGGCTTCGCCTTTTTACGTGGAAATTTTATTTCAAGAAAGCTAAAAGATGTGTTAATTCCACAATATCTGTAAGTGTACTGGCAGCCATCTATCTAGTCCGTGATTGCTCCGTGTAATTGTGTAATAAGCAAGAAATACGAGACCACTCCGGGGGCTTGGTGCACTCATCTGTGCAAATACTTGTTCTCTCCTGATATTCCTGTTTTCCAGAACGATAATTTCCCGCTGAAATGTGACTAGACAAATTCAGGAGTGTTTTTATGAGACAAAGTTTGTCTTCCAAAATGACTGGCTCTACTGTTCACCGAACTCTTATGGGATGTAGTTTAGCACACAGTGTACATTTGGTTTCCAAATCCCCCTCATCTGTCAAAGAGCTTGAGATTTTCCCTCTTGAAGAACGGTCTAATATCCCAGCAGACACAGCTTAGCACATGAATGACAGCATTCCAACACAAATTGAAGCGTGGACTTAATTCACGATGTTTCCACAATATTGTCTGTTTTGTGGTCCTTTTTTCTTTTGAGATGTCAAACTTTGCCAGTGAGTTAATTCTAATTTTTGTTTCCATCATTTATCTATCGATTATGTGATTTGATTAATGTTTTAGTCAAAGAGTTATCAACGGATGCTCATTACAAGTGATCAGACTAAAAGTGATGCCTTCAAGCTGCTTGCACTTCTTTTTTGGATCAACAGTTGGAAAAAAGGTAACCAGTTGCCAGTGAGACAAAACAGAGGCAAGAAAGAAGAAGCAGAGATTGGCATGTGTGATACTTTTTTACTTTTTCTAAATGATGAATCATTTTCTGTCCATTAATCAAATGAGTTTAATGTCTCACCTCTAGTTATCTCTAGCGCTCGCTGTAGAGATGAACACATTGGCAACGAAGGGCGACAGGCTTGACAGCAGCATTCTTTCCTGATGAGCCGTCAGGCAATTTAAACTTCCCTCTTTTGCCTGGAAGTTGCTACAACCTGAAGGCATTTTAATCTGAAAGCAAGCTGAAAGCCTCGACAGATTTGCACCAAAAGAAGTCCTCACCGTTGTTTCCTTTAACTCGATGCTGAAACGCTGGCTTTTCAGAACTGATGCAGACGATAAATTAGAGAATTCGGTAAACTAAGTTCAGTTCAGTTTCTCTTGTGGTCCAAGATTCAGTCCATAAAAATTCACTCATGCGTCCTCTGGGTGGAGCCAAGTAGTCACTGATTTGCCCCTCAGCTCAACTTTACTACACAAGTGTGATATAATGATTTCCCATGAAACAAACTTCATTTTTCTTTCATTTGAGCATCATATATGTCACATTAATGTTGTACATTCTGCCTTTCTAACTAACCCCACGTACGGCCATGAACCGAGCATGGACTTGAGGATGTCCCACTGGCATTAGATGAACATAGGTTCCTGGATACGAGGCTTAATATGTATCATATGCTATTGTGTTCACGGGGTCAACTGAGGTTACTGAGTCCAGTAAAGGAAATTCCTTTCATCTTTTGATAAATATTTTACATCACATGCTTGACTGTGGTTAGTTTTAAGAGGCATTAACAAGCATGGCCATAAGAGGATATATGGAAAACCTGTGGGAGGTTAAGGGCAAACAGAAAGTGGTGAATTTTTTCGTGGCAATGTGTAATAGCATGCAAAAGCCACATCAAAGAAGGGCCCGATTTAAAGGGTTTTGTCTGAAGAAAGATCAGTGTCTTTTCTTGGGGCTTGTTTATTGAGTGCAATCATTTTCACGCTTTTAAAACAAAAGTGAACGGGGGCCAGAGACATGTGAAAATCATTCAAAACCCTCTGCGTCATCGATGATTACGCGCTGGAAGTATTTGCCCCGACTCTATTAAAACCATTAACCTGTGCGTATTTTATTGTGCCCTTTCTTCTCCCGTTAGCAGACACCCGATAAACCTGACATGGGCATTGACCAGACGTTTGATAACATTTCTTTTCCAAATAACACCTTCAAGGCTCAACATCATTTCAGATATCAATTCCAGTGTTTTTTCACAATTGAATCTCCCCAGCAGGTTAACATCAGGTGCTTTTTTTCCCCCCCATGTTATTTTCTCTGGTTCTCTGCAAGGTTTTTTTTTGTCTTTGACGTGAAGACGTTTTTCCCAGTCCCCTATCATACCCACTCATCCACAGTTGGTAGGCTGGATGCTCCCTCTCCGGGGACGCATTCCTCTGGAGGGGCTTAGGCTACCTCTGAATCAGGTTGCACTGCGCAATGTCATAGGTAGGCCTGTGATGGATCATGGCACAGTTGGCCTCTGTCTGTTCTTTCCTGTCTTTGACTAAGTAAACGTTTCCCTCTGTGCTCAGTCGTTTATGAAAGCTCCTTTGCGCAATACTGCCATGCACACATCTAACCGTCACCCTTGGCTCTTACTGTGCGTGCGTGTGTG
>JBCAUF010000838.1:15422746-15437949 GCA_038406115.1 Haemulon aurolineatum | reverse complement strand
GGAAACACAAGTAGCTGATAGCAATCACCAAGTCTCCGAGTCAAGATCCAGTTGTAACCGTCACTTCAAACAATCCCCGATGCCAAAGAGTTGACTCAGAGGAATGGCGTTCAGAAGTCATGGAACAAATTAACAGATTGTACCTATATGATCTGTGTGAAGCACACAGTAGTATTTAAAAAAAACTAAACAAAACAGCAAGTAAAACTACATTTGATCCCAGGTCAAGATCCAGGTTTGGAGCTGATGTTCTTCGTGTTGTAGTTAAACGACCGTAGCAGTGAAATCTTTTACTATATTCTTTTTTTACGGCGGATGTCAACTTTTTAACTTGAGCCACACCAATGGCATCTCTGTCACCTTGACAAACAGGACAACAGAGAAAGTGGGTGAAAAGGTATGGCCACGGAGGGCTTCCTCGGCTGAGCGGAGAGAATGAAGAAAGGGGAGTAATCTGCTCTGTCTGGTACATTACCCATGAATGAGGCCTGAGCACGTAAGGGGACTCATAGAGGATGCACTCTGGCCTTAGGACACAAAGAGAGGGCACGGCCAGTCACTTTGTAACACTTAAACCCACCGCTCCTGCTTCCACACATCATTCACTTCAGTCATTTCTTGGCGTTTTCCGTCGGTTTGTGTTTTTGGACCCCACATGACGTCCTCAACGAGTGCACGACCCATAGCTATTTCAGTGCTTGTACTTGTGTGCTTTAGCAATCGGAGACAAGTGTATGAGATGTTTCTTAGTCAGCTTTGAAAGCTTCCTGAGACTTCAGCAAAAACTGAATTTCACACTAAAATTAACTTTTACATCTTATTGTATTTTTCCTGAACCTGATCTTAAGTGTCAGACCAAGTCCAAACATCGCCCGCTGTCTTGTCGCTTGAGTCCTTATCTATGTTAGTGGCAAACACCTTGTAAACAACTGGCCATTTGATCCCCATGCCCCATCTCTCTCCACTTTTAGAACCAAGTGGCCCCTTAATGGGGATGTCCCGGCTGGCATGGGTGTGTCCAGACTTGTTGCACAGCCCTCTCAACAACAGAGGCCCTCCCAGTGAATCATGGAGATGCCTTTAGAGTGGTTATGCTCATCTTTCAAGTAAATTGAGCGGTGTTATCCACTGAGCCTTATTCTTGACAACAGTTACCATGTAGGAGATCTGATTATAGCCCCATCCTAGGTGTTCGTGGCTTATTCTGTGATTATGATATCATGAACACAAGAGATGTCCATGACCTCAGTGCAACATGTTTATGTGGCTAGCTTAATCCATGGCACCAGCCAGCAGTGTATGGTCTGCATTCCTCTATATGTACATTATGACCTCATGACATGTAGGACTTTATAGACATTAATTCCAAGTTCCTCTGATCTGCGCCTGAGGTGTATCATTACAGGTGATAAAAATGGCACAAACTGCTGTACATCAGGAAAAGAGACACAGTAATGATACTTAATGTACATAAAATACTCTGACTGAGTGCATATGATGCCACAATTCAGTGATTGATAGTTGTATGGTGCTTCATACCCCAGAGTGGGTTTGGTTCTGCACATGTAATTACTTTAATAAGGTGAGTTAAAGTAGTAAAGCAATGCTTCACGCTTGCATGCACAACTAACATCATCCAGTGTTTTTGTAACGGATAGTCCACTGATTTTTTGTTATGATTAGATTATCATATTCAGTATTTTAATTGCTTTCATTTTAACAGTAGGAAATGGGTGATTTAGGTTGTCAGGCCAACATGGATTCACAGGTAATCCCACATGTAAAGGTCTGTTGTTTCAGTTATCAGTTTTCGCAGGGAAAGTATTAAGTTGCACATCAGGTGGTGATGCATTTTTGGCATTCAGATGAGCAGCTTTGGAGTGTTTCAGTAGATTTGATCTGCCTTAAGAAGGTGCACCAGACGTTTTAAGATATTTTGCTCTGCAGTGCAATACAACTGCAACACAGACATTCGCTGCAGACAGTATTGTGTGGGACTTGGCAGACACCCCCTGAAGCGTCTTTTGTAAAAGGTTACCTTGTTTGCCCCTTGAGCTATTTTCGCTCTGCCTCTCTGTCTGGACTCGCCAGTCTGTGAAAATACTCCTCACTAACCTTACCTCCTCCTCTCTCCCTCCCTCCCTCTCTCTCTCTCTCTCGTGTCTGTCATGACATCACCAACATCAGGTATCCAAAGCAGAAGGCAGTAAACGGGCGTTTGTTTAATGAGCATTATTAACACACCTGCTTTGCAGCACATTCCTGATTACACGGTCTAATGGGACGGGCACTTCAAGTAGGATTAGTCGAGCCTGGGGGCCTACACCTGAATCTTAGCCCCACTCTTATATGCAGACATCTCCTAACTCAAACAAAATAGGGCTGCAGAAAAGTCTATTGTAACCCAGTGCTGACGGTGTGTTTGATCAGCTTGTTTACCCACACACACCAAGGGCTATGATCCACCCTGCTTCTCAGATATTTGATTTAAATAGAAAAAACACATAATTATTGCTTGAAAGAATAATTAATCCACATTAAAATATTGTATCTATGTACTGAAAACATTGTAGTTAATAGTACCATAACACACGGCAAGTAAAATATTATACTTCAGTACGTGTTTCATACTTTCTGAAAGTTTGCTGATGCGGAAAATTAAATGGTCTTTTTTTTTTTTTTTAAATGACTTGCACAACATAGTAAATTTGCCAAGGTGTTGCATCTACAATGGTATTTCTGAGGTGCACGCTCATCCAAACTGCGATCAAAGTATTGCTGAGCTACTGCAGAGTGTACGTCAGAGTCAAAATCCTAATGATGTGTTTGTTTTCGGTAGCACATGTTTTGTCATGCCCGATACGCAATTTGTCCCGTTGCTAAGTGCAAATATAAAAGAAAATCTGTCTCGTTTCCCACACAGAACATTATTCTTTCCAGTCCCCCAGTGGGAGGTGGTAATTGTTGTCAATGTTGCCTCTTAAACTGTGGGCATAGCACATAATTGTCTCTGCACCACCGACATGTACCAGATTTGCAAAACCACCTATTCATTCTTTTTTTATCGTTGTGGATACGTGAGCAACGACTGAAAGCATTTCCCCCGGTGTGCCATGTTGCATTATACCATGAAGGAATTGTGGGCTGGTAGTGTGGCTTGTTTTTGGTGTTCGTTGGCAGAATTGAGGCAATTTTGGATGCAGGCACAAATGTGCGTTAACTTTGCTATATTTTTATATATTTTAAGCAAGATTCTCTTTACGTAATACCAAATTACAAAAGGGGTTTATGTTAGATCAGTGAATCTGTGTCCCTGCATGCATGTAGTGTGTCGTGTCAGTCTTGAAGTCGAGTCACTGCCCCTCAGGTTCAACCAGTGATTGCGAGGGAATGAACAACATGTCTAGAGATGTGACTAAGCCCGCTAAGACCTAATGGGAGTTAATGGTGAAATGTTAAAGGTCTCTGATGTGATATGACCAGAATGACCCTACGTGGGTTAGCTCGCAGGGAGTCTGCCTAATGTCTGCACCCCGCGGCATGGCCTGTCCTCAGCACTGACATCCTCTCAGAATAATCGGCTCCTGCTGATTAGATTCGGCCACTCACTGGAAGTGAATCAAATGATTTTGGGTGTTTGAGAGGCAGCTGTGGCATAACTTCCACATGAATGCTATGGTGGCTCTGCTTTCTAAGGATTGGGATGCAGGCGCACAAACAGGATTCAGCACACGTCCTTTGCTTTTATTCTGGTAAAAAGCCAGAAATCTTTTTGTTTTCCAATGTATGGAGCAAGGTGTTAAAAGCTTTTTTTTTTCCTTCTTCCTGCTCCATTTAAATGACTCTTTTAGTGTCTGTTGTGCAGAAGGGGCTTTCCGCTATATAGCATTTATTATATTGTTTCGTCTTTTCTTTGGTAATCCTAGCCTGTGGAAAGATAGTCCGTTTATCACCTGTGGAAATGAACTGCCAGTCAACGACAATGGAGAGGATGGCATTCCAACTCTCACAATTACTGCTGAAAACTGTATACATCTGAACAATGGCATGCTTAACGGAAACGTTTATGTGTAATGATCTCTTGTAATCTTAGGCCTTTTTGAAGTAATGCACGGGTGTTGAGGGCCGTTATTGTTTACTTGACATGCACACCAAACAGTTACAGTATACTCACACCTCCAGTATAGTCACTAAAGTGTTGTGGTGGAAGAAGTGTTGAGATCTTTTACTTGAAACTGGCAACACCACAATTAAAGCTATTACACATTAAATTCCATTATATGATACATGTATAATACATTATTATATTTTATACTACAAGATTATTATGCAAGTTATAACATGTAAGCAGCATTTTGTAGTGATTTAATGGTGAGTATTTTTGCACTTCTGAGTGGTGTAATTTACTGTATAACATTGCATTGTATTTAATATGATCATTAAATGTTTTTAGAAGCCAAACATCTATCAAATAAATGCATGATGTATTATATAGTGTATTAGAAGTATAAAGCAGTATACATTTAATATAGCAGAGCAAAGCACAAAGAGCTATGATTTGTAATTTAAAGCACAGTGTTTAGTAAATGTAAATGTGCTGAATTACTTTCTGCCAGTGCAAAGCATCTAATTGAGCCATATGTGTATATATGTACAGTATGTAATTGTTTAAATGATAATCTGATGGTAGTGGCTTCACCTAATCACTCAGAGGTAATAACCCTTCCTCGTGGCTCTCACCTCGGCTACTGAGTGGGTCTGAGGTACTGTAAATGTTGCACAACAATATATACAGTTACTTTCAGCTGATAACCTCTGCCCTTAAGAGCATCTCGTTACCTTCATGAATCATGAATTCCTGATTAATCTGATGAGAGTCACTTGATAGAAATGTTGTACACTTAATGAAATGTAATGAAACATTTTTTGTGTTTTTACTTTCATGAATGTCACTGAAACCACCCTACAGCTCCATCGTTTAAGGTCAGGTTGTTTTTTTTTCCCCCACAGTCTTAGGACCTTAGTCACACACGCAAAAAGTTACAGTCTTATTTCAATTCATCACAGACAGTTTCCCTGTTTTCTTTTGTTTAATACACATTCGGGACATTTGTTTAAACAAGTTTCCAAGATCCTTGGGACTGGTGATAATGATTTTAGGCTTCCAAGCATACCTCTGACAGTCGGTGACAGTTTGTGTTTCTAACGGAAATCTCAATGAAGTGATAGTATAATTATCTCTTTTAGTTTGGACATGTGTTTGACTCACGGATTCATTAATAGAGAAGAATAGAAACACTGTGAACTGGAGGCATTTCTCGCTGTCATCATGTAGAAATTGTGGAGCGTCGATCAGGATTTCCTCAGAGTGGATCTGTGTGGCTGTACCATCGTTCTCTAATGTAGCACCGTTATAACATGAACTAAATAGTTAGTTGGGAAAAGTTACGCATAAAAGTATTGCTCAGGTATCTGGACTGTTGTACTCACACGCTCATACTCATTTTCTCTCATATCGTGCGCAGGCTCCATGCCACCACCCTGTTTTTCCCATATTCATGAGGATGATGACATACATGAAAATTCAGTGCTTTAGTGATATCCAAATTCCACTAAACCAGAAAAAAACACCAAAATCTGTCTGTAGTTCCAGTTCATTCCACTAATCCCAGACAGAATCTCAGCTCTGCACACTCCAACACGTTTGTTTCTGAGCATGAACCAAATTCAGCCAAAGATATCAATAAAATGTTCAGGTGATGTACAGCGCTCCTGGACAAAAACAGCTACAGTACCAGCACATATGTATGCAGTGCAGTCTTGAAAATAAATGACACACTACAATACACAAAATAGAGTCTTAATTACATTATGTTTTATTCATTTGTACATGTCTTTTGTTTTGCTTTTACATCTGTGACCCCCATAGTTTCCTAGAAATTGAGAGAGCTGTATAAGCTGAAGGTTAGTGGTGTGATGATTTATGCATCTGAAGTAACATACTGGGCTTCAACAGCTCCAACAGCTCATATTAGGCTTTAGTGTTATCAACTAAAAGTTCAAGCATCTAAAAATAATCGCTGTTGTTGATGTTTTCATCGCGATCCCCCCATGTTTCATCCAAAATGTTCTCCGTCAGCGGACTGCTTGTCTCTGTCTCTCTGCCTGTCCGCCAGTATGACAACTCGTACACATGTCACACGTGCCCCTTTGCCCCTCGCTCAAAGAAAACACAGACTTGGCTCTGTAAACTCACTTGTGTCCTGGCAGAAAGAGTTTGAGCACTGAAGCAGAACACACTATGCTCTGTTTTAAACACTACGATCAGTTCTTTTATCTGAAGGAAACACTCAAGATACAACAATAATCATAACAATCACTGTAACAGGAGTTTATAATGCCTGATGTGGTCTGATTCATAACTTCATAACATAACTGTAGCACTGGATACGAGTTAAATTCCGAAATAAAAATTTGAAATTAGTTAACTTATGCTCTTACATATTTCATTTTCAAAATGAATTAGTGATTCATAGTTGCACAGTTACTCATTTTCCTTGGGTGGATTACAAATGGCAGAATGTCACAAACTTTCAAAGATAAATATTATGTATTCTTGTGTTATTGTGTCAGTGCTTAATTTTCTGCTTGAAAAGTATTACCTCCTCCTATCACTGAAGGGAGCGGATTTATAGCCTTTTTTGATTTCAGTTAAGTTGAGGATTGCAATCAAGCATCGCATTGTAACACAATGCATCATATTACATCCTGTTAAGGCTCGCAATGCATCAGATTCATGTCAGTTTCATGACGCACATGACTACAGTAAAAGGCGTAAAAGTCTAGACAGACACTGATGAAAAGTGTGTGTGAAAGGTTTCATAGATAATAGATACATTAATAACTGCATTGATTGGTTGATTGCTCAAAAATGCCCTAACTAGTGTAATAATGGGCAAAGTTGGTAAAAGCAACTGTGACTTGTTTCAAATATGACGCATCTTGTTTCTAGCCACATAATGTTCTTACTCACCCTCGACAGGTGGTAGACATCCAGATGGCTACTTGAATGTTACATCCGATAGACCACTTGCTTTTAGCCACCATTTAGTTCATACGTTCTCTCAGCGTGCAGCACGTAGGTAGTTCCACTGCCAAGTTTGTAAAGCGCTGCTGCATGTCCTACCCTGCACAACTTATGGAGCTCAGCACATGCTGAATCTTGCCTGCCCTCTTTGCACCTTCAGTATGTACAGTAGTGCATTAATGTGATCCAAATGTGAGTGGGTTCCTAATAATTGTTGGCACACGATCTGGCAGTCAGGATCAAAACACGTAATTTGTTAAAACTGAGGCTTTCAGAGTGATTCATCTTGAGCCTCACACACTGACAGGCAGCAAGTAAGCATGTATACGTATATCATGTTTTAGCCATGAATGTCTAAACCTTAACCTTCAGTTAATTCAAAACCTCCAGGGTTGTTTTTTAATCTAGCCAGGAGCTTGATTGTTATTATAATATGTGTAGCATTTCACAAATGATGACCCAGAGGTTCACTCATCCATAAATTAATTACTAACTGACATAGTAGTTAATAACTCCTGGGGCTCCAGAGAATTTAATTTGGACAAAAAGATCAGCTCTTATCATCTCTGAAGTAAACACTGTGCTGATGTTGATGACGTTCATCTTAGCTCACACTCTCACTAGCCCAAAGAAATCCCATAGGTTTTGCATTCCTCTTTAAGCTGGAGCTGTAAGTCTGGTTTCATGTCCATCGCAGCAACTTGACACGGCAGAAAGTGCAACGATAACTTTTGATTAAACTGTGTTGGGAATAGTCGATGCCGGAAGTGGCTAGTCAACCACTGTCCTCTGTCACATTTTGCACATGGTGAACTTGCAGGTCTTGGCACACGTTGGGTGGTGGCTGTGCTCAGTGACTCATGTGGCACCCAGTGTCTGAAACTTTCGTCAAACGTCTGGCACATGGTGTGTGTGTCATTGTGGCCTGTGACGCTGGTGGCTCTAAATTCCTCGGGGCTGCTGATTGGTTGTGTAGATGATGAGGCGCAGGTAAGGGCCAATCAATGGACCTTAAGAAGGAAACAACACTGTGTGAGCAACTCCGTTACCAAATGGCTCTAACTAACTTGTTAAGATCACCCTTACAATACCTTGCACTTGCGTCATTTCTGAGTGGTAATGTCTAATAATTGCCAGCTCATTTAGAATAATCAACAGGATGAAAGTTGTACATCAGTCACAGATAAGTATGTTGAGCGATATTTTAGTTGTTAAAGTTTTTGTTTTTAAGCATTTCTGGAAATACTCTCTTCTTTTGATTGCATTTAATAGGAAGACACAAATATTGCCGGGTTGACTTTGTGATTTCTTTCAGTTTGTGACTTCAGAAAAATACTTATTGACAAAAACAACAAGAAAAGAGAGGGGGTGAGGTGAAGTTCTTGTAGGAGAGACCTGAATACAGCAGAAGAAAAACGAGAAAAATGAGACGTATAGCAAAATACATCCAGTCACACACAAAGCATACAGACGGCATCAGAAACAACCAGACATCTCTGCAAAATCTGCTGCATTAAAGGTCCGACATTATGAAAAACATGTTTTCTCTGGTCTCTACATATATAAACTGGTCCTACCTGAACCTACCAACTCCCAAGATGAGGAAAGCAAACCCGTCCTGTATCGTCTCTGCCCACTGGTAAAACGGTGCCTATACGGGCTGTTCAGATTTAGCTCCTTTTGTGATGTAACGAAAGGACTCCTCTGCGAAAACATTCCATAAACTCCATAAAAACACTCCATAGCCGTAGAGATACATCCACCGTAAACTTTAGCTGAGAAAGGCGTTATAGTGTTGACAGATGGAGCTCAGTAGCATTTAAAGGCACAGGCACAGAAAGCCTGTTCTCAGTAGAGCTAGTACTTGAGTGACTTTTGGACAGCTGAAATTCAGGACCACAGATGAGTTTGGGGCAATACATTTCAAATACAGTGTTGTGCGACCTCTGACGGCTGTGTGAAATTGCTGAAAAACAGTATAATATGGGACCTTTAAAATGTTCGATCAGTCGCTCTAATTGCAGGAGAATCATTTCTTGATCACGTAGCAGTCATCGTGTTCAGTTAAAATATGCTGCGTTAGAAGTGGAGGAGTATAATCAGTTGTCTCCGCAGGTCATTTCTGAGAGGGGGGGGGGGCAGGTCAGACAAAGCGGGATGACGAAACCGGATGACTTGGTGTGAGCAGTCAGCACATCCGCGTCTCATCAGAAACGTTAATGTCAGTCTCTCGCCAGAGTTGTTGTTTTCACACAACTCCGACAGCTGTTGCTGGACTGGTTTTATCACCACAAGTCGTGATGGGTCCTGATGGGTGTGTTCTGTCCTCCTCCTGCTTGTTTCTGATGGTTTTTTTGTTTTTGTTTTTTTAGGAAAAGACGAGCTGGTGATATTAAGAGGCCCGGAGGGGGGCATGTTGGCTAGTACATAAACAACTGACGCTCACGACAAAAGTGATGCTATACTTAACACTGCACAGCATGTCACTGGTGCGTTGGCTTGCCCTTTGTTTTTTCACATACCTCATCGCTGGAATCAGCTCCGGTCAGTGCTTAATCATTATAAGGGCAGCCTGTGAGCCACAACCTCTCTTTGTCTTACCATCTCGACTTACTCATCAGTAGTAAGAGTGCACACCCAACAGACAATCAGTAAAGCTTTGCTGCAGTCCCATCAAGTGATTCAGCAGATGTCAGTATCCTTCACTGGGTTGCTTTTGCCTTAAGAGAGTTAAGTAATGTTGCAAAAGTAGAAGTGAGCCAATGTAATCTTTCTTCTTCTCTCAGCAGAATAATAATTAAGAGAACTTCCAAGAGGGCTCATTGCCAGTCTTGTAAAGATGAGATCATTGCGCGATGTCAAATATTTTTTTATCAGCTAGACTGCCAAAGATTGGGACTAATGAAAACTGCAAATTGAGTGCAGTCAGCATTTCAAACAGACATTCGTTTTGAATTCTCCTAATTTGCCATTAAAAGCAATCTTCAGGATGCCAAATGAAGATGAATGTGCTCCGATCTTAAAAGGTCCAGTTGCCGCATTAATATTTCTGGTGCAGAGTTTTTTGACACAGCATCAGCAGAGAGGCCAACGGAGCGTTTTCATAGATGTAGGGCTTTAACGACCTATTTTATTAGAGAAAGGGAAGCATTCAGGTGCACCGCAACATCATATGCAGCTTGGTGGTTCTTTTAACCTTTTATGATTAGGCTGTAATCTCCCCATCAAAGTGCATCCAGACAAAAATTGTCAAACACTTCTGGTGCGATGACAGTATAACTATAGATTATTTGTGCAATTAGAGAGATCAGATTCTCTCCACGTTTATGCTGAGTGAGCAGACGAGACCGCTGGAGGTACGGAGGGGGGAGGACAGGGGATGAACAGCAGGAAAGCAGACAGGCGGAGGGGGAGAGGGGGGTCAGGTGGCGTGACTTTTTACTCCGCGGCTCACTGACCTTGACAATGGAGCCACAGCCAGCGACTCGGATAGCTCTCTCCGATAGCGTCTCTCGCTCTCACTCTCTGCCTCGCTGTCTGTTCCTCTCTCTTTCTCTCCCTCTTCCTCTCTTTCCCTCTCTCTCTCTCATCCCCCCACCCCCCACTCTCTCTCTCTCTCTCTCTCTCCCTCCGCTCGCTCGCTCGTAGCGAGTCTAGCCTGCCGGCCACCACCACCTCTCTGCAGCAGCTCACCCCCTCTTACCTCACGTCTGCTCTTTTTCCAGACAAGCGGGTTTAAAAAGTCAACTGCGTATTGAGCCGTCTAGACTGAAGCCAGTCAGCGACCCACCCTCCCCACCCCTAAACTCCCCTCCCCAACCCCCGACTTGTGAGTTGCTGGCTACAGTGGAAAAATGGATGAGGAGCAGGTGACCTTGCTGAGCGCCGTCCCTCATTCCTAGCCAAGTGCAAAATGACTTTATGGCCACATTATATAAACATATTGACCACAATGTAATAATGCACTGAAAGCCGAGCTCAAGTTAGCCGTGGACATGTCGGCAGCGTCACAGACATGTATTATATTCTAGGAAGTTTTCATTGACATGATGATGTTAATGGCTATAGTAATAGCTGATCAATAGCTGATGTGTAATACGATTTCTTTTTGTGTGTCACTCCGCTCGTGAATACATAAAAGTATTATTCATAGCACATGAGAATGACTATGTTCTACTGTTTACATGTAAACAGTCCAGTGCCTCTTTTTCTTTACAAGGTGTTAGCTTTTTAAGTGAGGGCACACACTCTCCAGATAAATACAAATGGCAGCCCGCCGCCTGTTACTCGTTTGATGTTCGGTTTTATGAGTAATTTTTGACTTCCTGTTTTGTATGCCAGTAGCCGCTAACTGATTTACTTCACGCATGCTTGTCATAATTATGGCTCACGTTATTTCACAGAGTGCAAACAGATCGTTTAGTTTGGAAACCTGCAGCACACTATGAATCAGTTGACAGAACTTTGGAAATCGCAGTGTGGCATTGCACGGCTCTTGCGTTCAGTGAGAAGAAAACCACATGATGTCGTGCGATGTGCTAGATACAGTTTACATTACTGTCAACCCTTGTCGAAAATAATACACTGGCAAGAATAAAAGATTTTCATCTCTTCCGCAGAGATGTTTTCCAAACAGTGTTCCCCAGCTGCAGAAGATGCATTGTGGTTTGTGAGCATGTTTCTGTTTCCCTCCTGTCAGTTGATGAGGTGTACTGTATGGCACCCCGAAGTGTGACATTCCATGTAAAGCAGCGCGTGATAGTTTTTTAAGAGGTGTCTCCAGCCAGCCAGTGGCCCCGCCATGTGCAGTAAGATGACTCTATCCTCTCCGGTAAAACACAGCACTTGACAGCTTGATTTTCCAGCAGAACATTAAACTGTTACAATTAAGCTGCCTTTAAATGCCAGAGTCTGCCCTTCAATCTTGTGTTACCGTGTCAGTGCTCCACACTGTGTGATTTAATCATTTAATAATGTAACTCAATACAGAGATGTTTGAAAGCTGCTGCAGCCCAACAAATCCTGTCAGGTTTGCAGTTCTTGATCATTTCTGTCACCTCGGGGCAGTGTGTTCGGGTGAGGCCACATGGTATCATTAGTATTTCTCGCCACTGGTAAGTTAATAAACAGGGACTGCTGATGTGAGCACGATCAGTCTCCCATCCCTCAAAGTCTGTGATCTCTGTGAAACACTTTCTGTTTCTGACTGGGCAGGCAGGACAACAGAAAATTGCCTCAGTGGTGGCTGGAGAGCGAGCAACACCTTGGCATTTTGCATGTGGAACAAAGTGCCCGACTCCTGTCTGGTTATCATATCTTCTTACAGTTCGTGGAAGGAAATGAAGTAGCAGGAAATTTGTCACTTCTGCTGCAGGTGACCGGAAAGTTCTCGCAGCTGTCACTCACCAGTTATTACACTTGACAGTGTCTGAGTGCGGGTCTGAATGTTATATTTCCATATAATCTTCCTACAGTAGGTGGCCTTAAAGCAGTCCAGATGTTTCAGCTAGTAAATATATCCGACTCTTTCGTAAATGGTAACCCACTTTTAGAGGTACTGTAGCATGCACTTCCATAGTGCCCGTTAACCTCTATTTGCATGTGTGTCTGTGTGTGTGTGAGTGATTACACAAAAAAAAGGAGTGCAGACCCTTGGTGTCAGGAGAGATCTCACAGACGTGTACCCAGTCCTTCATCCATCCCACCTCGGGAGGCGAGGGTTGGAAAACCAGTCAGGCAGCACATATTGATTACCCTCTAGAGAATGTGTGCTAGACCTTCGAAGCGCAATATGTGAAGCTACTTAGAAACTTCTCGTTTCTTTGATGGTTTATCTCTCTTACATCTTTGTCTGTCCCGCCAGCGCAGCCCTCCCGCCCCACCTTCATCTCCGTTTTCTTTCCCTTTCCCACCCATACAGCTTTTCTCATCCTGTCATCCCTGGGCTGGTGGTCCGTCCCATTGGGAGGTTAAGGGGCACCGTGGGTGAGAGGGCAGTCGGCAGGTTGTGCGGGCACCGTGCTCGCCTTTTCCCACAGCCCGCGTCAAATGCTGCTGAACCCTGACCCCAGTGGGTCCTCGCTCTCGGAACGCAATTCAGCCGGCCAGACCCTATTCAGGGCCGGACCTTCCATTGGAGGAGAAAAGAATCCCCCCTCATCCCAATTGTGGCCACTGCCCTCCCTTTGTCTGCTGGTCAAGCGGGGTCGGACGACCGGCCGCCACTAGCCAGGACAAGACTTCCGAAAAGCCTATTCAGCATGTGATGTGACCCCCAGGTTCCACTGCTGACTCACAGGGATCAAACGCTGGGAATCTCTGGGGGTCCCCTTCCATTGGAGTTTTTCACCCATTGAAACTTACCCTTTTGACGAAATTCGAAATGACTAATGATTTTTCCTAAAAGTTTCCTTGATGGCATGGCAGCGTTTTAGAAATGTAGGACTCCTGGAAAAGTTTCATGCAGGCTCTACAGAAGTGGTAAGGGAAGACTTCTGTTTCAGTCTCCTTTGTTCATCACTGCTTAAATACCTCACTGTCAGGGAGTTTATGCATAATTAACCGAAAAAGAAGGAGCACATGGGACGTCTTTCATCCTTGACAGTTGTGGTATGAAAATGTTTGTCTCCGTTGCGGCTGCTCTTGCTCGGGTTGGGCCGCACCATTGGCTGTACACTCCTGATTTCCTGGTAGTGATTAAAACCAGTCAGAAGCAGTTCTGTAACAGAGGGAATTAATAGTGCATGAAAATAAACACATTTTCTGAAGTACATCACATCTCACTTTTGATGCTGAGCCCAGGGACCACCATAACTATGCATATACACAGAGACACCTCTAATGTGTGGATTTAACAGATCTCACTGTCAAACCATGATGAACAGCATGATTAATAAAGGTTAGAGGCTGACTTGAAACAGCTGGAAAGGTTGAGCTGGAATGTGTGTTTTGGACAACGGGACGTGGTTTCATTAGATCCTTTTTTTCATCATGATTAGTTTTTTTGTTTGTTTTCTGATTAGTCCCACTTGTCTCCTCTGATGCCATCTACTGTAAGAAACGTCTCTGTGATCAATTTACATACAGTAACACACACAAACATGTACAGACACAAAGAAACACTGTGAAGATGTGGTCATGATTATGATTAGGAGAACGTATGCAAATATGATGGTCCTGTGGCATCTGAGAGTTTGTGTGTGTGACTATACTCGTCTGTGTGAGAGAGAGTGAATGTGCAGACTCCCAACTTGACGCATGGTTTAAATCTTTTGCAGAAGGGGGGGCGCTTTGATTGTAATGCCGCGTGCTGTGTGCTAAAGCAGGGGCCTGCTGCAGCTTTCAAGCTGGTCAACTGTCAGGACTGGAGCGTGAAAGGGGGGCCCCAGAGTGAAAGGGGTGGAGGGTCCCACTAGGGGGGTCCTGGAGGAGGAGGAGGGGTGGCTTGTAACGGACCTCCTGGGCTTTGAGGGCCCTCTGTGTGGGCTGCTGCAGCAAGGCAGCCCTCTTCACGAGAAGACGTGAGGGAGGGCAGGCGGGCTCAAGGGAAGGTGCTGGTGCATTGGCCCCTGCAGCAGGGAGCATGGGCAGGACGCCAGCTCACCCGCTCAAGTCCAACAGACCAGATGTTCCTTGTCAGGGAGCTCTTGGCCTTTAATAAATTGAGTTACTGTAAATCTGTAATAAGGCAAGACAAACATGGGCACCTCACCTCCCCCGCTGCCCACACATCCCAGATATAGTGCCCTCACAGACTTCTCTCAGTATCCTACAGGTCAACCCCTGGTGAAGGGGCCATGTCCCCGCTACTGAACCTGCCAATTACTTTCCAACCTACACAAGAGGAGGGATGTTTTTCTTCCCCTTTGCCCCCAACCCGCATGTTAACTATGGAAACTGTTATTCATGCCTGTGGACGGTAACATCACCACGTTTCTGACCTATAATCCTTGATCTCTTTCAAGGATCTGACCTGAAGAGAAATGTATTTTGCGATGTTATGGTATTACAGATACACTTAGCATTAGGTTTAATAATCCTGTTGGGACAAATGTTCATATCAGTGTCATGTGCTTGCCTCTGAGAGTCTGTTCTCAGACTGGTCTGATAACTGTTC
>JBCAUF010000838.1:15402677-15422646 GCA_038406115.1 Haemulon aurolineatum | reverse complement strand
TGTTGGGACAAATGTTCATATCAGTGTCATGTGCTTGCCTCTGAGAGTCTGTTCTCAGACTGGTCTGATAACTGTTCATGTTTTGATAAGAGCTTGCTCCGATTTATTAATTTGGAGAAATGTGCAGCATGAAAAGATCAAATTGTATCATCACTGAATGATTCTGCTGTAAAGTGGATCAACATTATTGAGTTATCACCCAGCACTAATCCCTTGTGTTTAAGTATGTTTGAGTGCGTGCTCTGCAAACACACAGTGCATCTGCTGTTGCCACTACCAGACTTGAGTCATGGGTCATTTACCCAGGTAAGAGCAGCCAGTGTTTTTGGAAGTCATCTGATCTGCTGCAAGAAAAATAAAAATAAATACCTCCGTGCTACTGAAAGGGTCAGGAAGAACGTCCCCTGTGCAGTCTTGCTTAGATTTACTGCGCCTCTGAGGACGGCTCTGATCTGGCAGTGGTCAGTTGGCTTTGAAGACGAGTGTACTGCAAGTGAATCACTTTGAACCTGCACTGAACTGAGCCTGAGGGAGACCCACGGTCCCACCTTAGTGGAACAGGACAGTAAATCTAAAGGCAGCTCAGTTTTTGCGCTGTGACATCGGGACTTAAGTCTTAATTTGTTGCCTGCCGAATCCCTTGGTCCAACAGCTCTACAACTGTGGCTCGGTTCCAAGGTGGCCTCAGCGCTTTTATGTGCTGGCTAGCCTGGATCGTTTCCACAGCAAATGAAAGGACTAAATTGAAAGTCCATATCTTTGTCTTTCTCCCACTCCCTCTCTCCATGAGCACAGATGTTTAGCGTCCTTGTATTATAATTTTTTTCCTCCATAGGTTCTTTTAAACTTGTACATACATGCATTTGTTTCAGAGCCCTGCTACATGGTTCTGCTTGGGGCTTTACAGTCCTGCAAGCACTTGCAAACCACTGCAATTACGTAATTGTGGCTACTGGCTGGTGCCGCATTCACAACATTTGAAACATCGAGGTCTTCAGCTGTGCCAACTGTGCTCCGCTCCTTATCGGTGATTGGCTTGTTGGCCTTTGGCACGCTCTGAGCCGGTTGCTTCCTCCTCAGCTTCCGCCAAAAATATGCCGGCCACCAGATAGCCAAAGTCTTTTCAAAGACGAAAGAGGAAGCAACAATGCACTCTGTACAATAGCAACATGCTGCGATTGTGTCAGAGTACAATGACAAGTCCTTCAAGGATGAGAGTGAATGAATTGTGGTGGACATGAGATGGGGCAGGGTTTGGCACAGGACCTTGCTGAGTCTTTTATACTCCCCTCTCTGTGCTGTGCCACCTGCTAGCTGCCCTAACAAAAATTCAAGTAGATTGGAAACAAAGGTGTCATGTGCCTCACCTGCAGCTAATACTTTCACTTAACAGGTGATCAGGTCATTATCTACCTTGGGTAAGGCTTGCGTTCAGTAATCCCCTTGGATGGAAAACCTTGGGTTCATTGCCCAAGGTGTTACAGCCTTGCTTAAATAGGCTTTAGGCTTTACTTGCTGGCCAGTGGGCTGTTTCATTTGACACCTCCCACAGTTTGTGGTGCAATGTTTGTTTTTTCACAGGCTTCCCAAGTGTTCCTCTCTTGGGGACCTCCAGGCTTTCTCATGTCTTTAAGGCTCTTTAGGTAAGCCGGAAAAGCAAACAAAGGCATATCTATTATATGGTAAGTGGATCTCACATTACCCCTCCATTTCAATGCAGTCGCCAGTGTGGGCCACTTTCCAAGTGACTGATATTTTCACAGGGGCCAACATGTCAAGGGATGGTGTAATTGATTGTCTTGGATATTTGAGTATGCCACTTTCCCTAGTTCAGAGACCCCCTAATGCTTCCTCCTCCAGTATTATAGCTTACTCGTGTGGTGAGGTTTTGACACATGACAGTGAAGCAGGATAGACATGTGGTCATGGTACATATCAGGACAAGGGCATTGGAGGCCATGTCTTCCCTTGAGTGACAGAAGCACAACTATTTTAAAGATAATACATATTAAAAATTACCCTCTAAAATACCTTATGTCTAAATCTATATAAGGACGTATTTGGCCGCTCTTTGCTGCCATTCCCATAGGTCACTTTATGCACACATGCTCTTAAGTAGCCTTTGAACAAAGGATGTTATTTTTGTTGAAAAAGGATCCCTGCTGAAGTTCATCCAAATGAAAACCTCAAGGCTGAAATCAGTGGTTCTCCAATGAGTTTATTGAGTAAAGCTCTCCTTGCTCCACAGAGGAGTTTTGATCATTGCCTCCAGGAAAACAGCATTGAAGGATAACATATCTGTTTGAGTAACTCTTTTATCAGCTTCTCTTTATGTTTTGGCTTTTTCAAACATGGCTGAGAGGCAAAATCTTCTCAAGTGAACATTTCCTGGTCTTCCTTTTATGATCTTATTACTTAAACAGGAAGAGATTATTAGTATTATTTGATATTATTGAATTTAGCTTCGATATGTTTCTCAGACATTTGGAACCCGAGGCAACTGCAAGAGCCAGACTCGACAAAGAAACCTGCCCTAAATGAGAAATTGAGAGTTGACAGCACAGGTCATTTAACTTTCTTTTACGATACAGATCTGCTGTAGTGTATCCAACAAACATGCGTCTGTTCCATCTGGCTTTGCTGTTAGCCTCTGCAAGAATGCTAGGACTGACTTTAGATTTCCATGTACATAGCACAAGACCGTTGAACCACTGTAAGTCTTTTTATCAGAAAGATCCTGAACATGCTAACTGAGTGTTCTCTGTTGCCTTGGACCTCTGCCATGGCACCCTTGAGAAGGGCACTTAACGTGAATTACTCGGCACAATGTCGACTGCCAAAATAACTATAGGAAACATACAGGGTACAGATAAAATAATGAGAATGCACCATGGAAGAAAAATCACCATTGCAAACAAGGCAAACTTGGGCCATATTATATTATCATCATTATTATTATTATTTTTCCCCCTCTTTTTAATGATGGCGCTGGTATGGCAATTAGGGGTTGCATTTGAGCACAATGCCACATGCACAATGCGCTTTTCTCACATATATTGTCAGCAGCCCTGATTATCAACACTTCCATGACTAGAACTTGGCTTCAGGCATCTTTTTCTTCCCTCCTGTCCAGTCTGTCTTTTTTCCTCTCTCTCTTTTTGCCTCCCTGATGTGTTTAGTTGGTCAGGAGGCCAGAGCAGGGCTCTGCTGGCAGTAGACAGCCACCTTTATTTTATCCTCTTGACATGATGCCAACAGTGATCATCACATGCAGTAATCTGGCATAGGTCAGGGTGCAGCAGGGTGCACGTGCCATGCATGCCCATCCACTGTTTTAAGGAGCCTGAAGTTGGCTTGCCAGGTTTGGAGCTTACGCTTAGCTGACTAGCTGTGCAGCCGTTCCCTGCAGATCCTGGGTCACAAATTGTCAAACCTAACGATGTCTCTTAAACGAAGTGACCTTTCCTCCAAACTCATTTTTCAAAAAGTAATTGCTGAATTGTCCTTTTTAATCAACATGTAAAATTTTAAGTTGGAAAAATGCATTTTCTTGCTAGAGAAAGCTGACAGTGTTGTGGGCCAACTTTATTTTGGTTTCCATCCCACAAATGGCCCTGGTGCTGATTTCCAAAAGCAATCAAACAAATACCAACAAATTCCCTTAACAACACTTTCCCACTCTCACCTCTTCCTCATTAAATTCCATCAATTCCATCCATCAATAAATCACTTGCATACTGATGCTAATTTATATCCTCCACCATCAATCAATTTATCATCCACTTACTTGTATGTTCCTGAATGTAATTGTTGAAAGCCATTATTTAAATTAAAAAAAAGAAAGAATTCTACTAAAATATTTACCTTCTTTGTGCAGGAACATGTCAGATGGTGCAGGCAGATATTAGCTGTGCGTGAGTGTGTGGGCTGCATTGGTTCCAAATGCAGCTATAGTTCAATCCATCTACATGACTGTGGGGAAATAATTACTTGCATCACAAAGTTATGCATCCAGCATTAATTGAGAAAGCCTTTGTCTTGTGACAGGACTTGTCAACATAAATGCATGTTGTTACGATGCCAGTTTTCAGTATAGCAGTCTCGGCTTTGCAGCTGTATTCTGCACACTGAGCGAGCCTCCTGCATTATTACATAATTTTGCAGCACTATTAGCATCACCTGTAGCTTGGAAGCCCTCAATATATTGAGCAGTTGTCGTCTTTGCAAATTAAGGGGGAAAAAACAGAATTTCACTGATGTACAGTATCTCTAAAGGAAACCTCACTTGATAAAACTACCTACTTTGACTTCTGGAGTACACACCATATGATTTTTTTAGTTTTAAATGTGTAAAGATTTTTTGGTAAGGGAGAGTTGGTGTAAACATAGACCTGATCAGTCTTGCATCTTACAAAAACTCATGGCAGTTTTTTGTTATTCTGTTGTTTTAAAAAAGAATAATACAGTAATGCTGAAATTAATTGTAATATTAGAAATGATGGTGTCAAAAAAATTACATTTGAAATCCAGCACATGCAAGTTCTCAGTCATTACACTTGTTCTCTTTGCACAACTAGTCAGGCTCAGAGGTCAGTGTAACTATTCATGCCTGTTGCCAGAGAGCTCTGCTTTCCTGAGTTTTATGGCTCTTCCCACCATAGTACACCCCGGTGGCTAACATGGCTGGATTCCAGCAGCGGGAATACAGTTGACACAGACACAGGTGATTATAGATTTTTTGACACCCTTACGCATGTATAAGCTGCTTTCTCCCATGCGCAAGGTGAGGCCCCCAGTCTGTATGACCTAGAAGAAGCTAGACTGGATGACCTAGTGGTCATCCTAGGAGCCATCTGGCAACCCACATCTTGTGTGGCTTACCCTTCCCACTGCCTCACGCAATTCCTTAAGCAAGCATAAGTGTGCTTAGGAGGACTTAATCTCAGAGAAACTTGTTTGGGCCACACTGTTGACTGCCAGTGTGGATGCACCCGGCTGTTCATGGGTCATGGGGTTCCTTCAGTCATGTAACACCGAGACATGGTTTTTGGCCAAGTATCCTGTCCGCCTGTGGTATGATTAAAATCTCTGGATTGGATGTGCCCCGTGAATGAAATGTGCCCCGTATGAAGTTGTTCATACCAACTAGTTATTAAATAAATGGGAGATTCTTTGGTATTTCAGACTGCTCATGTTATCATGACTGCACAACTGTGAAGCTGCATTGAAAACTTGATAAGTCATCTGGTATCAGACAACTGATCTTACCAACGATAGAAGGCATGTGGCACGCCGTGAGAAGCCCCTGGGTGTGTTCTGTTGGCCTTCAAAGCACGGAGAGGAAGTGAGAGAAGCTTGAGCCTGTCTGCACTTGCACAGAGGTCACTGCTGGCCTTTGACTGTCTGCCAGTGCAGGGGCCAGAGTCTTCCAGAAGAGGGCCTTGGCTACAGGCAGACAAGTGAGCCAGCCAGCCAGCCAGCCAGACAGGCAGCCAGCCGCATCGTCTGCAGTCTAGGTCTGGGGCTAGAGCCTGGACTAGGGCAGCTCAAGTTACCCAGACAGATTTGTTAACACTGTTTGGGTCCACTCGGCTTTCTAGCCAGGCCTCTGAGCCAAACGCGGCTGAGGTGACTTAATCTGTCATTAAACTCACATTACACCCGGACAGAGACTCGGCTCAGGGGCAGAGACAGCGCTCACTCTCCCACTCACTGGCATGGCTGGCTGGATTTGAGCAGACACAAAGAATACCCCCCCCCTCCTCTGCCTCCTCCTCCTCCTCCTCCCCATCTTCTTCATGCCACACACCATGGCACAGCTAGACAGCTCAGCACGGTCTAGACAAAAGCAATTTCACTTGAAGTTGAAAAGTCATTTGACTGTGTGACGGGCACCTGTGTGGATTTGATGGGTGTTTACAGGGAGCACAGAATCATTTGTCTTCTTCTATTGGAGGTTATCTGCTATTTTGATATTTGCCGAAACGTGCTGCGAATCTAAACAGATTGTGATTAAACGCATAATTGCTAGTCATGTAATGTTTTTCATGGCTTCACAGCATTGGTATTTCTGGAGTGGTGTCTGCAGAATGTCCCCTTTCCAGCCCGAGTCCTTTCAACAAACACTCAATTTGAAACACCAGATTACAACAATCAGTACAAGAGACCAAGAGGAAAAAGCCTGCTTTGGGAATGCACCGTGAAGCTCTTCATGTTTTAAATAAAGATAACTGAGGAAATCATCGAGATCTGAATATTTCCTATACCATTTTAAATGAGTGATGAATACTTTATCCATACAGTATATGATATATGATACAAGTGATAATTGCCATAAATGATAATAAGAAGCTGACTAAATTAGAATGCATAGTAGGAAATCCTACTTCTGTGGCATCAATTATTACATTAATTTGTTAGGATTTAATTTTTTTACTCAGCGCTGCTGACAGTACACATTCGTCTTTGTACATTCCTCACTGGCTATCAGACAAACAGGAGGAGATGGCTGAACTTTGTTCACATCGGGCAAACCAAATTGCTTCCATTACTCTCTGCTTGAAAATGTCAGAAACCCTAACAACCTGCAGTACCTTCAGTGGAGGTCTAAGACATTGTTTCCCTCTGTTGAGATTTGTTTTTACATAACAGCTGGTTCTGGTTCTCCCCTCAACCTTGCCGCGCCCCCTCTGTCATGAGCTGCTAAAAGCCAACATATGAACTTTATAATCAACTGTTACAAAGAGCAGTGCCATGCCAACGAGCCACAGACTTTTCAGATAAGAACACTGTTTAATTTCATTTAGGTTTATAATATTTTACATTATTCATTTCATTTCTTCATATTTGTTGCTTTCTGAACGCAGTGCTGTGTTTGGACGGTTTCATGGCTGTGCCTTGATGTATTTGTGAGTGATTATGTGAAGAAAACACATTGTGCATGGAAAACTAATTGAAGTGTGGGAAGGGATGATACACAGGGCTCTTTCTGTTTTTTCTCCTAATGTTCTTGGCCTTGGGACAAAGAGTGCTGCCTCTGGAAACGTAGCAGTAAAACCAGGGTTTTTCTTATACTTGGATCAAATTTAAAGTTAATTAAATGATAATCCTGGTCCTCACTTCCCAGCAATTTTGACATTGATCAGACATCTGATCAGACATCTAATCAATGTTGGCCCTAGAGGTCAATATGACGTTTAGTGGAGGGGCTGATTTTCTTTTTCTTTGAAAGGACATTTCAAAGGCTCATAGGTGATTTTAGGCTAAAGTTTATCTGCACCTGGTGCATTCAGCAGCTTTATACATCCTAAAAACTGAAAATACGAAGTCAACAAAATCCAAAAATCTAACGAGAAGCCAATGTTGCCACATACAGGATGCAAACCCTGACCCACAGGATGTAAGTCTTGTCTGACCCATTCAACCACAATAACGTCTTCCCATCATGGTCTTTGATCACACATGGGAGAAGTTACAATGCAGTGACACTGACTTTTGGAGACATAGCAGACATGGTGACAAAGACAGCTTTGATAAAGACCTCTGGCTCTTGCAAACACCACAGACTGTGAGACAGGAAATATAGTTTGCATGTTGACATACATAAACATGTTTTCTCATATTCAAAAAATGTGTGTTGAGTCATACTAATCGCTGTATGCAGACTGAACGATGTGTGGACATCGGATCATAACAATTTTTCAACCAAATGAATTCATTGTCAAACAAGTTTTCCTTGAAATCACCTCCTAACCTCACTCCTAAGAATGTATTCATGTTCATGTCAGCCAAATGATGAAATGAAAGTCACATTTTGACTCCACGTCTGTTGGTCTTGCAGGGGGAAATGTTTAAGTGGTTGTATTTATCTGACTCATAAGCATACAAGATATTGTTGGCTACTTTCTCTCACATTTATGGGAACATTTTAGTTACTGAAATCTCTTGATGTTGTGTTTGCTTATCATCAAAATTTGTAGACAATTGACCTGGGGTAAAAATCAGCCCTGGCATTTTTGGCCCAGACCGACTAACAACATTATCGTTTGACTGAATCAAGCAGTCGGATTTTCCGACCAAAAATTGAAAGGTCTTTCATTGTTTTCATTTGTTGCTTTTCAGCGCCACTGGGGTGTTTTTTGCAGTGGTTGTTTTTCCATTATGTCATCAGACTCCTCACCTAACCTGGCTTACTTTCCGTGACTCCGTTAGCCCAGCCAAAAAAAAGACCAAAAAAAAAAAAACCTGTTGCGTTGGCCAGCCCCAACTAGACACCGGCCCCCCGGGACAGTGCCCGGTATGCCAGATGGCTAGTCCACCCCTGCTATTGACTTTCATTGATGCAGGTTTTGAGACCAGTGATACAGCTTTTAATACATTTGTTTATTTTTTTGAAAAATGTCCCCATGCTAATACAATTTAAACATACAAATTAGGTAAAATGAATGTTTTGACTGACCACATTCTCTTTTTTTTTTCCCCGGCAGGTGAAGAAGTACTTTGAGCTGGAGCCGCTGGCCAGGGGGAAGCGCTGGATCCTGGAGGGTAGCACCACCGACAACATGGAAGCAGTGAAGGAGATCTTTGGTCAGTTCATTAGCCTGTTGGAGGACAAAGACACAGAGCCTGCAAGAATATGATGATACTGCTGCTAATGCTAAGAGACATTAGCGGTGACGAAGACGACAAAGCAACACCACACATCCTGCTGGTGCCCCCACGCCCACACACTCACGCACAGACACAAACACGTACAAACAAGAAAAGTACAACAGATAGTGGCCTCTCTCTTTGAGAAGTGTATTGTATGTTCTCCTCCCTTCACTGCGCTCTCATTTCTCAAATTGGAAGAGTGTGCACAGCAACCTACAACCTGACAGAGGGGAGCCGCCATTAAACTAGCCCAACGTAAAGCAGTCTGTCAAGAAAAAATCATTGAACTTTGCCAGAAATGGAGATCTTGTTTACTACTGTTTGTGCCATTGTGATTAAACCAGTGGCTTGTGGGATGTACGGCATTCCTGCAGTCATCACTAACACACACGCGCACACACATACACACACTCACTCTTAAACACACTGTCACACACAATGTGGAGAGCAGGTTGTCTGTAGATATGTTTAACATCTCCAGTAATTACTTTACAGGATGTTTGGGTGGGCACTGTTGATGTTCTTTCCACTGAGAAGTACTGTATGGCTGTCAAGTGTGCTTCTCCTTTTGACTCGGTAACAACGATTTTCGTTGTGTGATTGGAGTGCGTAGTCCAAAGCCTTGTGTTATGTACGGTAGTTACATATCGGTGTGTCGCACCGTGTCTGAATATCTAATCTGAATAGTGTAGTCTGAGTATCTCCATGGAGTATTATGTACATGCAAACAAAGAATATTGCCGTGTACCCTCCTGTGCAGCCACACACAAGTACTACGAATCATGTGACTTAAGTGCTACGTGACTTTATGGGGACGTGAGTCCATTTGGAGAAGTGGAAACAAGTCTGAATGCTTTTATAAATGTGCAACTTAGGGTATATTTTCTAGCTCTGTATGTTAACCTCGTAGAGCTACATTCAGATTTTTTATATATCATACCACACTTATGAATTCTTTCAAATCAAAGACCAAAAAAGGAAAAAAAAAACAAACAAAAAAAAAAAAACAACCGCGATGATTGACCAGGCTGGATGTAGCCACAAGGTAGAGAAATGTGATCGATTTAGTTTCATTTCAGTGTTAAGCAAATGTCAAGTTTGTCTTTTGTTTTGTTTTGGGTCTTTTTTTTTTTAACGTTTTTACAGATTTATTTTTTTTCCTTTTGAAACTGACATAATCCCTGTCAACAATGGCGAGTGACTCCAGTCTCCCATCAGGGTGGAATACAAACTCTATCAATCAGCCACAGCAACAGCTGCATCTGACAAGTCCCTATCCGACACCCTAATGCCTTCCAACTGTCTGTGAAGACCCCTCCCTGTCTGCTGTTAATCGTGGACCCCCGCCCCACCTCATCCCAGCCCGTCCCAACTAACATTTCCCCTCCACTCTAGCTCCACTCCCTGTCTACATTACCGCTCGCTGGGCTCTCTCTCCCACATGCCATCTTTCAGCCCCGCTGCCCTCATGTGGACCCCACACCTCTAAGATGAGTCGCATTGATCGTGCCACAGGTGTGTGATCGACCTCAAGACGTGCTTCAGTGACGGACAATGTTCACACCTCCTCCCTGCGTGCTTTGTATTTTTGTCGTTGTTTTGTTCAGTATTTTGTCAGGTTTTCCAGATTTGATCACTTTTTGTACCTGATGTGAGATCTGCCAGGTAGTTTTTTACGATCTTGATGGATCGGTGCATTCAAGATGTTTGAATGCAGAATAAATCTGTCAACTACGGATTATACCAATGTTAGACTTTGCATATCATCTGCTCACATGTAGGTTTTAAAACATTCACTGCAGCCTGTTTTGTTTTGTTTTGTTTGTTGTTGGGGTTTTTTTGTATTTTTTTCAATCATGTGTATTGTCTAAAATGGCAATTAAAGTTTGAAAAATTTGAATATTGTCTTTGTTGTTATTTACTTTTTAATACTTATTTATAAATATTTGATATTTTACATCTGAGTGTCACATTAACTGCCATAATGTTTATTTTTGATGTGCAACCTTATTATGGGAGTACGGATTAAACAGTATAAAAGTTTCATACCTTGACAGAATAAATTGTGTAGCTCGTGTTTGTAGCTTTTTATCCGTTTGTGAAAGTAGAAGTTCAGTCAGACCAGGTATGAATTTCAGAGTTCATCTTATCAATGTGAAATGTGTGATGAGCTGAATTTTTATGCCTGGTTCTGGAAACATTTTCCTCAATGTCTCTGATGAGTGATTTAAAGTGACCTGTGGAAATCTGAGACACTGGAAGATAATCTGGAAAATGCAGATGAGCCGGGGGAGGTCGAGCCAAATTTGAAAAAAAAAGAAGCACTCAAAGTCAAAGTGTAGCAGCTGAAGAAAGTTTTGAGTGGAAAGTTAACCGAGTGAGACAGGAGTTTCTGATAAATATACTCTACTCTGTGCTACCTCTGCCTCCCCTTTTCTTCTCCTTTTGCCCTTCTTCCATCTCTTTCAAATTAACCGTGTGGCTTTAATACAATGTGTGTCATGCAGGTTGCCCTGGCGACTCTTTGATCCTGTTTTCCAGTCTCTGCCTCTGGGGCAGACGTGCTTCTCTTCAGTCTGCTGCACACCAGCTCTGGAAGCTGCTGCAGCCCTGAGACAAACCATGGGCTGCTGCGCTCGTCTCGCCGCAACCGCCCCCCACCCCCCCCCTTCTTCCTGTCGCTCTCACTTTCTCTCTGTTTTTTTTGAGTCCTCTCTATCTCTCTGTCTCTCCTTACTGATTTTTTTTTCTTTTCCTCTCAGGTTCTCTCCATCTCTCTGTCTCTCTCTCACTCGCTCTGCTTCCCTTTGGTCACGCCGAAGCAGCCCTCCCTCAGCATGGGCATCCAGGATGCCCAGGGGAAGGGAAGAGGCCAGGACCTCAGCGAAGCAGCCCTCCCGGGAGAAAAAAAGAGAGAGACAGGGGACCTCTCTTTCCTCTCTCTCTCTCTCTTCCACTCCTCCTCATTCTCTCTTTCTGTCTGCACAGTTGAAAAAGATGCAGCCAGTCCTCTCCTCCCACGCTGAACCTTTACCTGCTCTACCTGTTTAATTGCTGGTGTCTGGCTGTGGTGTTCGGGGAGGTTTTTTCCACTCTTGTCCTCGTTGGCAGCAGACACTCAGCGTGGCTTACAGATAAGAGGAAAGTTACATTGTTGTTGTTGTGTGGTAATACAGTCCAGACTTCTCCAATCTGCCTGCGCTCACAGTTGCATTACCAAGCAACAACAATGGAGACTTGATGTTTACTGTGATGGATACAGTATCTCAAGAAACATTCAAGTCTCTGCACGTTGATTTTTTTAAATATAATTCACTGAATTAATGGTAATTAACGGCTGCCTGGAAGGGAGGAAAAACACTGAGAAATCTAACAAACCATGGCAAGCTTAATTGTTGGCAGTCATATAAAGTGTTGTAACCATATTTGTAACAAAAGAGTGAAATGCAGAATTGCCATAGGGGGGCTTTTTTAAGATTCTTACAAACTTGCAGCATGTCGTGGACTCAAAACCTGCCGACCATCAAACAATTTTCTGATATACAAAGCTGTTGCCTCCAGCATTTTTTTTCTAAATCATTTGTCTTTTTGACTTTGATTTTCTTTCATAAAGAATGTTGCATTCATGTAATTACTCATCTTTCTTTGCTTTCATAACCAACAGTGGTTACAGGGTGTACAGTCCACACACATTACAGTCAGTGAGATTTAAACATGTGTGTTCGTTTTAGGACTAAAAACCGACAGAATGAAGCCATGTGGGTTTTTTAAAAACATTATCCTCGTGCATTTTTCTACATTTTGTCTTTTTCAGCACAGCCTCAGCATGACTCCTTAAACAGTGGAGTAGTAGCTAGCAGAGTGTGTTTTCACTGCTGTTGACATTAAATTCCTTCAGTAATCACAAAAAGGTATGCATCATGTGTTATCTGTATTTCAAGGAGCATCTGATAATCAACCCAAGAGAAGAACAGCATAACACTCCGAATATGTTACACAAAATATCAACAAAAACAAGAAAAACATTGGCAATACCAAATACGATGTGTTATTCGACAGATTTTAGGAAACACTTCGAAAGATCCAAACAGCTGCAGCTTTAGCTGTGTGAAGTGAGTGAAATTGCATGCACAGATATTTTATTTACATAAAATTGTGTTGGTCCTTTTTGTTGGGAAGCAACAGCATGAAGACGATTCTTTGGATATTTTACATTTTGGCACGTACTGCATGGTACAGCACATAATGCCACATGCAGTATAATGACCTACAGAAGTATAAACAAAAGCGATCACACACGACAAAATGAACCCTGTGAGCTTTGTGAAATGCAAATGCGCGACCTGACCAGGAACCTAACCTTTGTTTACAAGACAAACAAAAGCAGGCATGTTTTCTTAAACTCTCCAAAGAATGCCCTTTTCTCTCTAGTCCTCTCCCTTCTCCCGTCCGTGGCAGCATTTCTGCTGATAAGACCCAACCAGGAGGTGGAACAGATGTTGCCCTGACATCCATCTGGGCCTCGTACCCCTGCTCTGCCTCCCACGGCTGATGCTCCACGTGGGACACCCCAGATTCCCGGCCCTTCACAGCGAGGGGCTGTGAGCGCCCCCCACTCAGGGTCCTCGAGTGGTGACACATCACAGAAATCGGCCTCAAGGCTACTTTCATTCACGTCACATGTGTGCGTGTGTGTTGCGAGAGATACCAGTCAGTTATCAGATGGGACCTCTGGGTTCATTCGAGGTGTTTCCTCTTTGTTCCAACACTCTCCTGACTCCATGACTCGCTCTCACACACACACACCCCTTTGAAAAACAAACACAAATGACGGAAATGCATCAATATGATGTAAGCTTGTGAGGAAATGTTCCCTGAACCAAATAATCATTTCCAGATATGTGAGATGATTCTTCCAGCGGGTCACAAAATGTCCAGCACTTTGACATTCTTACTTGTGTCACTTCACACATTTTAATATATTTTAATTTACCAGAAAACTGGTGTTTTTGTTTATCCTGAAGGTGTGAGAGCCAAGTTGTTCAGCTGGTGTCAACCTTTGATTTTGATCTGATTTACCAATACACATGGAAAAGCAGCTGTGGATAAACAGTTGCATTTTTTAGTGACCAAACCATATTGGTGTAAAACAGTAGTGCCAAAAAATTTCCAATTTTCTTGCGGCACATGGTTGGGACAAAAGAATGCGTTTGGATTAATTAATTAATCTAGAATCTATATTATTAGACCACAATGCAACTTCAAAAACACTCACCGGGGCCTGTAACAAACATAAAGTCATTGAATATCATGTTGTTATTTTGTTTAGTCATTACTTACAATAACTTACAGGTGTTTTTTTTCCACTGGCTTTTCAGATGTGCAGCAGCCGATTGGTCAGGGCTGACATCCAGAGTGGGGACGCAGAGCGGAAAGGCGGAGGAATCCCTTCTGCCGCGCATGTGATCCTGCAGCTTTGCGGTCGAGCCGTAAAACTAATGAACGGCTCGAACCTGAGAATCTTAACGAGTTCCTCTCCTGCCAAGCAGCCAGTGAGTGCACTTTGCAGCGACATGCCACAATCATTCTTACCACTAATTTGTATTCGACTTGATCCACTTGATTTTTCCTGCGTGGTCCTTTGTGAGTCACTTAAATTGTTTGTTTTTTTTCCTCTTTGAACTTGAATTTAACCATCAAATAAACTTTGCCTCCCCTAAGTTTAAACCTGATGTAACCTGTTTTCTCAGTTCCATTATATTTGATATATCAAGATCATGATACACAAGCACATTTGAGTAAATTAAATTAGTCTGAATGTATTTAATTTAATCAGCGGTAGAAATTGAGGATATTGGGCACCGAACCAGACAGCTGCCACAGTCATTTCATTCCAGTCAATCCTATTAGTCCAGGCTGGTTCCTCAGACTTTCTCTTAATTACTTAAAATAACATTTTTCTTCATTTATGAATGCACAAACCTTCACAAATTTGTCTATTTCTGAATCATATCTGGCCTGCTGAAGCTCCACCATCCCAAACTTCAGTCACTGCCTCAAATATACGGACCTGGATCTTCACAATTCGGAAAAACTGCAACTGTTCTGCAGCCGGCAAAGCTAAGATGAGACTTATGTCTTCTTATGTTATGTAGAACGTTTGGATCAGTTTGTTTTTCTGTCCAACATTAAAGCAAAAAATAAATAAATAAATAAATAAATAAACATAGCAAAAACATAAACTATTAAACGACAGTTAATTTCTAAACTTGATTTCTACCTTTAAGAAGTTGTGGAAGAAGTATTTAGATCAATTACTTAATCCGTCCTTGTCCTTAAACATCTTAAATGGTTTGAGGTGAAACTGATATGATGCTTGTAGGTATCCTGCTTGTATTTGGATATTAAAGGACTTCAGCTTCTGCCCTGCAAAATTTGAAGAAGCCATGCTGTGCAATTCTACTCTGGCCCTTTGTGGCCACCAAAACGCCTCTTGTTTTTCCTGCGTTTGAATGCCTCGTCTGTTGGGTGACTTCCGTGGGATTCCAGCAGGCTTGTCACTCAGATTGTTTGTCCTGGGGACGAGATCTGTGTGAGTCCTGTTTCTCTTCCTCTGCGCTCAGCCCGGGTGCTGATGGAGACCCGCATCCCAGGTGGCCCACACATCAAAACAAGAGGGATCGCGGCTCTTGGTTTTCAGACAAACATCACTCACTTTCTTTGTTGTCTGAGGGACAGGGGGCACGGCGGTTTATCTCCAGAGGATCTCCCCCGCTATCGCCTTCCACCAGCCCACCGCCCCATCCCACAGGAGCCGCTAAAAGCAAATGTCAGTCAAGGAGAAGGCGTTGCATTCCTTCAAGAGGTCAATTAGTGGTAGCCACTGAAGGATCTGTTGCATGTTTAAGGAGAAGTCTATTTAAAAAAAAAAAATCTTCTTTTCGGGATCATCCAATCGAGTGACAGATTTATTTCCTGGGCGCAAGACAAAAACCACACTGGGTAATCTTTCTTCTCTATTTTAAACCACTCTATATGATGACACCTCTGTCACGTTGCAGTCCATGTTTTGGAGACAACTGCCATGCATACCTACCGCACACAGCCCAGTTTAGTCTACTGTTGAGTTATTTGAGGCTGAGCCTGATTCACGATGTGCCACATATGAAACCTATTGCTCTTTCAGGCCGTGTGATGGGGGCCCAGTAGCAGCAGCTCGAGGTGGAGCAGCTCCTGACCCATCTGTGCAGGTGATTCCTGTGCTGGCTCTTCCCCTGCAGGCCTATAAGGAACCACCGTGTCTAGGGGACTTTTATGAGCGTGACCTTAACATGCCCGTCTCGAGTGGTCTAGACTCAGCGCTCCGTTTACTAGAGTCCTCGTCCCGCTGATGGCTATCAGACTTTTCTCTCTTTCAGCGGTGACGTGACGCTTTGACCATCCTTTTTGTGGACCTTTGTAGAATTTACTGTACTGTCATGGCTCTGAGAAACAGGGAATAACAAAGGTGAGGGGCTCTGACATGTACACGTTGAACATGTGCAGGGTGCAGCTGTTTGGCGGCACGCCGACAAGGTGCCGAAGCTTTCATGGAGTGCAGACACCAGCTTTAAATCCCCGCCAACATGAAGCGCGAACATCAGGACGGATCTGGGTGAAAAGATCTTTTGTATGAGACAAGTTGAGATTAAGGGACTTTATTTTTACACAAGTGACAATTGCTTCAATGACCATCTTAAATCATCGTTTTTATGAGCCTTGCCCTCTGATAACGAGCCAATGTGGTGAATGTTTCGTAAGAAGCCACAGGTGATTAATCAGTCATTAATGTAGTAAATATTTAATTGGCGCCTATAAATTTTGCCTTTTATACATTATGGTCTGTTTGGTGTGCTGCGTGGCACCGAGCCAAACGCTGTAGGTGGATTAGCTCATTGAATCCAAACAGTTTACGGGGAAAGCAGCTCCAATGACGACACTATGTGGGCAGCTTGCAGCTCTCAAAATACAAACGTTCCGTGTGAAAGCGAAAAAAGGGAGAAAAAGTGAGTCTTTCACAGGAACAATCTAGTAAACACGGTCGCTACGCAGAGAGAGAACACCTGTGTTTTACCAAAGTTTTGGCATGGAGCAGTTTGATCACTGCCGGAGCCATATTTGGTCCAGTGCAAATTTAATGTTGCCCTTAGAGCGATGACGAAACGCACCCTGAGTCAGGCAGGAAACTGCAAAGTCAGTCACAAATAAGATCTGAGTGGACAACAGAAACAGGAGAAGGTGAACAGCGTGGTGCTGAGATGATTCAGCTCTGCTGGAATAGCAGGCTGCAGACACAAACACGGGCTAGATAGTGGGAATAAGCTTAAAGCTAAAGCCAGAAATAGTGTTTAAGGTGTTGAGGATTAGGGTTAAATGTCAGAAAGGGTAAGAGACAAGTTTAGATTAGATTGGCTTAGAGAGGTCAACTGGCAGCTAGAGTTCTGAGTCTTCCTATTCTTTCACAGTGACCAACAGTGTATACAGTGGTATACAGTGCGCTTGCCTTATCATGTTGGCCTCCTTTTTCTAATGAGGTAACTCCCAAATAAGCCTTGCTGTTATGTTTTTTAAAAGTTTGTGGAAGTCTAGAGATTTGTGAATCCGACACATTTTGTTTTGACTCAATATGAAGAAAAATATATAGATAAATCCACAGAGGTCAAGACGTATTAAACATGTTAGTTATTCAAAAGCAAAGGTGTTGTAATAAACAGTCTCCATGTGACGTCAGCTCTGAAATGTTTTTCGCTCAATTTAAGAGTTATGGGATGTCTCCAGCCCAGTGTTTTGGGATCACATGGCAGTGCTTCATTTCTGTTTACTGTTGAGGATTGAACCTAAACATCCTCTAATAGGATTAGCCAATGGGAGAAGTCCAGAAGAAGAAAATATGTTCAGTGCCCTGCTGACCAACAACTGTGTAGTCATAACTCCTTTATAGTTTAGCCTCGAAATATGATTTGCTTTGATTTGCCAGTGAAAATATTTTCACAATAAATTAATTCTGTATATTATTATTTTATCCATATTGTATTCATTCGTTGTGGTGCTTTCCTTTCATTTCCCCTTGAAGTAGTTTTAAGGTCTGAAAATTTCTCTTATTCCACTCTGACATTGTATTCAGCACTTCATTTAAGATGTATGACGTGAACACTGATTGGCATCAAGTCAAACCAAAGACTCCATGTTATGGCTGCATCATCTCATCAGATTACTACAGTACAGTACTGTACTTGTTGAGGTATATATATACAACTATATGCCTTTACTCCAATACTTTTTCGAGGGAAATATTGTACTTCTTACTCTTACTACAAAGAACAAACTATGTTAAGTATTCAAAAGGAGCTACACCTCAACCAAATACAACAGTGAACTGTTATTCATATTAATGCATTATTAACAATAATCCAATAATTTGCAATAATACAGTACAGCTCTCAAAGGAGGTATTTTTCTGTATTTTTCCACATTTGATTCTTTCTCTACATTTTGCTAATGATACTTTTACTCATGAGGAATATTTATAGTGTCACCACCTTTGAATTAGTTGAATATTTCCTGCACCACTGATTAGCAAACATACAAGTGAAATGGATACAGTGCAGTGTATATTTTGGTCATTACAAACCAATGAATTTGCCACAATATAGTTTCATAAATTCTTGCAGGTTATTTATACAACTCAGATGATTGAATCATGCTTTAAACAGTCATTAATAACCTGTTGGTCTGTAAAATCAGTTATAAATTTGCAACAAGCATCACAACAAAGCTGCACAAAGGATCAAAATTATGAAATTGAATTTATACTTTCTAATCATTTTTCCCTCAAAAACGAAGTAAACAGAAATGAGCTGCTGAAAGTTGAAGGAGTGACATTCTTGTATTCTCCTCAGTCTGTCTCCCCTGTTGCTGCCCAGCGGACAGCCCCCCAGCCCCTCTGAATCTGCCTGGTTCACATACACAAGATTAAGTAGCAAAAGTGACATCCAAGACCAATCGGGCCACCCAAGAGAACCGCAACCAGCGGAGAGGCTGTCAGAGCCCCCTTTTGCAACATTAATCTTCAAGCCTCTCCTGCACTGCCAACTCACATCTCCTTCAAACAGGACAGGGAGGTAGAAAACTGAACTTTTCCCTCCCTGAAGGTTTTCTCCTCTCCATCAATTAACTCTTTGGGGGCCAATTCATCGTCACCCGCCATGTGCCAGACAACTTCAAACACTGGCAAAATGAATTACTTTTCCAGACATCTTTTAAAAAAACTTGCCTTTAATTTGGCAACAAGAAGATTAGTGTGCACGTTGGTTCAATTTGCAATCGCCCCAAATGCCCTCGCAAAGACATGTAAGGCAGAAATTACACAAAAAAATCATGCCTGAAAGTGATTTATGCCTGAGAAAACTACATTTAACTTGTCTTTTGAGGCCTGTAGAGGCATCTGGCTATGCTGCATCCCACCCATTAATAAGACGTTAACATTCAGCAGTGGAATTTATCTTCGATGTCAGGGTCTGTAAAATAGACATTGAGGGATCAGCATGCTAACTGAGCTACAGCTAACCCTTTTGTCCTCACTACTGACCAATAGCATCTTTGATCTCTTTCAGGAGGATAACTCTATGGTCTGCATGTGTGTGTGTGTGTGGTGGGGGGTTATGCTGACCTTCCGAGGGGGTGGTGTCACATCCAACCTGATAGCGGTGTGAATGGGAAAACAGAAAAGATGAATACAGCAATTGCTAAAAAGCGGAACATGAGTGTGTTATGCTGTGGATGCCTTCATTCCCAGGAGAGGACCTTCCTAACCCCAACCTTTCTTCTGCCCGAGACCTGAGACGCAAAGGGGGACGTCGCGCCATCTAACAGTGCTCCTTTGAAGAGAGCGACACTGAAATCAAGCAGCATGCCTCAAATACTTTCTGCTAGTTTTCAGTGAGACTCGGTGCACATGTTTGGAAACCTAACCTATTGGAATATATCTACTTGAAGGGCTTGGTCTGGCGATGTTTTATATTTTTCTTATTATCAACTAAGTCCGTAAAAAACAACAATGAGCTGATCCAAACAGCAAGTGTTACCCATGTAACAAAAGTCTGTTGCACACTGTGACATGTTCCTTCATTACAGTGAACATCCGCACTGCAGTTTACTTTGGTTCAGTCCTACATGCACCATCCTGCTGCAATAAACAAGCTCACCAGAGCTCCAAATGTGTATCAATCCACAGCTGTAAGTACTCCCAAGCAAATGCATTATTTACTCCTGTTTGAGT
>JBCAUF010000838.1:15363665-15376438 GCA_038406115.1 Haemulon aurolineatum | reverse complement strand
TGTGTGTGTGTGTGTGTGTGTGTGTGTGTGTGAGTGAGGAAGGGTCTGTGTGACTTGGCATCAACAATTACTGTGGCATTCCCAATTATGCAACTACCATTTACATAATCTAGCAAGTCAGGGCTGCAACAAGAGAAAAAAAAAGTGGGAGATGGAAAAGAGGGGTGGTCGGGAGGTTGAGAGGGTCACAAGGTGGGGTTAGGGGTGTGGGGGAGTGCAGGGTGAGGGGCTCTAGGGGCACTGATGGTTCCAGTGGCTCGGGTCTCTTTTGGGCAGATTCCTGAAAGCAGACACACGCAACACAGAAAAGTGCTCCTGTGTTCTCAGCTTTTCTTTGCTCTGACTGTTACTTTTAGTTTCTGGCTCAAACGTACAGGGAGGGAGGACTCTGTGTCACAGCCTGGCCTTAGCAAGCAGGTCAGAGATCATCAACACAGTTCTGAGGTATTTTCTTTTCTTTTTACAGAAGAGATTTACATTGGACACGTATAAAAAAAAGCACACAAGCAAGAGCAAGAGTGACAATACAAAAAAAGAAAAAAAAAACAGGCAGTCCCTCATCAATCCAAATGGATTTGAAATTTCTGATACATATTCTGGTAGACAACACATTCACTGAAAACAGCGCGAATGATAGAAGTTAGCTGATGAATGTTAACTTTTTTTTTTTCCTAATGAAGAGATGAGAAGTAAGAGAGTGCGGTTCTACAAGCGTCTTATGCTTATCCTGCACACTGTGAAGCAACACATTTATATTTAGCTCATGAGGTGATCATAAAGTTGGTCCCTTGGACTCCGTTGCATACCTTATAGGCACGTCACATCAAGGTACTCAGTCAGGAGAAAGAAACTAACAAGGAGACACTCTTCTTGGAATGCAAATTTGATACTTCCTTGAGGCTATTGTTCAATTTTGACGGCTCATCCACAGATTTGTGAGCGCATGAATGGACCTACAGATGAGCAGTCTACGTGAATATCAGCGTTCAGATCCATCATCATCATTGTCACTAACATGGCACCAATGTTACAATCACCTTATGCACGTCATATGAGTAAAAGTACTCTGTTCTTATTGACACGTTGGCAGTGTGGTGTATGTCACAAGAGGCAGTGCATTTTGAATTGATTGATTACAGCCAAAAGCCATAAAGAGAAAATTAATACAAAAACACAAATATACCATTAACTTGAAATTATAAATGTGACCATGGAATTTACAAGCTGTAAAGATATGACCACTGTCATAAAAAATAAACCATTACTGATTAAAAAAAACAAAACAAAACACTGCATGAGATTTAAGGCAACCTGCTCCTGCAGGTCACTAGCATGAAACTTAACTAGACTCTTTAAATATCAGGATTGTTCCACTGCAAACAAAATTTGTCTCCTTTATTATTTGCATTACTTTAATGGAGTTAGCTTTCCCCAGACTCTTAGATAGAGTCTGCTGATGTGTATTGTTGCTTTTCCGTTCGTCTTTCTGTCATTTAGTTTTGCAGAAGAATTAAAAAAAGTAAAACTAAAAAAAAAACAACAACTAAACAACAAGAACACAAGAACAAAAGCCAGCGACAAAGACAACGTCATGCAAGTTCTTCTATTCCCAAGTCCGTTCTGCTTGCTTAAGCTGTGCTTGGTGGTGTGGCTGGGGTGGGAGTTGGGGGGGCGGGGGGGGATTGGGATGGGGAGGGGGGTCACTTTCAGGGGAGGTTTTTGTTGGGGGGAAGCAACATGGAATATTGTCTTTCGCTTGGAGAGGGAAGAGGGTGTTCTGTTTCAATTTTTTTTTTTTTTTTCATATTTCGCTTTTGTTGTTTACTTACAGTTGCAAGATCCTGAGTGCTTGACCTCCAGCAGCACCCCCATAGAACAAGCAGCTTGCTTCATGGCACATTCACTAGGATATGTGGTGTTGTCGCTGGCGCACACCGCCTCGTCCGTCCTGCTCTCTGGACAGGTCTCGTCACACAGTGAGCAGCGTCCCCGGCTCATGCGAGCGTCCCACAGACACTTCTTCCCCGCGCTGCACTGGATGTCCTCACACGACTTGGCCTCTAGAAGGAGAGGGGAAGAAATCAGCACAGGGGAAATCTTTGATTAGATGGATTTTCATGAATGCTTTTCGAGCAGAATCAGATGGCTGCTTTGGTATCGGAGAGCAAAACAAGGAATCAAAACTAAATCCTGTTTTATGGTGTTAGGTCTTATGACTGGGAACAGAAAGTCATGTTTTAATTAGCCTTTTTTAAGACTACATGACTTAGATTGGCTGCTTTCTGGATAAGAATCCATCTGACTCAAATATTAACTTGAAGCATGTCTTCATGGCCCCCAGCACTCCCCTGTTTCGCTCTCTTTCTTCCTCCCCCTCTCTTTCCCCTTTTCCCATATGGGATAGTGCTGCCAACATCAGGAAATAATAAGATGTCTATCATTTCTTGAGAAAACACAAGCAACTACCAAACACACACTCTCTCTCCGAGACCCCCTCCTCAGTGGAATGTTGGCAAAAATGAGCAGTGAATAGCTGCAAAGCTGGCCAGGAAGAACATGCACTCAAACAATATTCAGAGTCAGTGGCTGGAGGCGCTCTCAGAGAGTAAAGTCTCACACTCTCACGTCTCTAGTTGCAGACTTACTGATGCATTTTCCCTCATATGCCACTCCAATAGATCTGCCGAGGAGACAGGTAGCTCTTCTCAGGTGACACGCGCTGGCATAGATGATCCCATCGTTTCCACACAGGTACTGCTCGGGCGACGTCACCTCGGGGCAAATCCGATTACACGTCACACAATATGCGTTATTTGTCTGGTCCACGACGCACGTGGAGCTGCCGGGGCACAAGACGTCGCGGCACGTCTCTGTCGAGACAAAAGGCATTGGGAGGATTTTGTGAAAAACGGCACGAAATGCAAGACAGAGCACACCGCTGGATTCTTGGCACACGCTGTTATGAGAAATGTGGAATCTCACACGTGGGAAGGTTTAAAATAATATTTACTCACTCTTACACTTCCCCTGGTACTGCACGTCCAGGTCGGGATGGCCTTTGCATTTAGCCTTCAGCAGAGCGCACTCGTCTTTGTAGGTCTTTCCATCCGAGCCGCAGACCGGTCCCTTCCAAGTGATGTTGGAGCAGTCTGGTGCGCACACGCAGCGAGGCTTACTTCTTCTGTTCATCTTGCACCTCTTCCCGGGCCCACAGTCAACGTTATCGCAGGTTTCTAAAATGAAAGGTCTGTGTTATGTGATGCTGGTGAAGATTTTGGCCTTGTGCGTAAAATTTCTTTGGCGCATGAAGTACACACTAAAGGGACGATTTACGCACTTTGGCGCGCGTAAACCAGGTCACCACTAGGATTTATTAAACCAACTGACTGAGGATGTGTATTATGAGAAAAACGAAGGGAAATGAGTGCACCTCCACCTTTGCAAGGTATGCAATTGGGGGCTCCGCCATTGAAGATCATCCACCTGAAGAGCGTGCTGTTGGGGACGTCCTCCTCGGTCCAGGACGTCCCCAGTCTTCCACTCCGACAGCACTCCTCTCTGCTCATCCCGGGCATGTAGAGCACCTGGCACCTCCCGTTCTTCCCCTGCTGCAGCCAGCAGTTCCCAGCTGTAACAGAGACACAAAACAAAAAAAAAGCTCAAATGTCGCATGTTGGACGTCTGAAACCGCTGACCCAGACGCACCAGGCACACACGCAGCCCGCATTATCCGAGACGCTCCCTCCCTCCCTTTCGCCCTCCCGGCAGTATTTTGTCTGTTTCTTTTTTTTTTTTTTTTTTTTTTGCGAGACTGTTAACACTTGCCTATCCCATATGTGACTGGCAGCCCTTACAATGCAGCCACAAACCAAAAAAGTAAGAAGAATCTTTTGGGGGGTGGCGGAGGGGGGGAGTTGTTCTTTATTCCTAGAGCCTCCTTGTTATCACTGCACAGAAAGTGGAGCGTCTAGACAGCGTTAAATAGCAGCCAATCTGCCTCAGAAAACCACGGTCTTTTAGCTAAACACACCACCGTCTCCAGCGCCTCAGAACAATATCCCACACATGTACCCACCAGACAATGTCCTGCTCATTAACAAGCTAGTATAAAGTTTATTTCAATCACGGACAAATAAAAACCAGAGTAGTTATCCTCAGAGATATCCTGTGATCCAGACAACAGCAGGATGTCTGAACCGACACAGAGACACAAGGCATTAAGTGTTCATGAACTGCTGTGTTTCTTAAATTAAAGACAGATTTCTATTTGAACTGCAAGCTCCCAAACAAAAAAAAACCTGGTAAGTGCAAAAGTAGCAACGATAAGATATTCAAAAATGCACAAAAAATTGGGAATATTTTGCACATTATGCTGAACGGGTGCGTGCGGGAAATATGTGAATAACGCCCATAAACTCACAGTGGATATTCTGAAGTTTGTTCCAGGTTTGACGACAGGACGGCGAGACGCGACGCGCTCACGCAAAAGTATGAGAATATGGCTCAGGTACTGTGGAGAGCTAAGGCTGCCACCAAACACGGCGTGGCGGCTGGCTGGAGAGTGTGCGCCTGGCGAGGGCTGCAAAAACTTGCCATATAGTCTCACTTTGAAGTGTCCCATATGGCACCTGTTTTATGGACGCTTTTACGCACGCACCGTCTGATGCGGAGAGTTTTTTTTATCAGCGTGTGGGGAAAAGGAGGAAACTGACTTTGAAAAGTTTCTCGCTTGCAGTAAGTATTCGACACTCGGGCGCGTTTTGTGGCTGACAGCGGGCGAAGTTTTCCAGAAACGGAAAGAATAAAAGAAAACTGATGGAAGAGAGCTTACCTTGAACTTTTTGATGTTCCAGGAGGTGACAAAGCCATATGAACAAGAGAAAAATGCCCGGGTGAAGATGGTGTTTCAGCATCCTAAACATGATGGAGAGGCAAAGTGAACTACGTATTTGACACAGGCAGCGCAAAAGTAATCTGCTTACGGTGGCAGTGTTGAATAAGTGTCAGTCTGAGAATGCAGCCTCTCTTTTTAAATCTATAAGGGGTCTGGGGTTGACTGTCTCTGGTGGGCGGTCTCCTCTTCTGTGGGGGTGGGGAGAATTTTTTTTTTCTTACCAAAGTTCTTTCAATCCCAATCAGGTGACATCGTTACAAGCAACTTTCTCTCGCCACAAGAATCAACGAATATGAAAATGTGTCTGAATTTGGGACAAAACGCCAGACTTGAGGATTCTGCGGCTCTGCGGTCAAACAAAAGCAGACACAGCAGATCAGACAGAGTGTGTCAGTTGATATGGTTTTGATGGAGGATACTAATATTGATGTTACATTTTTAACCGGTTTAACAGCTTTTTTTAAATCACGTTACATCAGTGTGAGGTGGACAACTGGCTTTTTACGTATGGCTTGGGCACGCCTTTTAATCGATAATAATGATAATAATAATCATAATAATAATAGTAATAATAATAATAATAATAATAATAATGATGAAGGTCATTGTTGCTCATATATCAAGGCCTTTATTAATCAAACAGGCCCACAGCCAACATACCTATCCGGACATACCATCAGTCCTTCAAATTAAGGGTAGGCTACTACTTGGTGGTAACTGATATTTTTTCCACCAACTGCAGACAAAAGTGTAAATCTTTTGATGAGAGTTGCCTTTTGGAATATATCCGAGCCCAGACAATAATAGAATTCATCGTAGTCCGCAGCCGCACTGCTAATATTAGAACAGACAGTTGTTTGGGTTTCTCTCCCGGGTCAAGCTTTTAAATATAATCAAACCTGTTTGAGAGGCTTCAGACAGAGGAGCGGGGTGTTGCATTTCATTGAATGAAACACACACACACACACACACACACGGATGCGCGCGCGCACGCACGCACGTACGCCGCACGCGGCTTTCCGCTCGCTGACGCACAGGCTGAACTCCCTCTGAAGTCCTTGCGCGACCTCTTCAGCGGAACTCTGGTTACAGCTCTCCAGAGCAAAGTGCAAAGTGTCTGCTGTGTGAATCAGACACCGGGGAGTTAATTATCTGTCAGCCAGGAAGAGGACTGTAATCTCGTCTTTAATTCCACTGGAATACCACTTAGGTGTCGTTCATCTGCAAAATGTGAGAATACAGGCAATTAAGAAGATAATACTCCATATATACACAGTGTGGCTGAAGCAGCACGTGAAGTTGCCTTAAATCAATTTATCTTGTACAACAATGTGATAATATCGTCAAATGTGATCATAAAATGTTACTAATCTTATTTTTTCTTCTAGTTTTCTGAGTTGGTGTATCCACCGTACTTATTATTCTTGTTGCTGCACACACAGCACTGGGCAGTAACTTTGTTTTTACTTTTGATTTTTAAACAAAACATCATCAGCACACAGCCACGGACTACAGACCAGAACAGATACACAGGAAACAAATGGGTTCTACAACAAAACATTAGTATTGCACATAATATACTATGACAAACATGATCATACAGCCAAATACAAGATGCAATCATATTCCCCTATTGCATTTTATCCATTAAGACATCCCACCATCTCCCATCTGACACCAAAGGGAGAATTCAGAGCATCAGGCTTATCATGTGCAATGTTAAAAAGAAGAAGTTCCTGCAGTATAGTTGAACGTGTGCCCCCTTTTTCTTGTGATCCAGTAATGGATCTTGTGCTACATGCAGAGGATCTATGATCTGTACTCAAGGAGAAAAAGAAGAGGAGGAAGACAGATTACACGTTAACCTGGTTTATATTCGGCAATCAGTTTGAAGACTCAAAGATTAAGGGATGCAATGAAATTCTTGAAATGGTCCAACATATTGAACTATCGACTCATACTCTGACCTTGTGACCACCATCAGCTAGTTTTGATTCCCTTGTGGCAGATATTTTTACATTTTGCCCTCCTTGCAATCCAGTATCTTAGTGATAATATGTAGTCACTGTATACTGCACTCCCAAAGTAGGTTGGTTTGTAGCTTGTGATGATCATCATGAGTCAGTTACACAACGTATCATCATGGAAGTTAAGAAATTTCACATCTTTGATTTAGACAGCACAATTTTTAAACTAAATAAATGTGATGAAAGAGTCAACCATGAGGATATGACAAACAGATTTTAGTTTTGTCACGGGTTAGACCAATTTCACAACAATTGACTGTCAAAATAGTGAACATGACCATTCAACTAGTTTGACTTCAAATGAGCCGACAGAAAGTTGTATACCTCACAGCAGTATGTAACTCATTTAGGAATCGTCACGTTATTAAAAGTGTTCCAAGCGAGCAGCAAGTCAGTATTTGTAACAATTACCTCTCTCAACAAATCTGAAAATGTTCACTCGACAGTGAGTTATGTTTGGCAAATCATTCAGTGTCTGCTGCGTGTGATTTGTGAGGTCGGAATCTTTGAAGACCTGAAGCTACCAAAACATTTCCTGACATGCAAGTGCATTTCTGCCCTGCAGTATCAACTTTAAAGTGCTGGCTGTTGTCCTGAAGCCATTAATGGCATCAGCAGAGGGACAAGCAGTGCTCCTTGTCCCCAGGCCCAGAGCTGAATGCGGTTCAAACAGACCCATGTAGCAGATGATCAACGCTGATTGGAAGGCTCTGATACTATAAGTTAAAATCACTGTCATACTGATTGAGATTATCTGTGTACAACCTGATGCCAAGACTTATAAAAACGTATAAAAGCCAAAGCAATCGGCTCCAAGCATGCATGACAAAACATTCAAGTTTTTATCATCAACTGGAAGAAATGACAAACTCATTTCAAATGTATTTTGAAAAAAAAAAAATCTTAAAAGTAGCTACAACGAAAGCAGTGAGGCTTACAGCCAAGATTTATGTAACGCTAAAGGCCTTACAAAGTGCAGAAAAAGGCCAACAGTTAGGAAATAAATTTCTATGACATCATTTTTGATTTACAACAACATTACTGCAATTTGTGAGCAATCATGCTCCGTTGTGTGGCTGAAACTGCCAATCATCTGCAGGAATTCCTGAAGGGATGAATTTAAAAAGGTGTTTCAAGAGCTTCCACTGTATCGCATTTCATCAACTATTTCAACAGAGCTCCCTGTACACATATACATAGAATCCAAAGGCCATTTCACAACACTGTAGCGCATGAGCAGTTGTGAAATGGAGCACTTCAATCATTTATCAAATTCTATATATTCCCTCCAACAGGGAAAAGTTTGAGTCCAGGCTCCCAAAAAATATGCTACTTATTAGAGACAAATAGCAAGTTCCACTTCACCAGATCCAAAGAAATGAATGCTTAAGACTCTGCTGGGTGCTGGAGTTGGCTCGTTCAAAAGAAAACAGTCAGAAACACATTCCAGAACAGTCCAGGGACCGAGTAACCTAACTGTGGGAGAACATGACAGGCAAAAATGTGAGCGGAAATTAATCGAGTTTGAGGGAAAACTTCAATTGCACTGATGTTTGGAGGGAGGCGGTCCAAGTGGGGTTGCTTGCAAGGTCAGGTTTTCTAGAGGTGTGTCCCAGCAAGAGAGGCGAGGACACGAGACAAGGGAGGACAGGAGAGACACGATCCAAAATGGGTCATAAATTATGATGTATTAATTGATAATTTGATACATCAACAGAGCATTGAGAAAGTAAAGAACAGTGCCAACATGTTGTCTATGTCATGCCGCCATCTTGTGGCAAAGTTGTGCTAATACATATTTAGCTCCTGCAGGATCAGCTTCCATCCAACAAGCATCTTGCAAACTTCCAGCTGTAATTAAGAAACAAAGGTGCAGCCCAAGTGTATTTAAAGAATAAATTAACCACTATTGAAAATCCAAGATGCATTTCTGAGTATGACACTCTGGCTTTATAGTGGGCTGCACTGCACACTTTGATGATGAAGGGCATTATTCAATTAGACAATCAACAGAGAAGTGAGCTGCTTTTCTTTGTCTGATATGATAAAGAAAATATCTTTGGTTTTCGGATTGTATGTTCGACAAATCAACCAATTTGAAAACTGGGGGACTGTGACAGACATTTTTAAAGGCTATTTTCTGAAAACCATCAACTTATCAAATAATCACGAAAATGTTATTCAGATCATTAAATTCTGATAAAACGGTCGAGTGCAGACCTAAACAATATGCTACTAAAATATTTATACCTGACAAATTGTGCCATTAATGATAAAAAAAAACAACCAAAACAAACAAAGAAAAAAATCATTATCACAAAAACCATCAATAACACAAGTAGCTACTCCATGGACTCATATTGCCTCTAATCCTTTCATATATAAAACCCAACATGGAAGATCATCATTTTATCATACAGTATATACAGTACAAACACACAGAGTAATTACAGAATTCACTCTTTCAAGGATAACTTTCAATTCCTGTTTGCATCTAAACTACTGATATCAGTAGTTGCTGCAAGAAAAGCCCTGAGAGCCCGACGTGACAGTGGATATCAAGGCAGTTGATACTTAAAACAGTTTGGCTACAGTGTGTGTTCACAAGGTCAATGTTTTGACAAATGGGCTGTCCTCGTGATTATTATTGTATTTTGTCAACCATGTTGCCTAGAATTTGTCAGGAAAAAACGCAATGCATAACTTTTGCTGCCTTTACAGTGTAAATCTCAAGATGAAAACTTTTGCATCCAATGTCACGAAAGGCCAAAGAGAAGTATGGTATTTGGTTCTGTCATGTAATGAGAAAATACAGTTTTTACATCTATTAAAAGTCAGTGCATAACAGCAAATAGTCAATGTACACAACAGTCCACAAAGCTCAAAAATAAAGACTAACAACAATAACAACAATAATCCTCTGTGAAACGGACAGAGGGCTGAATCCCAGTTATATACAAACTGCACAGCTTCCATTTCATGAAAATGCCCAACTTCCAGTGATTGAGCTGTTGTCCATTTGCACTTTACAAGAACCAGTGGCAAGTACCAGTATCCACACGAGAACAAAAGCTCTCTCTTCAGTTCACAGCACTTCATCGACGTGTGCGTGGCTCTGTGCGTCCTCATCAGCCTCCCTCTGAAGCTGCTGGTACTTTCTTTTGAAAAACCCAAACTAGAAAGAGAGATTCCAGGAGATATTGTCAATTTTCTAGAAGAGCACTACTATTTCCATGCGAGTGCAGACAGGTGTAAACAGACCCTTACCTTCCACAGCAGTCCAACAGCCAGAGCCAGCAGCAGCAGTCCGGCGATGACGCTGCCAACTATCACTCCCACTGGAACATCGCCTTTCTCTCCTGGTTTACTGATCGTCAACACCACCTGGACAGCAGGAGGACAGGACAGGTCATGGCATGGTCTGCCGGACTCAGATATGACATGATTTACAAAAAACACACATCAGACTAAGCCCACTGAAATTGAGAAAAGAAACATGTAAAATGTCATGCTTTGTATACTTTTGCATAATGCATCTTGCAATGGACAAATTAAAATTCATCTTTTTCTGTAGAATAACAGTTCTTGGCCTCTCTATGGCCTTTATGTACACAAAACTGCTTAACAAAGGTGTTGCGTCAACAGAATACAGAATGCTGATTGGTCACAACCAGTGTTTAAAATAAACTAGAACTTAAGGTGCAGATAAAACCATCTCTTCCTTCTTCATTTTCTTAACGTGAGGCATCAAATCAGCTTACGGGTAGCTCTTTGACGCTGATAATTATCAGCTCAGGGTTGGACGTCTCAACCTTAACACTGGGGGTCAGCTGGACAGTCTGATAGGTGGCCTGTCATGACAAATGTATACAAATGAGCGCTGAAAGCATCGACATGAATTCATTGATCATCAGCACTTAAATGGTAATAAAAGCAGACAAATCAAACAGCATTATAATAGTCATTATTGAGTATGTTTACCGAAATAAATGTCCCACTCCAAATCCTCGTTTTAACTTTCACAAAGTAGTTGCTCTTAACTTCAGGGTCTTTGAGGATGCATTTGATATCCTTGCATTGTGCACTCTTGCAGTCCTGTCATTAACAAAAGGAAATCAGCAACACAGCAAAACACAGTTTGACTGAAAATGTCTTCTGCTTCTGGGTTATTTGTAAAAAGCAAAAAAGTACATTCTGCTAAAGATAGTTATTTGCCTAAAACTTGAGTTAACTAGGTGCTACATTTGTAGAGTAAATACAGAGGTATAGAACAATACAAATACATATAATATAAATTAAAATATAAATCATTTTAAAGTACTAAACACATAGAACATACATTTCCAAAAGACACACTGTGTGTATGCAGTTTGCAGATTTATAATTGGTGTAGTTTTAAGATAGAAAACTTCACAAGTTGCAAAAATTACCATTGTTATTTTGCATATTGGATGTCCAGTCTTCACTAGCTTCTCTAAGATACAAGTGAAAACATCTAAGAAATTTGACATACAAAGAGAAACAAAGAAAAAGGTGACTGACCAGTTTGGCGATGCCTCTGAGATTCTCCTCTGAGAAGGAGGCTTTGAGGCTTTTCGCACCAATCTTCAGAGGATCGACCAGGCCGCTGGAATCACAGCTAATTGAACCTCCCTACAGATGGAGAAGCCTTAAATCATTGATTCTATAGACATCACACTCCAAACCATACAGTTAACGTTTAAGAAAGAAATTTTTACACAGCCTGATTTTAGGAAATATGAATTTGTACAGGCTGTGAAGCAGTTAACTGAATCCCTAGTTAAAGTTTGCCATCAGATCACCACCAGCACCTGTTGGCTCAGTTACACACTGAATAGCTGCATAGGATTATTTGAATGTTATTTGAATGTTATGGGACGTTTCAATTAAAGAGTCTACACGCTGCAGATTGTATGTCAATGAGGGCGTTTATGAATTAAAACAGTTTTTTAAACTCTGTAAAAAGCTGCTGGTATTTGATAAGTGAGTACTCACCTGTGTGCTCACTTCGGTAATATAGAGGAGCTGGTTTCCACCTTTAGTGGTCATTGGCACAGCAATGGTCAGATACAGGAGACTGACAGGGAAGGTTCCTGTTGAAACCTTTGAATACAATTTGTTGTATTGAATATCTTTAATAATGAATATAATGATAAATTACATGATATTTTCAGAGACAGATTCATTTATTTCACCTCCACTGTAAAGTTAAATTCTGGGCCGATGTCATCTAGAGTTTTCACCGTTGTTACCACCGGACTAGAAGCATCTGCCACGTAGAAATTGATATTTGACCGCCTGAGACAAAGAGACAGTAAAAATAACATTTAATGCACTTGCCATTGTCAGCTGTCAATCTCACATTGAATGACTTAACAAAAGGTAAAATCACCTTGACAGAACAATCCCTGCATCATACACAACAGGAATGGATATGTCCACCTTGTTGTCTGCAGGTGTAACCTCTTTACCATCACTGCAAAGACAGGATAATTCCATGTAAATAATCTCAATTAAGAGCAACAATTTTGAATTTAATGTCTGATTTATTCAGCATACCTTTTGGCTTCAAATTTCACCTCGGCTTGGTTTTTCAGTTGATCAAAATTGTAATCAAAATTGATCTGAAATTTTATCTGTAGTGAAATAACATGATGTTTTGCATTACTTACAAGTCAACTAATCAATCAAAGAAATATATAAAAGCTCAAAACAGTTCATATGTGCAGAGGATTTTCTTTTGCGCTCACCTCTTGGTTGTTTTTTAATGCTGGGTATCCCACTTGGCAAGTGACAATTTGAGTCTGTGTTGAGGTGCATTTGACTCCATC
>JBCAUF010000838.1:15309528-15324179 GCA_038406115.1 Haemulon aurolineatum | reverse complement strand
AGCATGCGCGTTTGCCTCAGCTCATTTACACGTGGGAACACACAGTGTGGGAACTCTGCGTAAGGTCACAATTATTCTTTGAGCACATTTATCATTTTGGTGATATTATAAAGTTACTTTACAACCTACACCTGTGTAACAGATTCCAGCTGCGCAGGCCATTTAGTCTGAAAATTAATGGGTGGATACCGCAGAGATTCTCAGGTTGTTTATGTTCTGTTTGGTATTTAGGTTTCCAAGTCCCTATACAAGTAATTCAGGTTTCTCATAGGCTATTAGAGGGGCTAATTTATACCCCGGTTAACAAGGGCCTGCTTTTGCTGCAGACAGCTGTGGTTATTTGTGTGGTCTCAGTATCAGAGGTCAGAGAGATATAACTTCCTAATGTGTCCTTTGACCACAGGACCCACTTCTCTCGTCTTATGCTGGTGTGTGTGTGTGTGTGAGCGAACCTCCTCGGTTCCCATGGCATGTTTGATTTCATGCCTCCCTCCCTGACTTCCTTTCCCCACTTCCTGCGAACTGTCGTTATTTTATCCCGATAAGCACACATATGTGTACACACACACACACACACACACACACACACGCACGCACACATTCAGCATTCAGACACACACTTCAGCGTGGGGGTGTGAACTCCAGAGAGTCGACGACATCCTTTGATCACATCGGCGGCCCCTCCTCTGTCTGTTTGTGTGGCAGCCCGCTCCGCTGTCAGACCCACTCTCCGGTGGCTTGGGGGGCCTCCCAAGCTTGCCAGCCTCGCACATGAGTGGACGGTGGAGGACGCAGGTGTGCCCCCCAAAAGAACAATCCCTTCCTTAAAAAATACAGCGGCTTCCCTCCGCGTCCGTGAGGTCTTGACTGTATCAGTTTCTAGTTCAAACAGTGGCACCTCGGGGCAGTGAGGTCTGAAGCGGCAAGGCGGTGGTGGGGACTGTGACACAACGGCCATTGAAGATCTGAGAGGAGCTGGTTTCTGTATGGGATCGGGTGTCGGGTATGGAGTGAGGATGTAAGACAATCTATGGCAGTCTCTGGCTGCTCTGTAAACATGGGAGGGATGAAAGGAAGGAGAACAGAGGAGGACAGAGGAGCCATGACAGTGAGACTGGGGGTGGAGTGAGGATTAGTAAGGCTGTAATGATCACTGATCAAAGTCAGCCACCGGAGGCAGGGGCGAGACAGGTTGTATACACACACACACACACACACACACACACTCACACACACACGTGAACACGCACTGACGCACTGGCATATACATGCACACACACATAGTTAATATTGCAGCAGGTGAATGTGCACTTGCGCACAACTCGCACACTCAACCTGGCTGCGAAACTACAAAATCTCCATTCACTGCTCTCCGCTGAACGCTTCGGCCCACCAGTGAGCAGTAATGAACTTATGGCTGCGAGTACGGGAAAATGCCATGAGAGAGAAGGTGCTCTACACACTTCTTCCACATTACAACACCAGGCCTTAAATGTGACAGCAGCAGTGCTTTGTGTGGGGTAAATTTCACAAACCACGCATGTAAAACCGTAGCCCGAAGTCAGCCGGCCAGGTTCAGCCGTTTACGTGCGGGAGACAGCAGTTTTTTTCTTTTGCATGCTGGTTGCTTTTTCCTAATGTGTGGCTTATTTGATACGCTCTGTTTGGAGTTACAACAGTAAATGGTGCGTTGGTTGTGGAATGGAGGCACACAATGCCAGTGAGAATTAAAGGTGGTTTTTCCACAGTGGGATGCCAAAAACCATGTGCTTTGCAGCTTGTATTGTTATTCTTTCTCACTCACACTTTGCACCTTTTTTTTTTTTTTTTTTTTTAAAGTTAACGCTCAGGGCCGGCACAAAGCATTTGAGCAGATAAGTTAAAATGTGAAATTTGATTGGTGCAGAAAAATGGTGCGGAGTGAGGCGTAAATCAGGATATATGGTAATAACACTTGATAAGGACCACACTGAGTGTATTTACACAGAGGGGATATCCATCCTCCTTCCCACCTCGGAGGAAAGCTATACATCTTCCCTCCTCGAGCCTCCATAAGAGCACCATCTGTTTTTTTCCCACGCAAAAGGCCACTGCTTTGATTAAAGGAGATGAATGTGCACAAAGACGCACGCTCGCGCGCCCGTTCACATGTGCTGTGTACGCACACTTCTTGAGACATGTCCAGAAGCATCTTGCACACATGCTCTGGCCCCTACAGCACAGGAACACAACTGGTGGCCCGACACACACACACACACACACACACACACACACACGTACGCATGCATGATCTTGACAGGCTCACCCTCTAACATCATCACAGCCGTGGATGATTAACTAAAACTCCTTCAACGCCGAGCTTTTGCTCGAGTCTTATTTAAGAATATTTCACTAGTCACTCAGCGCTGCAAGTCGTCTATAAATTTAAGAGAACTCAGCTGTGAATCATAGATATTTTAATTACATACTTAGGTCATGCAGATAGCTACTTAGCTGACTTTAACATAACTCCCTCCCTTTCTCTCTGCCTCTCTGTAACCTCAGCACAGGCTCCCAGCGGGTTGGAAAGCCATGTGGGACAGTTTTGCGCTGGCATCCCCATAAATCTGTGGGAGGCTGGATACTGGTTCTTTAACAGACAGCGAGCCGGGTCCTCGCAGGGCCACAGGCAGCACCCAAAAACCAAAGCCGCCACATCCCATACACCTCTCACTTAAGTGTGATAAACGTATAAACTAATCTGTCTGTAAAACGCGAGTGCCGTGTGTCTCTCGCCTCGCGACGTCTGGCTCAGGAGGAGGCAAGCCCTCCTCCACTCATCGCAAAAAAACAAAAAACATAAAAAAGAAAAAACTTGATATTTTGTCACTTCAAGGGACCATCGATGGTCTACAAAGGACGTCAGCCCTGGGATCATGTCTAGCCCCAGGGGCCAGGGCAAAGACTGAAGCTGCTGTTGTGTAGTATCCTTTACCGTGAGAACCTGATACGAGGGCACATAATCCACACACAGTGTCCCCAGACCCCCTCAGGACACAGCTTTTTGATGGCACCACCATTGATACTGAAGACGCGCGCCTTTGATGTGGCCACAATGATGTTCAGCCATGTCATTCATGAACTTGTACCTCTAGAGAGTCCCCCGTGCTCCCTTTCACCCCCCCTCCCCAATGCGCGATCTGCACTAACTCAAGTTGACTTTTCGAGAAAAAAAAAAAGGCAACACGCTCCTAAAAATGGGGAGTTGTGGGCCAGTAATGGTGGACAGGTTAGGGTTGGGGAGGAGACAAGGGGTAAATCATCTTCTAAGCATACATAAAGTTTTGGGGTGAATTCACACACCACTATTATGATGAAGTGGCTCAGACTTCCTAACGCCACTTCAGTTTTACAACTTAAAAAAAAAAAAAACCCACTGACAAAAGCGGCAGTAAAGTGTAATACGGTCAGTAAATAAAGTTGCCTCTGTCATGACCTTGTCAAAACAAACATCTCTCCTGACATTCTGCCTCCCCGTGCCATTTCCCCTAAGTCACTTTGATTGAATGTGTGGTTTAGCTCTCCCAAGAGGAGCATTAAAAGGTTCCATACACACTCACAACGAGGAGAGAGGGAGAAAAAGAGTGCATGTGAGGAGGAGAGCGATGTATATATGTGTGTGTGTGTTAGTAATAAGTGAGCACATGTGTCGTCGTCGGCGGCTGCTATATGATCACACACCCACTGGAGCATGTGAGTGCCCGCTGGCTGATAGGCACACACACGTAGCTCGGGGAGACTAATGAGAATGCTATTTCACTGACTGATATGCCGAAAACATACAACGTGTAATCACTTTAAAGACGTGTTTCTCCGAGTGAGCACGTCAAGCTGCTTTTAAACAAATGTCTGATCTGCGACCGGGGGGTATGTAATTTGCTCGACGCTGGATGGCAGGCGGGCAATCTGAGTGGGAGAGGGAGAGAGACGCGGAGAGGCAGAGAGGGCCTAAAAGCATCAATGGGTCTTGACAACCATGTCCTCTTCCACCCCTCCCCAAAGTCCCGTCTCTTCTGTGGTTGTTATCAGCGCTGTTTACCCTGGGCTGTGAAGACTGCCTGATAATGGACAGGTTATCTGCCCCTGCTCCGTTTTAAGCCATCCGAGAGCTACCATCATTGTGCTGAGTGTTTGGACAGCAGAGATATCAGCGGGATGTCTGGTTTAAAACAAAAAGACGACTAATCGGGGATTGCCTCATCCAAAATACCAACAAAATGGTCAGACTGGAGGCCTCTGGAAATGAATGAGCAATTATGTGCTGTTGTTTTTTTTTTTTTTTAATATATAAATTGTATATTACATGTATTCAATTCATGCATTTGCTGGTGTTATGTCACTTTTTGTGGGGGAAAGATAAGATTTTGTTCTCAGAGAATGAACACCTGATTTCTCTGATTAGAAATAGCAAAACATTCATGACTTGAAGCAATCAACAGGTGCCCATTGTTATGTGCAATGCATTAATGCCTCAAAATCCAAACAAGAAAAAAAGTTTTGCTTTGAAGAAACAAAACCGCAATGCTTTTACAGTTTGAAAGGTTCAAACTGACTGACACGTTTTAGGCCAAATAGGCCTTGACTTTAAACTTCTGATGCCCCCGCAGACACTCAGATGATCTTTGGGGGCTGATTCCCTCTTTTTTGTCTACTTTTGTACATGAGCGAGTTACTCACTGAAGGGGTCATCCTTGCTCTTGGTTCCATTGACCTGTCCGTTCCTATCGATCCTCAGGAAGAACTTCTGGAAAGAGAACAGCTTCCTCCTCCGTATGTCCCCTTGGAGATGAGTGTAGCTGCGCACATGCCTACCCTGCGGTCCCCCAGTCCGACCCAGGGGGCCCCCAGTGGCCCTGGGTCTAGAGACGACGTCAGTCTCAGAAATGTTCAGCGGAGCCCTGAGAGTTCGTGGGCTGGCGGGCCTCAGTCTGTCTCTGCGGAGCTGATGGCAGGCCGCCCCGGGTAGGGAGAGGGAGAAAACCACCAGGGCAACCAGGAGAGGCAAAGACAGGGAGGAAAACAGTGTTGATGACCTTAGTCTGGAGCTGGCCGCAAAACCAGAACGAGCCCCTAACCCAGCCCTGGTGCAGGACGAGGCAGAGGCAGCCTTACTCCCTCCAGCAGCCCATCTGATCATGGTAGTGTGCTGTGTGGAGGACTAGAGGCAGCCTCAGAGCCTGGGACATGCTGCTGGGGGCGAGGATAGGCTGGGAGGGCAGGGAGGGGAGCCCTCCACAGTCCAGAGTGGGCGAGATGGTCTCTCTGCAGAGTCCAAATTATTTAGCACCTGTATGAATTTCCTTTCGTTTTTGACTGTTCAACAAGATATTCCAAGTTCTCTTCTGCACCGTTGAAAGCCTTCAGGCTGTTGATCAGAAAGTCTGTTTTGGAAAAAAAAAAAGAAGTCTGAATGAGCTAAGATTATGCAAAAAATAATACACAAATTACTGTGTGCGTGCGTGTGTGTTCCAGTAACCAACCTGTTTTTCCACTTTCCTTCCGTTTTGTAATTCTTTCTAAATTGTCTGCGAAATTCTGACTCTTTGCTGCTTCAGTGAGACCCTTGTATTTCCAGGCAGAGGCTCAATTTAAAAAGACAAAAAAAAGAAAAGAAAAGAAGAGAAAAGTAAAAAAAAAATCCAAAAATATAAAGTTCACTGATATCCAGGTAGAAAGTTGTGTAAGACTCCTTAGTTCCAGTGAAATCAAACTACGGTGCACCACACAGTCTACCTGTCCGATGGCTGTTACACTCCACATGTGCAGGAAAGCATTTTCAGACTTCACTCTGAGGAGGAAAAACAGCATTCGAGACTTAAAGAAGAACCTTGGTCAATCCAGGCGCATGTCAGATAATCCATCTGTCTTCTGCAGCCCTGCGCCTCTCGCGCTCTCCTCATCTCTCTCCCTCTCTCTCTCTCTCTCTCTCTCTCTACCCCCAAATGACTCCACCTTCGCACAGCATCGAGGTAACGGTCCGGGGCGGTCTCTCTCTGTCTGAGGGCTGAGTCAGACTCGTTCGCCTCCTGTCCGTTGGCTCCTTGATATGTGGATTCCTGGCGTGATCTCCTCACCTGAAGAGTGATCACAGAAAATGACTGTGTGCTGTGTTGTCGTGTGTGTGTGTGTGTGTGTGTGTAGCTGTTGTTAGTTATTTGATCCCTCCCTCCTTCACTCAACTTCCCCTCTCACATATGGGAGCAAGTACTGCTCTGCATGTGTGTGTGTTTAAGTGCGTGTGTGTGCCTACATACAAGCAAATTCAACTTAGGAGAGTGGGTGATAGCAGGGTTTATCTGAGTGGACGCAGCAGGGCAGGAAGGAGCAGTCTGGTAGTATTGGATCAGTCAAAATGTGCTGATGACTGCTTTATTGGTTCAGCCAAGAGTGGGCTTGGTTTTTGCTGCGTACGGCTGCAGAAGAAGTTGTATTTTCCACCCAGCGTGTCATGTTAATTTTTATCATTCAGTGCACGCACGTGCCTGCATGCCTGAGCATGGAGGGGATAAGTATCACAAATTGAAATGCACCCACTTACTACTCATTAGGATGTGATAATCCCAACAAGTGGCCATTCTCCTCTGTCTCCCCAGATAAAAATCGGATTAAGTTACTATTGCCGGTTCCAGTCTGGATGCTGGCTTATCGCAACCATCTTGCCGAGGCCTCTCTCTTTCCCCTCATGGCACTTTATCGTAGTGCGTTATCTCCCCCGCGGCGCTGTAATGCAATGAAGGTCTCCAGTTTCACTCACCAGACCTCCGCCTTCCTCTGTGACTCAGGTGTCTGAGTGGCCCTCAGCCAATGAGACTCTCTGTTACGAACCATGCATCATTGGCTCCTCGGGGCGAGGCAGGCACAGGATGGACAATGTCATAGTGGACTAGACAGATATGTACAGTATGTGCAGTGAATGTGCAAAATATTAGGGATGGTCACTGTTGGTCACGAAGATAAAAGCTTTATCTCCTATTGCTTTTATTGATTTTTGACACTAAATACACGCAAGGGAGGTGTGGAGCAGCAGAGTTAGAGGGAACATACCTAAGTTTTGAGACGGTTCAGGCATGGATTGTGCAAAGAGGGCTGCAGCTCCAATATCAGCAAGAATGCTCAGACTTAATAAGATGTTAACAATGATTAAGGACCATATTGTGACATTTTTAACAGCCCGCTGTGATAAACAGAACATGTGCTGGCAGTCTTATCTATTCTCCCTGACCCTCGTGTCTTTAATGTTGGGATCTGTCCAGTTCCCCGCTTTCCTTCCCTTAAGTCCTGGTTTTTAGTGCCTGCTTTAATGTCTGTCAACGATCTACGGCCAGAGCAGCGGCGGTCTGGTCTTAACTCTGGTCTTGGCATGGCTTTATCTGGGGATATAAACAAAGCAATCTTATCAGCGCTTCCTTTGTGGTGTACCTTCCCGCTGTGATAACCTGAATCAGTGCAGAGGAAACAGAGATGGGAGGAGCAGGCCTCATTTTACTGATTATTGTTGCGGCAATAATAATGCTTGTCAAACATATTATGCTTTAGAAAAAAGCAACATGCGGTCTTCCTTTCTAATTTTACATATTGTAGTCTACCATTTGTTTGCAATTGCTTGTACAGTGAAAAGAAATGAACACAACAGCACCAAAAGCACAAATGTTCATTTAAAGTCATTCAATCTAATGGAGTGATTGTATTTCATGCCTCCCCTTAAAAATCTCCCTCTGAGTTTACGTTCTTTCTGATCCCTCGTGCACTTTGAAGTAATTTAAGCGATTTGGATGAAGATAGTGTGACCTGGGTAAATGTTTGACACATGTTTAAGAAATATAACATTAACTTTTTGGATGAACACTAGATTAAATATCTTGTGATCCTGGAAACTTTTTTATCTGAATTCTTTCAGTGTATTCTTTACTCGCTGGACAATTGTACCCCAAAGCTGTATACTTTCCAGAGGCAGTCTGATACCTAAAATACTGAGACATTCCTCTGCTGACAGCTCGGAGCAGTGTGGTGCACTCAGCCTAATACATCAGGATTGCATTTGAAATGATTTCACATTGAAGGCATGTGTCAGATTCTCAGATCAGGGTTCAGAGACCGAAGAGACTAAAACTGTGCAGACATACCCTCAGCTCTAAGTGTTCTTTCCACTAAGACAGTAATGTCCTCTGTAGGTGCCTCTGAGGGATGTAGGCCTGCAATGATGCTGACAGATTTGAAGGATTTCTTCAGAAGCCAAGAAGCAAACTCTTTGTAAACGTAACCGTGCATGTGTGTTTTTTCTCCTAAATGCAATATAAGTGAGATTTGCAGGGTCTGGAGATGGTCTCATCTCCCTCCCTGCTCTACAGCTTTAGCATTTAGTGTATCTTTATAGATCTATCTCCCTGAATTTCATTTCAAAGTTCAAAACAATAGGCAATAGAACAGACAAAAGTGCCTCTGATCCCTCCCTACAGGCTGTGGCTCTAGCTGGGTTCTTACTATTCGCTACTGCCCAAAACAAAAACATAATTACAATATGAAAAGTCAAATACCGGAAATTTATGCGCGTCAGCGGAGATTTGATTTCACACAGTACCAATTGCCAGAAAGAAAAACGAATCAAGGTGAAACACATGGAAGGATTCTTTTTATTAATTTTAGGGTGCAATGTAAGTGAGTTTCACAAAAGCAAACTCCTGTGTTTCTATATTTGTCTTTGGCAAAGTAGTAAAACCATCAGGTTGAATTGTATTCCGTCTAGGAGGGTGTTTCAATAGTCATCCTAACTCAGTAATCACATCATAACATTTGCATCTTTATGAAGGTGAAACAAATGTACAAACAGTCACTTGTCAATCATTTAGTGAACTGTGTGCAAAACATTCATATTTCTATGTTTGACCCTTCCATGAAATTCTCAATTTCTCTTGTATTTTGTGTACACCAGTGAGTACCACGTGACCCTGATTAAAAAAGGCACTATAGAAATAATTTGTCAATCATTGTCAAGGATGTTGAATGATGTCCCAGAAACAAAATGCAGTAGCTGTTTCGAGTGGTGAGATCCCCCTGTGTTTTCATGTTGACAGCACACATGCACACATTTGCGGATCTATCGCAAAGTCCACCCGCTGTGATTGATGTTGATGAGGTTTCTTTGGCTGGCGTTACTTCCTGTTCCTGTAAAGCCGTGATAGCATCGTTGCTCACCCAAAACAGGCTCTTAGTGCTTTTCAAACTGCCGCTGCCCGCAAGGCACGACATGCATCACTTCCCATGTGTCATGATCTTATTTCTTTGATAACGACCTACTTGATCGCAATTAGAGTGGCAAACAATTACGCGGCCCTCATGAACTGGGATTAGGCTGAATCAGTCAATACGCAGACCAAAGCCACAAGTATTTAAATGGAAATGTCAGGTTGCTACTTTGCATTTATTCTTTCTTTTGCAAGCTTGAGTCTCGTATATGACACAATAGTTTAAGTGTTCGAAACCAAGTGAACCCATGAACAGCTGATCCTGGGCCTTGTGGCAGCAGGTGGATCCAGCACTATGCAATCTGTTGCTCTGTCTGCTCGACGAACTGTATCACATTAGCAAAGTTGAACTGTGGAAATTCACCTTATTCATGTCATGTGTCTCTGATTTTGCTTGGCCTCATTGTGAGCATGTTGTTGGCCCCTCCCTTTTGGTACACTATCATTAAGCAGATGTTTCGCGAAGAAAAGCACCTCACTCCGAGTTACTTAAGCTCAAATCCATATGTGGTCTATGAGGGAGTCAAGCGCACAACTCACAAACAACCAAACTGACCTATGGGAACCATGTGTGTGTCTGTCTGCGTTCCCCGGGGCCCGCTCTGTGTGTGCTGGGTCAGAGGAGGCAGAGGCTTTAATAAAGGAACAGGCCTGGTACAGGGATGCCAGTCTGACTGCCTGGGGACATGCAACCTGATGGGGTCCAGATGAGAGCCACCAGACTGGACCTCTTCCTCCAAACCAACAGCCATTTGGTGCACGGATTACATGCCGCTGCCTTCTTCCTCGAGCCTCTCTCTGGGTTTACTCTGGGATTTGGGGTAAGCCACTCGATTAAAGAAACGTTCTTCTTTAATGGTACTTTAAAGATTTTCATAGATCACAGGAAGATGTGTCGCCTCATGTTACAAAGATATGACTTGCAAACATATGCTTGGCTCATGCTGGAGCCCTGTGTGTGTGTGTGTTTTTTTTTTCTGTTAGTCATCAAATGTAAATATTTAATATGTTCCTGGCCGTTGTGTTGGCGGGTGTCTGGTAACCTACAAGATGAGGTTGCTGTTTCCTGCTTTACGGTGATCAATAGATGTTTGTCATGTTATCTTCCATGTCCTGAACAGGCACTTACATCATGCTCCTCTGCTGAGTGTCGGTTTCAGCGGGGAAGAGGAATTTACTTACAGGTCAGACACTGGATCAGCTGATCTTCACTGAACTGTCCTCCGTCTTACTCAGGGCAACGTGAGGTGACAGTGCAGTAAATTTGCTACCAAACTTTTTACTAGAATGAATTTGACAATATAATTATAATGATGATGATGATATACACTCATAGAATTAACATTTACCAACCATCAGGGATTTTGCCATGCTGTTTTCATTGTGGAAGTTAGCTGTTATTAGGCATTGCAAATCAATAAGTACTATGGCAATAGTAGATTTATAATGTGTTTGCATCAATGTGATTAAGTATCATGTTTTGTCAGGTATTTAATTTGATCTATCAACTAAAAGTAGAAATTCCTGTCTGATTATTTTTAATAATGCATTTTCCATGAAATGTGTATTATCATGGTAAATATCAATATTGTAATATGAAATAATAGTATTGTGTCCACATCACGTACCCCTAATAATAAGCATCAAATATCATAATAAGACAATGAAACAATGAAACAATGGGCTATATTAATCAATAAAACTGTGTTAAGGATTGTAATAATCAGATGAAATTAGGTATAATATGTCATAAATAGCTTATTTGGGCACAAGTAAGAGTTTCACATTGTGAACCAAATCCTCTCTGAATCTGAGAGATCAATATTTACTCAACTTAGTGCCTTTCTCTTTGCTTGCAGAACTTGACTTGTATTACAGAAATCTGGAGGTTTTGGTTTTCTTGATCATCCAAATTGTAAAAGGAAATCATCCCAAGTACATAAATAATGAATACAAATAATCAACAGACAACAACAAAAAAAAGCAACATTTATAATACTTCTGTTGAAAACCAAGTAAGTCACTATATACTCAGTGCTGAGTATAGAGTGAACAGAAGAGTCACTTGAAAGCTGAACAGCTAGACAAATGTCACACTTTGTACTTACAATGTTCTTTCCCATCAGGCATGCTCAAGCTATTATTGTGGTATGACCTCAGGCTTTGGAGCCAACGTCTTCTCGCTACTGTTGGCCTTGCAGAGAAAGTCTGGAAAATCTACAAATAATGAAGTAAACATTCGACTATTGAATCCAAAACCACAATTGTTTGGCTTTAGAACACTTGAATTGTGTTACACAAGCTGTTAAAAGTAATTTTATGGCCATTTTTGCCCTTCAAGAGAACAACCAGTCATCAGCCACTAATGTTGTTTTGAAAACAGCTGAAATTCAGCTGTGCCAGGTTAAACGTTTTACACTGACTTCCATGCTTTAGTGATGTTTTCATGAGTAAACATGACGATGTTTTTAAAATTTGATTGAAGTTTTTTTCTTTTATGAAAAATACCTAAATTCTTCTTTAGGATGACATGCTCATTGACTTTCTATCTTACGTTTGCTGTTAATCAACCAGGATTTATAATATTACATTTATTAGCAAATTTCTCAAAATTCTGCATAATAAATGAACCATAAAAAATATATTTTTTAATAACATCTCACAGCTAAGAAGTCAAAAGCCACAGTCAAGTTTTACTCTGAGATGTTGATTGCCTTGATATTTTCAGGCATTTCTTGATTTTTAACTCAGTTGCTTCTTTCCATTGTGCAACACAATGACATAACAGAATGAGAGATGTGGTTAGGTAATACAACTGGATGGTGTTTGCATCGTCATGATAACACACACACACACACACGCGCATGCACACTGCTGGTTTTTAGGACATGATGCTCCACATTGACCCAGTATTGTATTACTCCTTCCATTACTGCTGACTAACTCTTGGTCTCTGACTTGAGTGATAGCAGCAGGGTGTATGAAGCGGGCCAGCGTCCGTCCGTGTCAAGTTATCTGGCACAGAGGAGCCTGGGAAATCTGGGCCAGCTGAACCCGATCCCTGAAACAGAGCCCGGCGCTGCTGATTCTGGTGTTACACGTCCAGCAGCATCTGGCACTCTGAGGCGAGAAGGACCTTGTCGACATGGAAGGTCGTGAAGCAGAAGACCATGACGCAAAGAAGAGCACGGTATACGAGCTCGCATGAGGTGTTAAAATTCTTATTTATACCGTTATTACTGAAGTGTTCAGGCAATATTGTAGCTATGCGTGACATTTTAAGCCATGAGGTTCGTGGCTGAGATAATAGATTTTAAAATCACCCACAGCTGCCTGCATGAATGATATCAACACAGTGAAAATATTCAAGGAAGATTTTATTTCATGTCTCAGTTACAAAGCAGTTTTGTCATAAACATCTTTTACTGTCACATTTATCGATGGAGACACGTGAAGCACAAATCAGTCCAGGTGATGTACCATACACATGACGATGGTAATACCTGTACAACATGGCACAAACACAGCAGCCATCTTTAGAGGGACCTGAGAGGGATGACCTGCAACACCTCTTTTCTCATCGGTCAATCTCGCGCCAGAGGAGGAGCACCACAGGTTCGACCGCAGAACTGTGCAGGTTCTGCAGCTGATTTAATTATCACTGACAATCGTGACAAAAATGACCAAAGCAGGAATTCGTACCCAGAATAATGTAAACACACGGTGCCAGCTCTGAGAACAAGACCACAATTCAAGCAGGAAAAAAGAAAAAATATATGAGTAAAAAAACAGAGATTATCATCACTATTAACAATTTAATAAAGAGGTCACAAAAAAATCTTTATTTACATTCTGTTTTTACCAGCTCACTTTGAAATAAAAATATAACTGGTAACTTGACTGTTGTGAATCAACAGCGCATTGATTATAAAAGCACCTTTGGCCCAGAAAGATATATTGTAGGTCATGATGGAATATTTTTACTGAATACTGTACCTTGTATTATAATACAGGAGTAGCTCTTGTACTGGCTCGAGCTTTTGCAACTTTGTAACTGTGCTTCTTGATTATTTTCAAAATTTTATTAGTCACTCATTTTACATTTTACATTGATTGAATCACTGTACTTTGCACCAGTTAAATCACATTCAATTTCATGGCAGTTTCCAGCATCAGAATACTTAATAACTAATAAATTCACTATTTTTTTTGTTTGTTTGTTTGTTTTTTTAAATGAAAGCTGGATACACATTTGTAACAGTCCAAATGTTATCCATCACATCCATCATAAGAGTTTTGGCTGGCTCTCTCTTGCTCACCATTTAATCTCTCTTTTCATGGATCCTAACAAAAGGAACGAAAAGGCCTAAATAGGTAAAAACTAAAGTCCAACATAATCTTAGTCGACTGAGGTTTGTTTGTGTTGATTACCGTAAGATTTGCTTGGCCTAGCACCTTGCCATGGATGTGTCTGTGGATGGAATTGCTTTATACCAGTGTTGCATCAGGATACATTAAGCATTACTGTATCTGGGATGTGTCTGTTGTAATATACAGTGTGTGTGTGTGTGTGTGTGTGTGTGCGTGTGTAACTCTGGCTATGATCCACAGGTGACACAACACTGTCTTTGGACCGACCTGAGAGAACAGCGACCCAACAGCTTCAACTTGTCACAGAAGCGAGAGGACATGGTGTTCTTCCTGCAAACTGGACCTGCATAACAAGGAATACAACTCAGAGTTCAAACACTGTGAAACAGAAACAGTAATATGTGAAGTCAAGTAAGAGCAGAAAAAAAACCAAACTGTGAAAAGAAATTGTGTATGTCTGTCCTAAACGGGGCCGACAAACACTCAGACAGACAGACTTAGCGCTCCGTACGAACCTGTGTTGGACTTGCATTCGTGCATATTGCACTTCCTGAGTGTTTCTGGTTTGGAAATCTTCTCACAGAGGCTGTTTGGCATTATAGCCGAATCCTGCTCGCTCGCACAGTTGACCTCACGATGCTGCTGACCCCCGCCACAACTCACAGAGCACTGCAAAGTCACACAAAAACACACAGAATAGTAATTTTGTCCACATCTATAACCATAACAATTGCATTCCATGAACTTATGCAAGCAAGACTTTAGAGATGCCCCCAGTGCCTTGCAAAAAAATCTCAATCACGCGTAACTGACCTCCTCCCAGTCCTCAGCCTTCCAGAGAGTGCAGGGCTTTAGGCTGCACAGCTCTGTGCTGTTCGGCCTCAGCGTGGTGCTACAGCGATGAGGCGCGGGGCAGTACACCAACCGCTCCCTGATGCCTTCACCACAGCTGCCAGAGCACTAAGGAAAAAACAAGGATTTAAGGGAGATATCAGTTTT
>JBCAUF010000838.1:15162014-15178786 GCA_038406115.1 Haemulon aurolineatum | reverse complement strand
CATTGTGACCATGTTTCAAATATGGGCGTACACTGAATTGGTGACCCTAATCTTGGTTGCCCACCTTGAAACTGAGGTGATTGTATCTTCTATGCTGCTGGCTTGAAGGTGTGGGTGAAGTAACCACATTTTAGAAGGAGTCTCTGCAGCAACAACATCCCATATTTGAAGCATTGTAGTTCGTCACATGCCCACTGATTTGCTGATTTTGAGCTTCAAGTCAGGATCAGAATCACTTTGTTGTCGCTGTACCAGTACAACAAAATTGAGGTAGTGGCTCTCAGAAACGGTGTGATTAAAAGATATAAGGACAAACAAGAAATAACTGTAAAAAATGAAGTGAAGATAAGTAGTCAATGTGAGTTGAGGGGTCATGTGTTGGACCTCAATGACCCAGGTCCTTGAGTTTTGAAAAACAGTGTCAAAAGTAGAACTGAAGTCTATGAAGAGCAGTCTGGCGTAGCTGCCGGACTGTTACACATGTGTCATTGTGGTGCGGATGGCTGTGGCGATAGCGTCCCCCATCGATCTGTTCGCTCCGTATGCAAACTGGTGGGGGTTGAGTGTGGATGGCAGGTTTGCTATGATCTCAAAGCATTTTATGATTATTGGTGTAAGTGCCACTGGCCAGACTGCTGACTGTGGTCTTCTTTGGTAGGGGAATGATGCTGAATATTCAGCCATTGGTGTGGCAAAGGAAAGTAAGTGGATCATTTCATCTGCTGGAGCATTACATCTGTACCAGACAGCAAAAATAAAAACAAAAAGACTTTCTCATCCAGCTTTAATGGTAAATGATCTTCCATCTAAGACGCCTCACCCATTTTCTGGCTCAGTACCTTATAGCTTCTCTGTAAACTTATAAATCACTGAAGCAACATATTATTATGTATAGTATCTGTAGGGATATGTAATAGAATGCCTTTGTTGTCATTGTAAGTAGTACAAACAACAAAACTATACATGCCATCCCTTCATGTTACAGATACTTGTCTGTCCTTGATATGTGTATCTACATAGGTGTAGTATTTACCATTAATTAGATATCTTGTTATGTATATTGGATGATTAAATTGTTTTTGAGCCCCATAGGCAGCCTTGATGGGTTTGTTTTCTTATGTGGACCGAAGTGACCCCAGAGTTAGGCATGGTGCTGAACGTTGTGAAAATTATTTCATACACAAGTAACAGGAATTGTCTGAGATTTTGTGTCTTTGTTCATTCATTCGTCTAATTTAGAAGGAAAACGAAAAGAAGTTGGTGACTCAAAAACAATCTTTGAACATCAAAACCAAAACCAGTATTGAAAAAGGCAACAAAGTTTATGTGGAAAATGCACTCACAGCCACATTCAGAACTTGGAAAAAAAACTTAACTTCAGAAAAATATATGTAATATGCTTTAACACCAGTACACACTTGTGCCTCTGCCTGGTCAATTCTCATCAAAACTGACCAATGTAGAGGCCAGGACTGACAATCCACCTGTATGACACATTCAGTCCTTCATAAAAAGATCAACTTGTGGATTTAACTACTCTGGTTTAATTTGGTTGTGTCGACTTCTGGTTGTGAACATTTCAAATGGCTGAACCTTTTTGTACACACAGATTCTTATCAATAATGTCACCATCACCACAGTCGCTGTAGTTCAATAAATACATCTTGTGAGTGAAAGGTCATTGGAGTGCACAAAATGCTACACTACCACAAGCGTGTGAATAATGCTGTTTAGGTTTTTTAGGAACTGACACATGAAACCAACTATTTCTGTCTAAATTACCATTTACCATTACTGGTTTCCCAGAGTAGCAATGTGTGTACAACATGCATGCGCACATGTAGGACTCTGTTTACTGTGGAAATATTTTACATGCAGCTTGACATATGACGTGGTAAGATGAAATATGTATGTGTGAGGATAAACACGTACAAAATGTGTTTTTTGATTGTGGGCTTAATGTGTCATTCTTTCAAAGGTGTCATTTGCCAGAAGAGACTTGGATTGTCCCATATATTGCTACGTTATTGTCAGGGAAAGTCCTGATGCCTCTCCCTCCCTTTTTTTCTGGGTAAAGTTGTGTGTGTGGGTGTATATTCCATGTGTGTGCTCTTGAACTTTGCATGAAATGTCCTCGCATTGATGGCGTGATGGATGGGGGGAAAACCTCTGAAAGGAGTACCTTTTTTTTTTTTTTTTATCTCTTTGGCCATGAAAATGCTGGATTATATCTGTTGTTCATGTCCAGGAAGGATCGGGAATTAAATTTGGAATTAGTGAAATACAGTTATTATTAATGCAAAGATACACAGACACAGATTTTTTGCTGTATTTGATGCACAATCTCTTTTGCATTGCTACAACTTATGATCATTTTCATTACTGATAATCTGATTATTGATTCTTAAAATGATTGACTAATCATTATGTCTATAAAGTGACAAATGCCCCTCTAAGTCATTCAAAGCCCAGGTTAATGTAGTCAATGGCTTGTTTGTGAGACCAACATTTCAGAAGCCCCAAATTTACTTTTATTATAGATATAAACCCTGATAAACCTGATGGCAAAAACAATTAAACAAAAACAGATTTCTCTTAGCATTTTACTCTGTAAAAAAAACTTTCATGACCTGAAACACAGAGATAAAGAAGATTACCAGTGTGGACTTTTATGTATGTTCTTGCCAAAGGTGTGACCTGAATACTGTTTCAGTCTCATTACGCATGATGTGTGTTTATGTGTGCTCTGTTCTATGTTCCAGGTTGGTTATCAGATAAGGTACATCTTTAGATCAGCTGGTGTAATATTTCAGCTTAAAGCCTAGGGCAACCCCCCACCCCACACACACCCACACTTCTTATCGCCACATCTCTGTCCCTTCCAGTATTTGACACTCAAGAGTTTATCTTTTGGCAAAATTTGACTTGCAAAACAGTATCGAGGAACTGCAGTGCTGACTTTCTCTGTCAATAGGCTCTCAGTTCACTGCATCACCAAGTTTCTGTCACAACGTGTCGTTGTTAATGCTGATGATGATGGTGATGATGATGCATGCTGTGTTCAACGGTATAAATATGATGCGCAGTAGGCAGTTGACATTCAATCATCAGGATTCCTTCGACTGAACTTCTGCTCTTTTTATCAACAGCGTCGCCTCAGTGCAACTTCACAGAAATGGTAAGAAAAAACTGGGAGTCAATGCAGAGAATTAGATGCTTGAATAGATGACAGAGTAGGGAGTAAATGACGCGCTTTGTTATTTTGTTCATTTAACAAATATGTGTGACTAAAAATATTGAGTCGATTGAACTGTCAGATTTGTTTTGTGCTCCTCAGTTGAAGATGAAATGAAAAATAGTCGCCAGCAAATCCAGGGATGATTACTTAGGTTTTAATGCAAGTAATAATTCATTTTCAATACTCTTCCTCTTGCTCCCTCACAATATCTCAGAAAACATTGCTGCTGTGGATATGTGGGCTTCTGTCCATCAGCCTCACAGGAGCACAAGAACTCGACGTCTTTCCAGAAAATTGTATGTTTTATTTATGATCCACATAATTTTTCTATTACAAATTTTTCTTTATTTTGAATGATTTATTTATGTGTTTTTGTGCATGTGTGGACTTGTGTTTGTGTGTGTACCTGTCTGTCTGTATTGATGTTTGTGTAGATAAGGTGGTAAAAGTGAAAAATGAAACCACACTGAGGTGCGATGCAAGCGACAATGTCACATGGAAATTTGATGATAAGGTGATGGAAGGTCCAAATTGGACCATCTCGAGCATAGATAACGTCGACTTGGGAAAGTATACCTGCTGGAGGGGAGGAGAGATGATATATTCAACATATCTACTGCAGGAGGACAGCAAGGGTGGGGACTTTGGTGAGATATTTATCATTCAATCTACTGTTCATATACTGTAAATGACTCTCAAATAGATCTGGTCTGAAACTCTGAATGTCTGGCTGAGTGGAATATTTTTCTCTCTAGTGGAGGAGACTGAAAGCTGACACATAACCATTCTGTGACACACTTTCAACTTAAATGTCACCCTTTTAGTTATATTTGTGCTTCTTTTTTGATGTGATAAAGGCATTTCCATTAAACCTGTAATCACCCACATTGTGTATCTTTACAGATTCTCTCATCAAGTGTCGGGCAAAGTCTTATGACTGTAACTTCACCTGTAAGCGGACCACCGACACCTACACACTAATACGCCTTGGACTGGGCCCTGACTGGTAAAGAAATAAAAACCATACTGACCACTTACAGTAATGCATGTCTTATAATGGTGTATAAAGTGTCCGTTTCACTGCTTCCCTCTGTAGCTGGGAACGTAGAGAGACGTGTCACTGGGTCAGCATCGACAGCAGTCAACAGTCCCAGGAAGAGGAATTCCAACTGGTCCACACCCTCTCACCTTACGCTGAGGAACACACCAAGCTTGAGCTCACGGTTGAGGCTATCAATATGGAGGAGTTCTCCATCCTCAGGAGAGAGAAGAAGTTTTATCTCAGAGACATTGGTAAGCTGAGTGAAACTGAGCTAAATTAAAGACATTCAACAGGAGATGATCAAAATTAAACAGTGAACAGCTTCTTTAAAACTTGACAATGCAACATTAGAATACGAGTATAAAGAAGAAAAGAAGGCAAATACTGCTGTAATGATTACTTACGTTTTTTAATGGTGATTTTACTTCTGTCCAGTTCAACCAGACAGTCCCCAGATCGTCAAGTGTCAGGAGGTGGCCTGTCTGAACAGAGTCTGTCTCAACGTGACCATCGAACCACCGTCCACCTGGTCTACTCCTCACAGCTTCTTCAGTCTGCAGCACGAGATTGAATACCAGCTGAACGACGATGGCAAGGTACATGGGAGCTTGCACTGACACAAAGTCTGGCGACCTCACCATGTCTGTTACTTTCTCCATTGCCATTTGATTTTCATACTGTGTCACCTGTTTGACTTTAGATCGAAAATTCTTCGTCTACTGTGATACCGAGGGGCATCACCAAGCTGAGGGTTCGCTCCAGAGACTCGCTGGTGGTCTCTGCCTGGAGCCAGTGGACTTCCTGGAAAAATGTAACCTGCTGAAATTATTTGAATCCATCACTGTCTGCTCCTGCTCTTTCTTCGCTCTTACATGTCTACAATGTCCTCTTATGTCCTCTCACCTGTGTTCCACTCTGTGTTTCTGGATGTCACACACTGATGGTGAAGACATAACACAGCACTCACCAGTTATAACTTATCTCAAACTATTTATTTTTTGAATATATTTATTATTTATTTAAAATTTCATACACACTAAAAAGGAAAACAAATACCATTATAGACATACTATGAAATGTAGCCTTTCTTGCAAAACAAACAACAAAAGCACTGCTACTCCCCATTTTGGGGTCTGGTAACCAGTGGAGGTCCTTTTGAGGACTAGACATCGGTAAGGTGCTTTTACCCAACTTATACTGTAACACAGACAGTTCTATGATTCTGTATCAAATTGTGTCAACCAAAATGGGATAAGATTTTATATTTTTTATTTTCAATTCAAACTTTTGTCCGTTAAAGGATCATGAATGATACAAACACATCACATAATGCATCATTTAGAACGAATCATAAATTTGCATTTCAACTGTTGCAGTCTAGGAATGTTCAGTCTGCACTGTACACAGGTTTCCCATTGTCTATTTCTAACAAGTGTGTTGGTGTTTCTGTGTATTTTGGTGGTTTGGTGCAGTGCAAAACAAGTGGCTATTAAAAGAGCTTTTGCTTCCTTCCTTATATATGTTTCTTCCTCATTTATGTTTCGCTCATGTCATCTGTGGTACATTCAATGACAAATGAAAACATATGGTTTGCAAATGTGGTGGACAAAATATTAGGAATCTCAGTTGAAGAGTGTGTGCAATTTTAATTGAGGCAAAGTCAGTGTAGCAAATTTGATTTTGGAGGACCATTAGAAAAAAATATATAATGGAGCTTCTGAAATTTTAAGAAGGAAAAGCCATCAAACACTAAAAGTGAGATTAACAGAAATAAGATGAGATGCCAGTGCGTTAAGTTACTAATCACTATTATGTAAGTTACAATACTCCAGTGACAATTATAATAGGCATCTCATTTTAGAATAATGGCTATTCATTTAGTGGTAATATGTTGCTCTTTAGGCCAGAGATCAGAGTAATGAATGAACTACAGATGTTTTCCTACATTTTGCATTTTAAAATAATTTTTTTAAACAGCGATTTGCGCAAACAACAAAGACCTTCAAGGGCACCATCTAGCAAAGGGCAACAAATGTTTGTCATAGCTACAGCTCCTTTACCAGCCAGATGTTATAGATGGCAAATGCATTAAATCCTAGCTTTGAGTATGAAAGCAGTTGCATGTGAAATTTTCTTTTTCCATACAGTTTATAAAATTGTCATATTAGAAGGTAAATTTTGCCATCTTTTATTTACTGAAATTAGTGGAATACTGAATTATGAACAAAAGAAAAAAGCAACTTTTGGTTTAGATTGTCCCAAACCTTAAAGGGGTGTCAAATCAATGCATTTACTGACAACTCATTAAAGGAGAAAAAATATTTCTACATGTTATGGTCAGAACTTGAAAAGACAAATTGAAATGTACACAGTGAAGCTTCTTTTTTCTTATCATCGTTTCATACCCTAATCTGCCATTAACTCATTACAGGTGAGAACAGGGAAAAAGAATCATGCAGCAAATGCTTGCTGTCCAGAGTTGCCATCTGGGTGCTTGGACAAGGAGGGAGGAAAAGCACAAAGAAAGAGAAGAATCAGACATCTTAGAAAGAAGATGAATAAAAACATGCATAGCAAGTAGGACCATCAGAAGGAAACTGTACCTGCTTGCATTTGTCAAATGTTTGAACACAGAATCAACTTTGGGAAAACTTAAGATTTTCCACTGAATTTACTGTAGAACAGCTTTAACTTGAAGAAAGCATTACTTGTGTGTAAAAAGAATCACAATAATAAATCAATAAATTCATAATGGATGTAATGTTTTTGTCTGTCTGTTTTCTATTTCATTCATTTTTTCATTTTCTTTCATTATTATTATGCATCTCATGCTTTGTACTAAGGGTGGATTCGTAGTAATTATTATTATTGTTGTTATAGATAGAACTAAAATGCAGTGGGAACTGTATTGCTAAACGGAGGAAAGATCAAGGTTGAGATTTTCTCATATTGCATTTTAATTGTATACAAACTTCAGAGGAGACTAGAAAAATAAGCCATTCCCTCCACTGTGGAAGTAAGGTTTCAAAACATTCCCATCACGATACCTGTCTTGAAGAGGGTCCTTGTGACAAGGTTTACAATCTTTTGTGTTAGATTATTGTACAAAGCCTGTATGTTCCATGTAGACAAAGTGGTGCGTTTGTCAGCAGGAAACGTAAAGGTGTAGATACTGTAACAATATCAGTAGTTTCAGTAGGAAACTTCTGTAAAAGAAAAAAACAACTATATTTCATATTTGCTGAAGCTATCACCATACCTGACAGTAGTAAATCAAACATTTAATCATTGGGGGGAAGAAAATCTAATTCCTCTGCTCTGACCCTAACCCTTTAGTTGAGTGCTCCTGACATCATATGAACTCACCCCACCTGAATGAATAGGCCACCAAAACAAAGCATATCAAATCAAAGGTTTCAAATTCAAATCAACCAAATCTGACGACCTGGGGATGACACCCAACAATGAACTGTCCTTCTCCCACCACCACACCTTTAGTGTAGGTTGAATTCAATGCACTGTGGCTGTTACCGGACTCGAGAGTCCTGTGTTGTTGTGCCTCTTTCACTGGGCCCTGCGGGTGGTGGTTCACCGTCATTAGCGCCCAACAAACCGCTCTGCGCGTGCGCACGAGGAGAAGCGCGGAAGTGATTGTCAACCTGCTACTCTCTGCTTCATTTGCAGAACCAAACACATTCAGAGCCACGCCGAGGTCTCGTATATGTTACGTTGTGGAGCCCTGCAGATGTCTTCACCATGGCGACGGTTGTTAAGAAAACAGCGATAGTCCTGTGCCTCTGGAGCGTTTTCATGCGGTTGTGTCGCGTGTCAGGTGAGAGGGGCGGAGGCAAGTTTAAGATGCTAAACGGCTAACGTAACGAGTGGGTGCTCGTTGTCGGCTTTTGTTGTGACTTCGCCTGCATGATTGGTCATCTGTGAAGTCCAGTCAGATCTTCTGTGAATTTCCATCTCATATCACTATGATTTGTCATCACGCCCCCATACTGATGAAACACCCATTAACATCTTGGGATATGCCATGTTTCTTTCTTGGTGTGCTCCAGGTCTTGGGATCAATGAGCTGCTTTATTTCCGGGTCATCAGCCCAGAGGAGATAGGGTACATCTTCAGCGCAGCACCTGCTAAAGACTTTGGAGGAGATTTTGTCAGTAAATCTGCTGTCTTGTGAATTTCATTAGTCACCAGAGGATTCTCAAGCCTCTGACACATGTTCATCCATCTAATCACCCCCCCTCCTTCTCCTTTGGTCCCCAGACATCATCTTATGAGGAGATATTCCTCGTGCCAGCAGACCCGACAGACGGATGCTCAGACCTGAAGGACAGAGAAATCATCCAGGGACAAGTAATCCTGGTGGAAAGGGGGTATGTACACGTGCCTCAGGATAGCTTCAACAGTATAAAGACGTGAACACAAACCAGTCATGGGAAATGGGAACTGTGGGCATGGCTGGGGCGACTGTCATAGGTTTATTACCCATACCTCACCCTAGGAAGAGACACGTGAAGTAATTTGTTCACGCAGAGTTCATCTAGTTGGCCACATCTTTCTATAGGTATGCTCACATATTGAACATCTGCCAGTCAGTGAGGCAATGTGAAGTTTGGAAACAGAATGCATTAAATGCCACAATCTTTATGATTCGCCTGAGATTCTGGATGCTTTCTAGATTAATCGCAATCTAAAACAGTTAGATTGAACATTGGACATAATTACTGCACAGCCATACTTGCAGTTAGTGAGTTAGCAAGTGCAACAAAAGTGGGTGTCCATCTTTTAATGACAGCAAATGATTTGTAACTGTGTAAAAAAAGACTTGCTCTTTTTTTGAACAGTGACTATAAGGTGTTAACCCACGATGACCAACAATAGTCTGGACTGGCATGAATGTTCCAAAGAAAGTGTAACCTTTAAACTCGGTGTTTTACACAGGGTATGTGTGAAGATTATTTCTAGATTAAATGATGCCACTGGGGGAGACCCTATATTTGCAAACAAACTGCCCCTACGGTACATTAAAGTTTTAATACATGCGTGACAACAGGTAACAATACTGCTTGTCTTTGCTGACACATTCTCAAATGGTTTTCGTTTCTCTTGTGTGCACTCCAGAGGTTGCTCCTTTGTACAAAAGGCCCGACATGTAGAGGAAGCAGGAGGCAAAGCTGTTCTAATTGCTGACAACGCAGAGGACAATGACAGTCAGTACCTTGATATGATCACTGATGGAAGCACCGCCAAACCAAGCATTCCTGCTTTATTCCTACTAGGGCGTGATGGGTAAGACATACTGTATTTAGATGCACACCACTATTCAGACCTGTTTTTATTTTTATATAGGCATGACTGTGATACATTTTGGGACAATGAGTTTTCTTCTTTTCCATGTATTTCAGGATGATGATCCGACGATCTCTTCAGAGACAAGCCCTGCCGTGGGCTGTCATTTCAATTCCTGTCAATGTTTCCTCTCTGGCCTCGTTCCCACTCAAGCAGCCTCCATGGACACTGTGGTAGAAATGACGCACACCCACAACTTCCTCTCTTCTATCAGTGCATATCTCATCAGCAGTTAAGACACTCTCACACCCCTTCAGGGAAATTCTTTGGTGGTTACACAAATTCACACGCACCAGTGGGTAACCATGGAAATTAACGTGTACATATGATGATGTCATGTCTAAATATACGGCCTAAGTCATGTGGAGCAAACCTTTAATCAGAGTCCAGATGGGCTCTGTTTTGCCAGATAAGGACATATAAACTCAGCAGTAAATGCTTTGTGTTTGGCAAATGTTTGGCTGAATCAGCCAGGGAATTTGAAGATCGAGTTGACAAGTCTCCATCACAGATGATTTATTGGTGACAAGTCACGAGTGAAACTGTGGAAAATTCGATGTGCGTCGATTTAACGTGTCATTTGAAGACCATTGTAGACAATTTCTTTTGCCTTGTGAAATAGTACAAGCTGTTGTGTCCGCCTGTAATGGGACAAAAAACAGGCCATGAAACCCTATACTACACTACAGTGCAGCACACCAGGAATTCATTTCATGGTGAAAATGTTACAAAATTCCTGCTTATTTGCATGAACTTCAGACAGGGTGTCCAAATGTGAACAGTGGTTCTCTTATTGTTAATAAATACAAAATTATTTTCTATAGAAGACTTATCATTTATTCTGAGGTACAACTTTTACCCTACCATAAACACATAATTTGTCCGCTTGTCACCCAGACTACTGTAACTAGTATCACATATACATTGACTGACACTTCCAGTACTCTACATCCAAAAATGTCAAGAGCAGGTTGGACAAGCAGCACAATATTGTGTTTGGGAAACACGTTCATATGCAGTGAAGACAAAGTATCACAAAAAGTCCTTTGTGAGAATGACAAAAAAAATACATTACAGTACTGCAATGCCATGAATGACAATGCATTAAAAGATCTTTCATAAGCATAGCCTCTACATTTGGATGTCAATATTAAGTTTATCTGAATTCTGTACTGTTGAGAGCCTTGCCTGACCACAGTTTACAGATATTAGAATTATTATATGAATTTGAACCAAAACTGTACTTGCATTTCATTGGACCATTGAATTTTCCATAATGATGCACGTCACATGGAAGGAACACAATTCCTGTTAGGAATTTAATACAAAACCTACCTATTACTAGACCGGTAAGTCACTGGGCTTGATGTGCCCCACATTCCTAGACTACATTTTGAAAATCAATAAGAAGACAAAATCAACTTGGCAACGCCTGTGTACAGCAGCACAACATACAGACAACTAGAGTGATGCATGCTTCCTATTTTTATTTATCATCACACATGCAGCAGTATTATAAGTTTTATAGTGTTTTATAAACTGTATGTGTTCATGTTTTGGAAAGCACCACATATTGATATACTGTACAACCAGTAATTTGGTGGCAGCTAAAAGGTGTTCTTCGCTTCTGTAGATACAGTTCAGGTGAAATGTCTTATTTATTTTAGAAAATAGTTGTTGCAAATTTGTTTTTCTTATTTGATATGTCCAAAACTTGGAATCTGAGAGAATAGTCTCTGGACATCTCTGTGTTGGTTTTTGTAGTTCCATGCAAGATTTGTGTATTTGAAGTCAACACGAGGCCTCAGCACAGAAACTGGATAAAATTCCACTGTCCTGTCTGATAACCTTTTAACAACAAATACTTCATGCACATGGTTGAGTAAAGAATAAAACTGGGGCAAACCTGAAGGCCAGCAGGATGAGGAAAGAATAGGCCTGTATTAATTTATTGATTGTTTGTTCATATATAGATTTCAAGTAGAAAGAATTTGTATAATTGTATTTTATTCAACATACAGTATGGGGATCATAAAAGTGGTCTGTAATTGCAGATTTTATTGCCTTACACGCCTGACAGCTCTGAATTATTAGCAATAGCGTTCCTTTCAGAAACAATGTTAAGTTACATGCCTGTGGCTTTTTCCATCTACATGAATAATCTGTGGACAGGCCACTGCGTTATCTCATAACCTCTATTCTGCAGTTTCCCCGCACACCCGAACCCATTCAGTGGGGCAGGTGTGCGAGGCATGTACTGTAGTCTGTGTTATACCAGGTATGTGATGATTGTTTGTCAGCTTGTCACAAAATAAACCTTGATAAATACTGTTGCTTAATATGTTTATTTTCATAGATTATATATCAGTAATTAACTTGGATAATGACATTTCAAGTTGGAATATACAGTATAATTTAGGGGTTTTCAAACCATGAGAGTGGGCCTTCCCCAGAAAAGCGTGATAAAATCTAAAGTAATAATGAATGACTAATATTAACTTCAATTCACCGACCCACTCCTTAGACAGTTACTGTTGGAGACTCCCACTTTGAAAACCTTTGGCCTAATAACTAATGATAAGAGTAGAAATCACCATGACTCCAGATGATTACATGCACGGGTTAATACATGATGTATAATGAAATCCTATTACTCAACCTTAACAAGTGACATACTTAATATGACTTGGTGTGAGTGGAGTTAAAGGATGGTGATTCAAAATTATTTCATACATTGACTGATACCCACCCAAATAAGCTGGATTCCTGATACATAAACGTTCATTTCATATATTTGCTCAGCATCTCTAAAAGAAAAACAGTACCTGTTCTCATAAACATGTGAAGCATTTTTTAATCCAGGCGTCAGATGCAAAAATGTACGTAATCAACATAAGTACAGTTACTTCAACGTAATGATGCATCCTGCACTCATTCATCTTTACATTAAATCACTAGGCGTATCACCAAGTCATGCTTTGGTTAAGCCATGAGTCCCTTGTCAGACTTCCTGTGAGGGGAAGTTCATGTTGCTAACAAAAGCAAAGTCTCCACTGAGAGAGCAAGAGTGTGATGAGTCAGTAAAAGCTATAATAACTCTATAAGATAAAGCTTTAATAACTCTGCACAAAATAACAGTTGGTCTCCTCCACTGCTTTTGTGCCCTAACTCCTTAAATCCACCAGTGACAACCGGGTGCGCTCATCTGCTCTGCTCAGTGGTAACTTGTTCTTTATGTTGGTGTGTAAAAACTTACGTCTAAGACCATGAAAATGCACACACAACATAATCGCAAAAAACACCCACAGAAATGGGCCTCTCTGGGATACAGCGACACACAACTGGAGACTTGTCGTGTTTGTTAACTCCCCCCCCCTACACACACACACCATTAGAGATACAATGTAAAGTAAATAATTTTTTTAATTTAAATTGCTTCTACTTTATTTTCCATTTCTTTCCTAAATTATATTTGTTAGATTTAGGCAGGCTGTCTGTAGTGCCAATAAAAACTCCAGTATTCTACTGCACTAGTTAAACATTTGATGAGGGTATCTGTTTGAGCTTGTGGCGCCAGTCAGCACAGGGTGAAAGAGTCACCAGCCAATTCAGGTGAAACATCAGCACCACCACATTGTCAGACGTTGTCATTTCATAAAACAGTGATTCATAAAAAACTCTTTGTATGTTGATCTGTATAGTTTCAATCTTGAGCAGAGAGGTGAAAAAGAAAGAGAGAGGAGGAAAAAGGAATTTGCAGCTTATTAGAATAACCTGCTGAATGGAGTCTTCGGCTGTTGTTATTTCCAAGAGGTTTTTTTGGCATCTCTCTTCTCATGTCAGGAGCCAGACTCTGAAGATTTCAGACACAATTTGAAATGAGCAACAAGTGCGTAAATGGGTGACAATCACAGCATGCATGCATTGATAGAAACACAGTCGTGCACTTTGTATAAAATTTCCCCCACAGTGTTCTCCATGCCCACCGTTACCTCCTCTTGCAGCTTGGACACACTCTGCCCCACACTGTCCTCACTAAGGCCTCTCTCAGAGCCGGACTCCCCCAGATATACACCGCCGGAGTGCACATAGCGTTTAAACGCGCCATGATGGCAAACAGGTTGGTGGCCTCGTTCCTAAATGTCAGCCCTCCACCCACAAATCTGAGAACGATATTAACAAAAGAGGGGCACCACAGCACCAAGAAATTTATGACAACAAATATGATGATTCTCAGTGATTCCTTCTTGGTCTCTCTCTCGGCGCTGGGAGGGTCTCTTTCAAGCTGGAATCTGGCAACGACATACAATTTGATTGTCATGACCACTTTGGTGAGCACGATCAGCTGAAAGAAGACGATGCTGAACACGTACAGTTGTATCGCCTTGGAGAGTGGCAGCAAATTCCTGGCGAGCAAGTGTGCAAAGTTATAAAGCCAGCAGTAGATGTTGATGAAGATCACAAACGGTCTGGTTATGAAGCGGCTGTAGATGAACGGATGGCACACAGCAAAATAGCGGTCAAACTGCGCGAATAAAAATGTCAAGATATTGACCCCTAAAAGTGACGGTAAAACATTGTAAGTCCCGTTTCTAGACGGATATCCCTCCTGAACGTCAAACAGACCGAGATAATACACAGAAAACCCGACCAACGTGTCACAAATGCTAGTGTTCAGCATGAAAATAAATCTGTTTTGGAGGCGGAGCGCACTGGTGGCCAAGATGCCAATGACCACTGTCCCGGCGAGGAGGACGGTAGTTGTAGCGAATAAAATCTGGAAAATAAAGATGAAATAATCTTCAGGTTTGTCGAAGTCGACCGAGAGGGGAACTCCTCCTGTCATAGGGTCTGTGATGTTAGAGAGGAGCATTGTTCATGCGCAAAAGGTTCTGTGCAACCATTACTTTATATGTGAGATGAAGTCACCAGTCTTTATCTCTTGGGATGCTGTGACCTCGTATCCAAACGGAACATATTTTCTTTGCCAGTTGTTAACACATTCAGCATTGTTGGAAAATATAACTTAATAATGAGAATAAATAAAGTTTAGATATGTACAATGTCCTTTTTCAGGAATAATTATATAATAACAGGAATAATTGATAAGAATAGATAACTGATTCTCTATTTTTAATTATCAATATGGCAACGTACAGAGAGACAAAAACAAAAGAAAGACAAACTAAACATAAGCCTAATAATTGAATGAAAACATATACAATCAAACAATGTGTGAGAGGATCACCAAATACAATCTGAAATAAACAGGTGCAGAACGGTGACAACTTCATTGATAAGGAGCAGTTCAGTATGAGGACAGAGGGCATGTTTCAACATATTAAGTCTAAGATCTAAAATCACCAGGTGAAATATTCCATTCTGCTGGGGCTTTAAACATAAAATCTCTTTTGCCAAATGTTTTCTTAGCAGGAGGGACAGAAAAATAGAGCTGAGCAGAGTAGCCTACATAACTTGATCATTTGAAGTGAAAAGTAAAAAATACTGTAGTAAATAAGGAGGTTTATTGAAATAAATACATTTGGATTGAAGCCAGTGAATGTGTACTTCTGTAGGCTACAAGTGTTATAACTTTATCTTGTCGTTTGAGGTTTATGTTATCCAGAAATACCACCAGAGGGTGCTGTAAGATAAGATGTGGCCTACCTCAAACCGACTGACTGCTTTGAGAGCTTTGGCTTAACATTACTTCGGACTTGAAACTCTGTTTCAGATAATATACATGTGATTTACATGACCTGGTACTCATTTATTGTTTATTCGGGGACAGGGTTATTACACATATTAGCACCTGGAGCTGTCCCCAATGACCTTCTGTCAGTCGGCCAAACATGTGGCACATGCAAGAAGCCGTGACAGCGTTCAGGCTTCTTATGTTGCCCAATTTCTATAACCTCAACAAATTTTCCTTAAAAGTCTTATTATTACACAATCTGAAAAGCATTTAATGATAAACTTAAAAATGTATTCATCTCATTTCGGATGATATGGGAAACATATTATCATCAGTATGTCATTATTGAACCACACTGTCAAGACAACGTCATGCGATATTGAAGTACAGTGAGTGACCCGTGTGGACGTGCTCCTCTATGAGTAGCAAATATTAAATTATATATATGGTCAAGTAGTTGATTATTTGCACCCAGTCACTATTTTGTAACACTCTGTAAAAGTGCGGGTTACGAGTTCATGCAAGCACACAATACAGTTAAAATGCAACCTCCTGCACTGCAGTCTTTTAAAATACTATATAAGCGCTGAATTTAAAAACAATATATATATTACAATTATAATTTTCTGAAAAAAAAAACATATTTGAGGAAACACAAAGGCTTCCTATAATGTAACTGCTGCTGTTAAAAAATTTTTAAAAAGAATCTGTACCATGTTATAGTATAGAAACATTTATTAAATCAGTCAGCCCCTCTTGCATCTTGGACACACTCTGCCCCACACTGTCCTCACCAAGGCCTCTCTCAGAGCCGGACTCCCCCAGATATACACCGCCGGAGTGCACACAGCATTAAAACGAGCCATGATGGCAAACAGATTGGTGGCCTCGTTCCTAAAAATCAGCCCTCTTCCTAACAGCAATCTGAGGACGATGTTAACAAAAGAGGGGCCCCACAACACCAAGAAGCTTATGACAGCAAATATAATGATTCGTAATGACTCCTTTTTGCTGTCTTTCTCAGCGCTGGGAGGGTCTTTTTCAGCCTGAAATCTGGCAACAACATACAGTTTGATTGTCATGACCACTTTGGTAACCACTATTAGTTGGAATAAGATGATGCTGAACACGTACAGTTGTATTGATTTAGAAAATGGCAACAGATTTAAAATGATCAAAAAAGAATAGCTATGAAACCAACAATAGACATTTGCAGAGATAACCACTCGATGCGTCACAAAGCGCGTATACATGAATGGATGACAAACTGCAAAATATCGGTCAAATTGTGCAAATAAAAATGTCATTATGTTTACCCCAAGAAGAGAAGATAAAACATTATAAGTTCCATTTCTCGAAGGATATCCTTCCTGAACATCAAACAGGCCAAGATAATACACAGAAAACCCAACCAGCGTGTCACAAATACTAGTGTT
>JBCAUF010000838.1:15131154-15144449 GCA_038406115.1 Haemulon aurolineatum | reverse complement strand
CAAGTTACTATTGACAGTAACATGATTTATTAAACATGAAGGAAACAAGAAGCTGGGTTTCATTAAATGAGCTGAGAGATCAAGTAAAAATCTGCACCGGTAGCTGGATAAACCTGATTTCTTTGTCATGAATACACTTCACAGGGTTTTTCTAAAAGGGGGTTTCACCCTTTGTTATGACAAAGCCCTCAGACAGGGACAGTATCACTCAGACAGCAGCGTGGCAGGACGAAAGACAAAATCAAGGAATCAAGAAAAGTACATTTAACTAATCCAAACTCTTGCGCTGCTCAGTCTGCTCGAACCAAAGAAAAAGAAGAAAAAATCTCCATTACTAACACACCTCAAATATGACAGTGTTAAAGAAGACATACTGACTACCTGCAAGTACTGCAGCTTTTACAGTCACCAGGTTACTGCGGTGCACGCTTCATTTTCCTGCCATACCCTGATTTGCGGCAGGAGCCTGTTTTTGTGTTTCCATTTAAACGCAGTAACTGTGGACCCAAGTTTCTAAAATGTTTCCTAAATCTGACATCATCAGAGATGGGGTTTATGGCATTTCTTCTGATGCAATGGATATTACACAGGTGACAAGGAGCATATACGTAGAGTGTGCAGCGGAAAAGCACAGCTGTTCAGTTTAATCTCTGCTTTGTGCTGCTAGCTGTCCTTTTACTCGGGAGAGACCTGAAACTCAGATAATTGCGGTACCCACGAGCCCTGCATGGATCGACCTTACCCATGCAGCAGCGTCAGCCATGTTGAAATGGCTCAGAGGTGGTTGCTCGGTGTTTGTATTTCAAACTGGCTTTGTACCATCCCCCTAACCCCTCCCCCACTCCCTCTGCCCACCAGCATAGTCTCTGGGTGTGTGTGTGTGGGTGGGTGGGTGTGCGCGTTTTAAGTGTGTGCTACGTGCATGTGTTTAAGTGCACTGTCTCTGTGAGTGCGCGCACACAGGGAGGCCTTTTGCTCGTGTACATGATTGGTTGTCTTTCTCTGTCTGCTTCAAACAGGCTTTACCTGCACTTTTGTCTCCTCTGCCCATCTATCCCTGCACAATGTGACCATCTACACTCTTCCACAAAGTCATTTCTGTATATTGCTGAAAGCAGTCTCTGTGAGAGATAGCCCTGCAGTACGTGTGTAGGTTGAGTATGTATTTAAAATCCTGCCCAGTCTTGTTTTCTATTGGTTGTTTAGCACATGACCTTTCACAGTAGTAGGGTGTGTTTTGTTATTGCGCCACAGGACTTTGCCTCACCTCTGCCCTCTCTCCTGGCTCTCTACCCTCTGCTCAGGAGATTAGTGCCACAGCCCACTGCTCTCTCTGTCACCTTCGCTGCATGAACACTGACTCTGAAAGGTTTACTAGCTCACTGTTTAATCCATAAACTCCTTGGGAAAAGGATGCAATGACGGGCAGCAAATAAAGTCAAGTCAAATCATCCAGACTGACATTAATTCACTGCTATTGGGGAAGACTGGGGGGTCCAATCAACCCAAATCAGCCCGGATGTTATCCAGCTCATGTATGTCAAGTCTGTGTAAACATCCCTGTTGGCTCATCTTCTCCTGAAACAAGTTAAGTTTGAAACTAAGCAGTAGCGCTGCTGCGTTTTTTAAATGAGATTTGCCCCTCTATCATTATGCCACGGTCAGTTTTTGAAAAGGTTAACACTGCAGGCAAGGTAAGCTGATCCTGTGCCTGTGCTTGAAGGGCAACATCTACCCACGGCCTGCAGCCGGTACTCAGAGTGGTCTTCGGTTGGTATGTGGTGCCATATTTGGTCAGAGCAAGTATTGTTTCTCACGGCCCACCCGACCGGCTATCTTGCATCTCTCAACCTCCCCGCCAGCCTTTGCAGAGGGTTTAAACACACAGAGATCCAAACCTGCAGAAAATGCTGCTCGCCAACCAGTAACACTAGACATATGAACTAGTCATACGGCATACTGTAAACATCGTTCTAGATGTTCTAGTCGGGTCATCTTTCTTATGTCCATCCATCGCAGACTTAGCACTGTAACTGTGAGGCAGTGATGCTGAAACCAAACACGGCCTGGATTTGGTATGGGAAATTTTTGTTTTGTTTTGTGTTTTTTTTTTTTTTTCTTCTACAAACTGCAAAGAGCACCATGCACTCACAGATGGAGCTGCCATGATGGTGTTTGCCTATCTGTCCCCCCGCGGTATTAAGCCTGCTTTCCTGGGCAGCACCATTGGAAGGGGAGCTGGGCCTACACGTGTCCCACCCTAGCTGCATATAGATCAGCCGTAATCCATTAGCTGCTCCCTGGAATCCAGCCGGCACAGCACAGCACTGGAGGGGCCAGGGGGAGAGGGTAGCGGGTGTGGGTGATGGGGGGAGGAGAGAGAGAGAGGGAGAGAACGAGGGATGAGAAGAGGAGGGGGTGGGGGAGAGAGCTTTTTTTTTTTTTTTTTTTCCTCTCTCCCTCCTGAGCTGGCTTCTCTACTCCTGAGCCCAGCCCCCTTTTTATGTCAGACTGCTGGAAAAGCCTCTTGAATCCCCCCATAAAGCCTGCAGAGGTGTGTGTGTATGTTAAGAGAGAGACTTGACTGATATATGGCTTCCTGGCTGGCATCATAGCAGAGGCCCTTCTTTTCTCTAGCAAGCCCTCTTCTCCATTACTGCCTGCAGGGTTGAGTGCCGTACACCCCTGTAGCACACTCTGCGATTAACTGCAGATCTGGGTTATGTATTCCAGAATAGCTCATTATAATTCACGTCGGGGAAACGTTCCTGGGATGTGTCTGTATGCCCGGTGAGAGGCTGGTGAGGGAGGGAGGAGAGAGGCAGAGGAAAGACGGGGGAGGGGAGGAAGGCCATGAGAAGAAGTGTCAAAGCGGAGGAGGCAAGTCCGGGCCTGGACCTGAGAGTAACGATCATCCCAGCTGATCGTATCACCGAGCCTGACTGTTCCAGCAGAGCTGGCTTTGATGCATCAGCCAACCGTCTACATTTAACACATTTTTAGTGTGTTCTTGTACAATGCTCAGTGTTGGCCCCAATAGACACAACAGTGTGTTGTCCTTAGCATCCAGACCTAAAGATTCTCATAATGTATGGTCCCCTTCAGTTTCTGTGTTTTCACGTTATCTTCTCATCAGAGTCTGTGTAGTGACTGTAGAGCTGTCGGGCCTTGGCCAGTATATTCAAGGCTTTGTTTAAGGATGCTGTGATGCAGCATGTCAGTTTTGTGCTGGACATTTTCAGATTCCTTGATGGAAGATTCAGTTCATAACACTCATTCCACACGGGGTTATGATAGAGAGTTCAGTCTTTGCACTCAAGCTTGGTGCTTCTGGCACTCAAACCCGAGCTTAGGAACCACTCCCTTCTTTGCTCCTGCATATTATGAAACATGATTTTCAGTAAATCTCTATGTTGGCACTGGGTTGAAATGGCACATTTTCACATGTATTTATGGCTTGAGTTAAGCATTTCTCTGCATTACAGTGTAATCTCCTATAATACAGTATACCCTGGGCATTAAAGATGTGCATCCATTTTCCCAGCATGCCCTGGTCTTTGAGGGCATGTTCAACGTGATTCAAGGATAGATCCTGCTGCTTAAACCTACGTGCAAAACCACTGTGTCTGTCGCATTTTAGCTGTGGAGAAGCTCTGCATTTGTTATATTACATTTCTTTGACAAAATTTGTGTTTTTTAGTGTCAGGCCAGAAGTAGAGCACTGTGGTATGTAATAGGTCATCAGTGTGTAGTATGTAGTGAATGAGATTCATCTGTCCTAATTCCATAAATGAGGGCCTCTCGGAGGATCAGGTGTTGTTGCCCTTGTCTTTGAGCCACACCCTCTCCCCCCTCTTCTGCCCTAGCTCCTGTGTAGTTTTACCTGCTCAGGTGTCACCTAATCCCTCCCCCCGGCCCTGCTGTGCCACCGACCCCCACCCCCAGACAATAGGGCAGGGCTGACATTACCATGACCTAATGGAGACTAGAGCGAACCAAGTTTCCAAAGAGGGCACCCCACCGAAACTAGAGTTGCTCCACAGAGATAGCGAAGAGAAGCTGAGGGGAGGCACCTCGGTAAAGTCGTTACTTTACCCTTTCTCCTCCTCCGCCCCTTTGGCTTTTGTGCCAGAACAGTGGCAATGTGTACGATCAGAACTTGATCCATGTAGGGTTGCAATTTGTTTAAAAAGGAAGATGAGAGGGAAGGAAGGGTTCCAGTTTCTGAACTGCCATGTGATTATGTGGCACGCTCTGTTAACAATTTGCTAATTTCCCTGTGAGAGCTAAAAGCTTGGATTGATGTTCTCACAGTGGGAGTAATAGTGCATGTGGTTTAATTGTTAGATGTGTCAGACATGTAGGGAGTGTAATTGTCGGGTGTTTTTTTTTTAAACCTCTGTTTAATTTCAGTTCTCTCGAAGACTGCATAAAAACTAGAAATTAAACCTGACATACTGCTTTTGAACAGTGCCAGCTGCCATGTCTGCACATGCTACAGCGACCAAACAAGTACAACAACACTGCTCGGTTACCAATTTTTAGGCTAGACTACCAAATCAAGTGTGGGAATATTTTTTGTTGCGAAACATTGCCCTTATTTCATTTCCTTACCCCAGATTACACACTTTATTGAACAACCTGTCATATGTCATGTATGAGTCTAATACTATTTTATGTATGCAATGCAATACTAACCACCTTTTCCTTTTTTCTCCCAGCTTCAGGTGGTGTTCGTGTAGGAAGAGAGAGAGAGAGAGAGAGTGAGAGCGAGAGAGAGAGAGAGAAAAGGAAAGAAGGAAGGTGGAAATGGAACTGCCAAATCATGCCAAACAACTGCTGCTGCAACTCAACCAGCAGAGAGCCAAAGGCTTCCTCTGTGATGTTATCATCGTGGTGGAGAATGCGCTGTTCCGGGCCCACAAGAACATCCTGGCGGCAAGCAGCATCTACTTCAAATCTTTGGTCCTTCATGATAACCTCATTAACCTCGACACAGAGATGGTCAACCCCTCTGTATTCAGACAAGTTCTGGACTTCATCTACACTGGGAAGCTCCTGTCCTCATCGGACCAGAGCAGTGAGCAGAACTTCAGTGCCCTCTTAACCGCAGCCAGCTACCTCCAGCTCCATGACCTCGCTGCTCTGTGCAGAAAGAAGCTCAAACGCAGTGGTGGGAAACCTCTGCCAGGTAAACCCTCCACTCCAGGTCCCCTTAGCCGCTTACGCCTCAACAACCAGCGCCTTTCCTCTTCTACCCCTGCTGGCCCTAACAACCACTATCCTCCGACCCCCTCTGATGCCGACCAGCCACAGCCAGATGAAGGCCTTCGGGACAAGCTCTCAGACGATGAAATGTTTGTCGGCAGCTCTGGAAGGAATGGCAATGGAGGGAACGGCAGCAGTAATGGTAACCTCAGCAGTGGAGGAAGTGCTGGGGAGCCAGACCTTGGACTAGACCTATCCAAGAAGAGCCCTCCCTCTGCGGGCACAGCCACTGACGCCCTCAGCCCACATAGCAATTCCCAAGAATCCCCTCAATCTGCCTCAGTATCCACAACCAACAGTGCCTCACTGGATGACTCCTCTACCACCCTACCAGGTGTGGACACCTGTGGCTCAGAGACCATGGAGCTCAACTCCTCCTTTAGAGCCTCAGAGGAAACCCAAAGCCAGCTTGATGGCCCCCCACCCCAGAAGAAATCCCGGCAGGGTGCTCGCAAGAACGAATGGCCTAAGAAAGAGGCGTCAGGGTTGAAGTCTGAAGATCATGACAGGCCCCTGGTCAATGGGGTGATTGTGGGTCCTAAAGATGGCCGCTCTGCTGGGGTTGGAGGGGGCAGTGGTAGCAGCACCTCTGACCAGTCCTTCCAGTGTAAAGATGAGGAAGAAGGAGGCGAGAATGGCCAGGACCACAGCGAAGAGAGCGGGCAAAGTGACGGAGAGAGTGCAGGAGGTGGAGGAGGAGGAGGAGGAGGAACAGGAGGGGGACACGGCACCAACTACGTGTACCGGCAGGAAGGTTTTGAGCCAGCATTTGGAGACAACCTCTACGTGTGCATTCCCTGTGGTAAAGGCTTCCCCAGTTCTGAGCAGCTCAATGCTCACGTGGAAACACACACTGAGGATGAGCTCTACATCAAAGAGGAGGGAGGGGGCACCTTTGTGAAAGAGGAGGACGAGGAGGAAGCGGAGGACCTCTCTGCACCCGTGGGTCCCTCTACCTTTGGCTCTGAAACGCGTCCATTCAAGTGTACAGTCTGCAGTAAGAGCTACAAAGATCCGGCGACACTGAGACAACACGAAAAGAGCCATTGGCTGACCAGGCCTTTCCCCTGCAACATCTGTGGCAAAATGTTTACCCAGAGGGGCACCATGACACGCCACATGCGCAGCCACCTTGGCCTCAAGCCGTTTGCGTGTGAAGAGTGTGGCATGCGTTTCACACGCCAGTACCGTCTGACAGAGCACATGCGTGTCCACTCTGGGGAGAAGCCGTATGAATGCCAGCTATGCGGGGGGAAGTTTACCCAGCAGCGCAACCTCATCAGTCACCTGAGAATGCACACCTCACCCTCTTAGAAATGCATCAAGCCAAAGAACTCTGGGAGTAGAAAAAGAACATTTCTCTACCTTTTTTTCCATCTCAAACAGCAAAGAAACGCACATTTATACATTCACATGCAGACAAATACAGTTCAACATGTTAATTCCAGTTTACGGCGCCCCGGCTAAGTGAATGATGTAGCTGTTAGCCACAGTGGGCTCTTGGTGACGGTGGGATCTTGTTGATGCAAGGATCATGTCATCATTTATATCGAGTGACGTCTGCTCACCTCTCAGGAGTTCTAGAGGGACAATTACTCCTGTCTCTCTCCAAAGTCACAAAGCCATGGTGGAGTGGCATGACTTTTCTGGTCTGCGTTGAAAGTCTGTCAAATGTGAATGTGGGCACTGATGTACTGTCAAGGCCCCTCACCTCATACCCCTCAGCAGCCTTTCTATCTTCTACCTTTTGAGCATTGAGTCTTTGAGTTTTTCAGATTGTTCCTCAAACTGCTGAACTCAAGAGTCCCGTCTGTACTCCAGTGCTATTTTGACCAAAAACCCGTGCAAACAATACTGGCAATAATTCAGCAAAAATTTCTACCCTGACAGCTTTATATCCTTTGTTATGTTGGTGATGGGGATCTATGTGTAAGAGGAGAGGTAACTGGGTTTGGGACCATCTCCATGCTTTAACTGAAAGTCCTGAAAGAAGGTTCATGATGGAATGACATTGGATCAAGTTTTAGTTTTACAGACAACAAATACTCAAAGTCCTCTCTGCGGCTGTTCACAGTAACACAGAGAGAGATTTTCATTGTTTTCGGTTTTGCCTGCTAGTGCTCCCAGGACTGAATCCTGGTTGGAAAGATGAACCCCTTGAGGTACTTGTTTTACTTAAAGAACTTGTAATGTTTCAGTGAATGTTTAAACTGGAAGGTCTTGGGATTTTTCTTGTGGAGGGGAGGGATTTGGGTTGGGGAGGGGGTAGTTTGATGGGGTTAAGAAGAGGGTGTTTTAGACTGAACATTATGTTCAGTGGGTACGTTTATTTTTTTGTCTGTATAGCTTTCCTCCCCTCAGAAAAAAGAAAAGTCTATTTATATAGGCTTGTGACCTCGCTACCTCTGATTACTCTTACGAACTCTATGTTGATTAGTTGAAAGTTCCTATGTAATTAATTGTAAAAAGTGTGTAGATTATGGTAACTTTTCACCTAATGCTTTAACCTGCCCATCTCTCAACACAGGTTTTTAATGCTCATAGATTTTACACATTAATATTGTTTTTAGCTGTTGTTTTTACTTGTCAAATATAGCTTTTTGGGTGCCCTGCTCAGTGTGGCCCCACCTCAAAGTGTACTGTAGCTTCCTGCCTGGAGCAAGTAGTTGTTAGTTAGTGATAGATGTATAGTGTTCCAAAGATCTTATGAATGTTGAGGAGAACAGAGCTAACTAACAGACATTGCTAGACAAGTTCATAACCAAAGTTTTTAAAAAGATGTACTTAAGATATATAGCATACTAAATTATTTCACGTTTGAGTTCTTTTTGCTGTATAAAACAAATTATGAATTATATTCTAAGTCCAGACAAAGAAATCCACTCTTTTGATGGAGTTTTGGCCAATGACTCTGACACTGAGGAAGGTTCTTGTGGTTTGCAAGGAAAGCTTGTGCTGATTGGTGGGCCGGTATAATGTAAACTTTACCACCTGACGAAAAAGGGTAAAGTTTGAAAACATGTTCCCCAAACATGTTTCTTGTTTCTTTTTGTTTGTATCCAGAGTCCTTATCACTTTATATTCCCTGACTTTAAAAACAGGACTTGATGACATTGTATGTGTTCTGTTCAGACCAAAAAAAGAAAAAGAAAAAAAAGATAGGAATTATAATCAAAATTTTAATGTGAAGTTCAAGTTGCTTGTTAGTTTTTTGAGCCAGACTTGTGAAAACTTGTAATAAGAAGGGAGAAGCAGAGATGCACTGGACAGTTGGACAACTCATTGGTCTCCTGCGGCATCCTTTTGTTTCTGATTGTATTCCATATATATCACAGAATGATTTTAAATTATTTTAAACCTCTAAAGCTTTACCTCATCATAAGCAACCATAAGTTGGGAATGGCCCCTCTGTTGTCAGTGGGTTTCACTGAGACCTGTCCAGTGTATCGACTCTAAACAGTTACACTGTGGAGCATGAACCTTCACTACAAGTTTTTGGTATAGGCATTCCTCTGTTATGTTGGTTCAACTGTCTTCTTGATTTTTTTTTTTTATTATTATTCCTCTTTCGTCCTCATGTTATGGTCTGTGAAATGTTTGTTATAATAGGGATGCAGCTACAGTTACACAAACATCACTACCGTTTTAAGGTACCTGCGTCCTGGACTCCCTGAGTTGTTACTTGGTTATGTTGGATGTTGGTGTCTTGCTGTTAAGCAGTTGCTGTTTAGTGATTGTATGGTACATTTATGATTTTTTTTTTTCTTTTCACACTCCCCACCCCCTGACCACAAACATGTTATTTATCGCCTGATCCATTGTTGCTTGTGACCTCTTCTAGCTTTAGAGGGAGTCCACAATGCATTGCCTTCAAACGTTATTGTACTTGTCAGCACTTACTGCAGTACAGCATAATGTCTGTCATGCAAACGGTGTTTTTGTACAACAAGATCTCTAGCCATCTCTGCAAAAGACTTTGCAGTTGCATTTGAATGCTTGCTTGTTTGACATAACGAAGAAGAAAAAAAACTACGAACTCCAAACTGTGACCATACTACTACTACTATTACTATTACTACTACTAGTACTACTACTATTCAAATACTTCAGGGATTGTTCTGCATCTGTGAATGCAGACTCTCAGCTACATTTGTAAGACATAGTATTGTATCGATTTCTCTGTATTTCAATCATGGGAAAAGCAAAACACTAGTTTCATATTTAAGACAAACAGGGGGGTACTTTTTCAACTAACACAAAGAGCCTTGACAAAGGCGAGGCAGCTCGAAAAACAAGTCTACATTTTAGTTAGTGACACAGTATGTTCAGAAATAGTTGCAAAAGTTGTACAAAGAACTAAGAAGAAAAAAAAAGCTCATACCCAAATCCACAAACTATTTTTTAAACCAAAGCACATTTGAATGATTATGGAACCATGTGTGGCTCTAAAAAAAAAAAAAAGAAACATATGTATTTATCTCATTGTTTACATGAACTTTTACAGTTTTACAGACCTCAGTCGAGGCTCGGCCAGTCAGAGAGGTGGTTTTGTGTATTTTTTTTTTTTTTTTTTTTTTAAAAAGATGCTTTTCCACAGAGGTTGCTGCCAAAACAAAAGCATAGCGTCAAACAGGGGTTGAACTGCTGCATATTCAATTAAGGGGAGGGGTGTGTGGTTTAGGGGCACCCCTCCACCCCCCTCTGCCAGCTGGCTTTGGGGTGACCCTGCGCCCCAGTCCCCCTGCCCTCTGGCCTGTCTTCAGATGGGACTGCAGCATTGGGGGGTGGGCAGTGCGTCCTTGACGTATTAATCAAAAGGCATTGTTAGCCAGGGTCTTTAGCTCAATGTTGTGTCTCTGTGTTTACCCAAATGCACTTGAGGACTACCTCTGCTGATTGGGTCTCTTAAAATGTAGGAGTGGATGGGTGATGCTTGATGCTTGAATGATTTGGGTTGTTTTAGTAACGTGGTACATCTCCTATGCTGGCGGTTCTTGAAACCTATCTGGAGAATGTAGCTTTGATTTGTTCACTGCATGTAAACAGGCTTATCTGGTAGTCTTAACTGTGAATGTTCTTGTCGTATTTCTGATTTTAAGATGTTTTGAAACTTTTTTTTTAAAGCTGCCTGTGTTCTGTGGGTAAAAGCAGCACAAACCTCTGGCTGGCCGGGCCTCATACAAAGTTGGTGCAAACACTTATTGACAGTGTTCTTTTTTATCAAATGTCTATTGTCAGTGATGAATGTATTTATTTCTGGTCCTGCCCTCACCTCTGCAAAGAATATGCTCAGTGTGTGAGACTGAGGTGGAGGCAGGACCCCCTTTTTTTGTTTTTCTTTTTGTTTTGAGGATTTCAAGCTGAGAATCAAAAATGAGACACAAAACATAGCCATTAACCACAATCTGTGAAGTTGAATTTTTTTTTTTTTTTTTGTGGGAGAACTGATTTTATTTTTTCCAACTCAAAGAAAATGGTCAATGGCATTTAATATCTTCTTTCTCAGTTACACCTGACAGTCTGTAAGGTTTTTATTTCATGCGATTCGTTGTGGGTGTTTTTTGGCCCATGTGTTCTTGAGTTCTCACTGAATGACTGCACACCAGGGGAGTTGAACTTTAACCCCTTGTGTGTGTCTGTGGACGCAGGCAGGACACTGTGACCTGCCTGTGCAGAAAGGAGGCTACTGTATCTTCTCAAGCTTGCTCTCCCTGGGTGTTGCCACGCTGCTGCCATTAGACAAAACAGCATTAACACAGCAGAAAACGTGCACATAATCGACACTTCTCTCGGCCGTACGGTAGTGTTCTTGTGACTATTGTTACATTTCTTGTCTTAAACCACTCGCCACTTCTTTCATCTTTTTCATGACGTTTATGTTTTTAGTTTCTGTTAGTTCTACATGGGAGGATTTTTAGAAACGTTGGGTGAGATAGCTTTACTAAGTGCACTTTGTATGTTTTTTCAAAGCCTCTGGGAAGACCCGGGCGCTCTCATATCAGTTCCCATTTAACTGATGGTTTACTCTTTGTCTTTCTCTTCTTACCTCATCATTGTTCCTGTGTGTCTGTTAAAATATCATATCATTATGCAGTGTTACAAAAGCTTTAAAAACGAATATACAAAGCAGGAAATGCAACCGAGAGACTGTACTCGGCTCAAGGCATTCAAGTTTCCATCTCTTTTCTTGGTGTTATCGTTGTTACATCTTGTACGGTTGTTACTATTACCATCCTCTCCAGGTATTATGTATAGTAGAGGGGCTGGTCTGTCCAGTTATTATGGAGATGCTCCTTCTTACCTCGGCAGACTAAACCAAAGCCAGTTTTAAAATGGCCTCCAGTGCCATTAAAGCATGTCTAAGCTTTATTGTCCCTTGCTTTATCTCAGATACACCTGACCCCCTGCTTTAAGCCCTTTGACCCTCTGTAATGTTGCTGCGCAGGCGACTGTATCCTCCGCTCTGCTGCATTTTTCATTTCACATCAGTATTTACTGTACCTCCAGTGACATTGTGCAGTAGTGAAAAACAGAAAACACCAAATTACCTCAAAACTTTCAGTGTTTACAGAAATGTGCTATCTTGCCATTACATCTCAGCATTTATACTTTTTTTTTTTTTTTTTGCCGTCCATCTGTAACCAAAATAGGTTTTTGTTTTGTTTTGTTTTATGGAGTTTGTAGCAGCATATTTTCATACGCAACTTTTAGTTTAATTCACATCCACTTATGAATTTATAATGGCACAGTGTCACCTTGATGTGCACTACATTAATGGAAAGACTAGCTGCTAAAATAAAAAAATAAAAATGGTACTTGAAGAGTTGATTAGTGAAGCTGCCCATGAAGCGGGTGTATCAAGCTTCCTCTCTGGTCCGTTTTCTTCAGGAAGAGCCTCTCAATAATGCATCAGGATCCGAGGGCTGAGAGGCTCTGGAATGGACATATAGGGTCTTTGCCGATGAATAATTAAAGGCAGAGAACCCCTCCCCCCCTTGGCAAACACACTACACATGCAAAGGTGTACACACCCAGGTGCACTTTTGCTGGCATGTATGCATGTACGCCTCCACCCATACAAACGCGGATGCCACTGTCTAGACTTCAAACACAACCTAACACGCACACACCAGTATTTGAGGTGAGACTTCTGTGACCCCTTTTTTGTGGCTTTTGGCAGCACCCAGGCTGGGCTCTCTCTTTATCTCCACTCCTCTTGAGAGCTCGTATTCAGGTCAGAGCCACCGCCGTGCATAGCGACGGGGCTCGCAAACTCAAAGTGTCATAAAAGTGTAATACAGCTGACCTCAGCACTCACAACCTTGCAGTCTTAATGTACAGCAGTGAGGAAAAATAAACTGTTATTTTATGATCTTTTCATTAAAAGCTTGATTGAAAACCAAGACTGTGTTTGGCTTCTTAAATTGTGCATTTCTACTGTGGGAACCAGTCTCATTCTGTCATCATGTTTGTTGTGTCGCTTTGGGGCTAATGTGCACTTTATGGACATACCAAAGTGACATGTGTTCAGTGGTTCACGTGTGTCATGAATTCCTGTGTTATGAAGACCTGTTGGCAGTTTGAATCCCACACAATGGGTATAGGGCCAACGTGTATAGGCGTCCTATGAAGTGAGCTACAGGGCAAATGACAGAACAACACTTGACTACACTAGATCTCTGGATTCATTATCAGCTCACAACAAAGGTGGTGACTTCATTTTTCAGTTTGAATTCAGTGTTTCAGGTTCGCAGGTTTCATGCCAAGAGTCCTTCAGTGGCACTTGATGACGGTCAGCTTGTGGAGCGACTTGCAGATGCGGTTTCCCTGCGACACGTGTTGTCATGCTTCTTGAGTCACTTCCTTTTGCACAATTGTTTCTTTCCACTGATGCATCAGCAATTCAGTGACAGCGACTTTCCCCTTTGTGGCCCCTCTGTACCTTCAGAAGTTGCCTTTTGTTTGAAAACTCTCCTGCGAAGACGACGATGGTCAGACCTTTGTGATGCCTGACATGTAACTGGTCT
>JBCAUF010000838.1:14912297-14927933 GCA_038406115.1 Haemulon aurolineatum | reverse complement strand
TTTTTCCATTTTTCCATTTGTCTTCTTTTCCAGCCCAAGCTCCTTCATGCAGTGGTTGAACATTTGGAGTCTATTGGGTTTGTGACCGACACACTGTCCAAAGGAGACACCAAGTTCATGGTGAGGCCAGTGCTAATGTTCTCCCATGTGCTCAGCTGTATGTGTTTGATGTTATGATTGGTAATGCGGTTAGTACACTAACTATATACAACCCATGGAGCACATGACTGATGATGAGTTGGACCTTGTTTTTCTAGGGAGTCTGCCAGCTGCAGCAAAGCGATGAAGATGAAGAAGAATACCTTCACAGGCGTATTGATATCAGGTGCCCTACTTTTTAATGTTTTAAATATTACAGTTTTGGAATTTATTGCATGTTTATGCAGTATAGTATAATTACTTTTAAAAATGTAATCTTTGAACCCATCAAGGTTTGATCTATCAAAGATGATCAATATTTATATTAAATAATCTAATTTAACTTGCATTAAATTCACTCAAAAAAAGAGGGAAAACAAAAACAATTAATTAATCCAATCTCAATTCTGGAGGTTGCTACTAAATTAATAATACTAAACACACAAAATCTGCAGTCACTTCTTTGTAAATGAAAATGTTATTAAACTACTAACTACACACATAATTAACAACCACTAAACATACAAACAATTAAATAAATGCAATGAATAAAGTGATGAATGATTAACAAATGCATTTATGAACTATAAATGCAGCACAAACAATGTCTGATGTCTGAAATAATGAACAATGTCCGCAAGTGGTTTAGGAGAGTTCATTAGTCCTTTATGAAAGATATAAAATTGTTCATCATCCTCATCACACTACAACAGCATTAATTGAGTCAGTGGGGAGGAATTCATTGTGAAGCTGTTTTTTTGTTTTGTTTTTTTTGTCTCAACACATGTAGAAATGGAGTACGATTAACACATACACTTCACTAGCAGTGAAGAGGCACCCCTCGATTTTTATTTTATGTTTACGTTTATTCCTCTAATTAGCACTTTGTTCCTTCTCTATAACTTTGCTCAATCCATTCCCTCCCAGGTTAATTCCAAAGGACCAGTACTACTGTGGAGTTCTCTACTTCACTGGAAGTGACATCTTCAACAAAAACATGAGGACTCATGCTCTGGAGAAGGGCTTCACACTTAACGAGTACACCATTCGACCACTTGGGGTCACTGGTGAGTGTTAGTCACATGACATAATGAACTTGATGTGTTCACTGCGTGCCATCACTGTGTGACTTCTGTCATCCGTCAGTAACCAATGATTCATGCTCTCGTCTTCTAATATCAGCTACTTTTGTTCTTGGATCTATTGTAGGTGTGGCAGGTGAGCCTCTGTTGGTGGATAGTGAGAGGGACATCTTTGAATACATCCACTACAAATACAGAGAGCCAAAGGACCGCAGCGAGTGAAGCAAAGGGCAGCTTACACTTAACATCTGTATTCGAAGAAACATCTTTCCTGAAAATAAGATCAGATGCATGTGTAGAAATGTGTGTGTTTATGTGCCACTCTGTTATATACCAGTCAGTTATACTTATTGAAAAGTGAAAGTCATTTTCATTATTTGTTTCGGACATTTTTAAATCAGAAATTGAGATCATCCACTTGAATTTAACCCACACGTGACGTCCGCAACAGAGTTTTTAATTTGTTTTTTTACCTTGGGTTTCATTCTCCATGGTCGTGCATCCATGTGAAGGCTTTCAGGCCCAGTTTTTAAACTATTTTGTAAATCAACAGTAATTTATTTCTTTTACTACACTTGTACATTTGATATTTGATACACCAAAAAGGGATTATGACATCACGAACAATCACGACCATGACCATTAAGGAACATTGACCCTGCCTTGTAATACTTTTGCCTAGTTGTGCAAATGTGTTTTAAGGTATAGCAGGCGTTACACAGGCAGAAAACACAGCAGTATCACTACTACATCTCTGTAGTGGTTCTTTTGTTTAAAAAGAAAAAAAATCACAATGGAAATTCAAGGGGTGTTTTTAGACCAATAGATTTCTCTTCCAATTCAGGTGAACTAATGTAGAAACACAATAATTCAAAGGTATTTGTGTTTAATTGGCTCAGATTCAGGTTATGACACCTGTTTTGGACATGATCATCTATTTGATGAGATGAATGAGAATTTACGTTTTCCTCATGTCATGTTTGAATATGACTGTTACATTTGAAGACTCGAATGAATCCATTGTATGTGGCTGTGTGAAAATTATTATGTGTGTGTTAGGTCAGGACATAATTGTATCTTCACTGCTTTTCAGGGGGGTATTTTGAAAGCAATAGATACAGCAAGTTAATTTAACCAGGTAACTGAAATACTGTATTTTGGTGATGCACATTTTACTCTTTAAGACAAAACTTGAATATTAGCGGTAGTAGAACTCTAGTTTGGTTTGTGGATGATTGTAAACAATACAGAAAATATTTGAAGGGGGGAAAAAATTAGAAATCAGTAAAGTTGTTTGGTCGCTTGGGTTGGTAGCACCCATCTGTTAAGTTTGAGTATGTGTGAGAAATAAATGGGTCAAAAAAGAATGTTGAATTTGATTTACTTTAATTTTAAGTTGGCTTTTGGAATCATTTGGAAAATGAAAATATTGTTGTCTGAATTTACAGACTGTCCCTTCTCATGAAAATAAGACGTATGATGGATGTTTTGGCTGTATCAGAAATATGTTTATGTTTTTTCTTATTATAGAAAGAAAGAAATCTTGTAACACCATAGAAAATGATCTGATGAGATTCGTTAATGCTGGGAATGTAGTGTGAATCATATACGTTCACACTCTACATTGCCATGAAAAGTGTGTTTTCTTGGTTCTCTTGTGGGACCTTTTTACAGTAACATACTGAACGTCACATGTGCCTAAAAACAGACGTCAACGTCAAACATAACTAATAGAACTAAATTCCATGGCCACAGGCTACAGTATCCGTAATTAGACGCTTTATTTTTGACGCTACATCATATGAAAGTTTCGTCCTTTAATGACTGAATTCAATCTAGCGCATATTCTGATTCCTGCCATGACGCTATCACGAGTGAGGCGTGGGGCGTGGGGCGTGGGGCATGGAGACCATGGCCCGATCGCATGGTCAAGTTATTTACACGGGTTGCCATGGCAGCGATCGTGTCGCAAAGCATGATGGTTCGACATAAAATGCAGGCAGAAACACCGGAAAGATTGGCCCGAATAAGCCAATGACAGCACCCAATGCAATAATACCAGCCAATAGAAATACGTCAAGGCAGCAGTCTCTTACCGCTACACACCCACATTACTTTTGTGTCAACCACTTCGCGGGAGTTGTCACTACAGGAGCGGTCATCTCTTTAAAACTCGACAAATAGTATAACGGGAGACTAGAAGGTAAATTTAAGAAAATTGCATGCTGAAAATAACAGGATGGTTAATTTATTCTCATTTAAGTATTATCGAAACGGCAACATATGTGCTTATTGTTAAACGGTGTGTGTTTTTTTCCTTTTTCGGGATGAATGAGCAGCTTTATCGTTAACGTTAGCTCATCAACAGCTCGTCATTACGGACTATGCATGTGGCGTGCAGCTGTTAGTAAACACCTCACTTCAATATAATGAAACGATAAGTTCTTCATATTATTGTGAGAATGGGATGTTTATTTATTTTGGTATTTTGCACGTTGAGGCAGATATAAAGCTAACGTTAGATAGTTGCAGAGATGTGTTCTCTCATGTAACGTTAGCAGATTCTTGTTCAATCCTTTGGTAGATTTGAGACCATTCTCTCGAATGTCTCGCGTATCCATAGAAACTACGCAGCGCGCGCATCCAGCAAACCTGCCGCTGATGGAAGTTGTTATGCAACACTTGTAGAAATGGCTAGTACTGATATTATGTGTCAGTTATTATGTAATGATAGCCTCGTCACTAACTTAACAGTTTCTTCTCCTTCAAGATCCTTTATGCTCTCCATGCAGCAGCGTTAGAGATAATCGATGATGAAGACTGCTGAGATGCTCCGGGTCTAGTGTGTGAAGATGATGAATCCTCCGCTGTGTTTTTGTTTCCCAGGGCAACCATGTCTGAGAGGAAGGCAGTGATCAAAAATGCCGACATGTCGGAGGACATGCAGCAGGACGCCGTGGAGTGTGCCACACAGGCCCTGGAGAAGTACAACATCGAGAAAGACATAGCTGCATACATCAAAAAGGTAAAACCACTGTCTTCCATTCAGTCAACCTCACAGACCAGGGTTCCCACGGTGTAACTTAAATCTGCAAATTCGGGAGCACTAACTAATGTTTCTATCAAAATGCTGTGATGTGGCTGCAAATTATGGGTAAATACCTACTTTGCACATACGGCCGACCATCATGTGCATCATTCATGTTACACACCCAGACTGGCATTTGCAATTGTTTCCACTCTTCCTGTGGAAGCCTGCTCCTCTTGGACGGCTGGTCTGCAGCAGCCACATGCCCACGTCCTTTTCTCCTTAGTGGCATTCCTCCTCAATGTAGGGAGGGGCACTCCTGAAATTCCTGATGTATAACTGCCAGGGAAACTGTTTTTAAAACTTGGGCGCATCTTTAAATTATCTTTAGTGCACTCCTCTTAGTTTTAGGAGTGAACACTTTCTAGATTTACTTGGACAGAATTGGCAATATGATACTATGCAGTATTTACAAAGCAATTATCAAATGAAAAAAATATGATCAAATGGGCCTATAAATGCATTGTTAAGTGTAACAAAACTAATGAGCAAGAAAAGTGGCCACTTAACTGTAATTTAGCTGTTAGACCTAATTAAAAATTTCCACACAGTAACATCATCATTCAGAATTAAAATATTTAATCTAAGCTCGGAAAGATGGCCCGGCAAGTCCAAACATACCATAATGTCTTTAGTTCACATTTCAAAATATTGTTGTCTCTGCAGATTTTAAATTAACACTGTCTTTGTCCCTCACAGGAGTTTGACAAGAAATATAACCCAACCTGGCACTGCATCGTCGGGAGGAACTTTGGCAGCTACGTGACTCATGAGACCAAGCATTTCATTTACTTCTACTTGGGTCAGGTGGCCATTCTGCTGTTCAAGTCCGGCTGAGGGAACACATTTTCTCAACATCAGCTGACCATACATACAGTACTGACTGACTCGACAAAGGCACTTATCATTCCTTGGCAAGGGGCCGCTGCCTTTTTCTGTGCTGCTTTCTACTTTGTTCTGTTTTTGAGGATTAAAGAAAAACAAAAACGTGGCCATGTTAAAGAGATGAAACACATGTATTTATTTTTGTCTTGTTACATTAGACATGTCATTTTTTAATTAAAGCGTAGCTTTTAAGCTGTCTGGGTCCAATGTCTGGTGTGGTCATTTAATTGCACTGCTACTTGTTACACCATTGAACTGATGTAGGATCTATGAAGACTACCATACTGACATGTATACGCAAACATTTGCAGTAGCGTATTAAAATGATGAGATGAAAATGTATTGCAGTAGCCATGTAAGTGCATCCATATTCCCCATAAATGTTTGACATTTCCAAGTCTTATCTGGAGTGTGAAGTTATTAGATTTAAGAGACTCATGCACATCAGGTCTTCCACACTTATGTTGAGGTCAACAAGTTCAACATGATTTGAGTCACTGCATTAGACAGGCAGCTTTTCTAGAGAAGCAATTTTTACTGTTCACTGTTTCTCCGAGTCCATTACCGATTTTCATTTTCAGCTGCCAGGGACAGGTTCAGTACAAGACATCATAAAATCTGGTAATGGTAGATTTGCCAATAAAACTAGTTCAGTGTACCATTTGACATATGGGTATACTAGGATGGCTGCAAAGTTAATGATTCATCTATTTAGGAAACGTACAAGCCATTGCACACAAACAAACGAGGCAAGAGAGGGCAAAATACGGTGGTACTCGTTTATTACAACACATTTAGAAAACCAGCTTGTGTGGGTAGACACCATTAGACAGGCAGAAGGAAGAGCGCAGGTACCCTTTCATCTGAGGTACTTTCTTGATGAGGGGCAGGAGCTGTGCATCAACAGCTTTCTGGTCCTCCTTCCTCTGCTCTGTCAGCTGGTACTTCTGCAGATGTACATAAGAAAACCATTGAGTTAGTTATGATAAATATACAAAGCACCACTGAAATGGTCAAAATGTGCTTCACCATATATTTTGAGACAATATCCAAGTTAGTTCACCTCTTTTTCTGTATCGAAGATCTCTCCCTCCTGGTGACGGGGCCTCCTCAGCTTCTTCTTCTTGAAGTAGGCGTCGTTCAGGGTTTTGGGGATCTTCATGCCAGAGATGTCGATTTTGGTGTTGGTGGCAATGACAAATTTCTGGTGAGCCCTGCGCAGGGGGACTCTGTTCAAGGCAAGAGGGCCTAGAGGCACGCAAACAAGATCAAATGTTAGAGGAGGCGTATGATGATGCCCAACATCTTCTCCATCTGCTACTACTTCAAATGATTTGGTGATTCTACCGTTTTGTCCATTAATGTTCAGTGATCATATCAGTCATCCTTACCAGTGACAAGAAGGAGACCACTTGAGAGCTGCTTCAGGAACACCACACGCTAAAAAATAATTTTAAAAAGCATCATTAGTATAACGCTACTGTTGTGGGTTTTTTGCAAACAAGACTACTAATACTGCATCAATCACTACATATACTTTGTGCCAACCTCAAACACACGAGAATACAAGAAATTCTATCCAACTCAAGCAGTGAGCTCTGTACTGAGACTAAAAACAGTCATTTGTGCCATTTGGATAAGACAAATTAATAGCTGCAGTCCACTTTCACGCCAAGCCATTTAGACAGGGGAAAAATAAATCTACTTGACACACACTCCTTGTTTCATCGAGAGGGCTCTCTGCCTGTCAGTTTCATAGCTGAAACATTATTTAGGTCAGCCGCTTCTCAATGTGTGTGGGCACACTTGCATGCTTCCATAACTTGCCCATGTAGCGATTGTGTGTAGGAGGGAGGGACAATGTCTGTGTTGCTGAGGGTGTGATTATAGTGATGTGTCCAGCACGCTTGTTATTTTCATGCACAAAGGACACACCGATTTCTTCTCCAGGGCCAACATCCTTTGATAGGAATGTGCTTTTATGGCTATAAAACAGATCAACACCAACCAACTGTGTTGCCGAGCTGGGCAACAAATCAATTTGTATTTACAATTAAAAACAATGCAAAAAAAACCCTTAATGTAAAATTGAGACAATATTACAACTGTTACAATGTGGAGACAGAGGTGCTAAGCACGCCGTAAAAGCCTACAAAGAATGTGTGGATAAATTGCATGTTGGCTCATCAGAAGGGGCTCTATTCATTGTAAAAACAAAACAATGCAACCTGACAGCACCGTCATCTGTTCTTGAAATTATTGTAGAGGCAGACATATAGCACAATTTTTGCCTTTTTAATGAGGAACACTAATTTGAATCTGTATTTTTTAGGCTGTTCAGTGAAAAACGAAACACAGATTTAAATAATAAACCAGATTTTTTTCTCCAGCCATAATGCCCAGCCCTAGTTGCTAATCTAAGATGGTTTATATCCACATCAGTTCAGGTGAGATGTCAAGTCCACCATGATCACACGTTTTGGCTATGTTTAAGTTTCGATTACATCTGTCAGACCATGGAAACCTGATGTATGATCTCATGTTTATCATCCCCGATAGTAATAATTTAGACTGCACAAGGTGAGTACTGTACATTCACATATACAAGTGAAAATCCAATTATAAAATTGTATATTGTATTTCAAAATATGTGTCAAACATCAGGTGTAAATAAAAGCTTTCAACAACATTTTACTGATTGTGTGGTATGCCTGGTGACAGGCCTTGACAAGCAATTTGACAATGGAGATAAATTCTGTCGAGTATATAAACATGGTGGCGATATACTCGTCTCTGCAAATTATAATGACCAATGCCTGTATATGACTCAGGGTTTGTACATGGGTTGAGATGAAGGATATATATAAACCCCCAGAATGAACATCTCATTGCTGCACCCCCATTAAACAGAAGGTATTACATATTCACCTGTTAGGTTGTTCCAATGCAAAAGAGGCATTGTGTTACCCCTTTCAAACGCTTAAAATTTCAGTGTCAGTCATTTCTGCTAATCCACGAGAATATACATCTTCTCATCATCCTCATCCTCATCATAAAAGAGATGTACAACACTTTATTCTCACCTTTCCACGGTGGCGACCAGTGAGGAGAACGAGGACAGTTCCTGGGGTGATGGAGGCACGCAGCTTCCTCTTATGCTGGCTAAAAGGCTTCTTCCCGTGGCTCTTCAGTTTACGAGGAACGTCCTCTGTAGGGTAATAGCGGGGCTGCAATAGGAACACATAAGAAAATATACAACTTTAATATATTTTCTGCAAAAACTCTGTGGGAGACCATTATAACAAGTGCATTTCTTTACTAAAAGCAAAAGAACATGAGAATTTGACAGAACTGTATTAGTCTGTGACAAGTTAGACTTGTCCCAGACATTAAATTCTGCACACCGTTAAACAGTGTCTCAGGCTCATTCAACATTTATAGCTCCAACTTTCACAAAAATGAACCAAAAAAACACAACAACAACACATTACTCACCATCTTGCGCAGCTTGACAACACGAGTGCCTCCGTTCTTGTCTCCTCCAACAGTCTTGACAACTGTGGCCTTGGGCTTCTCCTTAATCTTTTTCTCCATCTGAAACATGAGCAAATCAACATCACAGGATGCAATCAAAACATGGAATGCATATGGCTTCATTCAATCACATATATTGCAGGGTATCTAAGACCCACCCTTACCTTGGTCTCAGTGATCTTGGATTTCCATTTGTACATGGCCCTACGGGCGTACATAACAGACCGGGAGTAACGGCCGATGCCCCGGGCCAGAACCGGGTTCCGGCTCCCGTGCTTCTTCTTGGCAGATTTTTTGTCTCCCTCTGCCATCTGAAAATATAAAAGTCAAGTGTTAGTATACCAACTGCAACAAAGTTGTGATTTCATTGATAAAACATCTTCAATCTACAAGCCTTCACTGGACAGTGCATTGTCAGCTATTGCTCTGTACTGCACCTCTGGTACCAACTACTAAATATTCTCATTCCAAGTAAACTGAGGTCTTACTCTACATCACACAATCACCACAGCCAGGCTAGGAAACTAGCATTAGCCAAACGCTGGTATATGAATATAGCTCGTAGATTTCAGGCACGGCAACGATTTAGCAGCTTGTAAATTCGGACGGTTCTCTATGAGCAGCTGGCAAATGATCACATTTTTAAGTTGTCTTCTCATCCCGATCACAACCATACAACATAAAGCACTAGTAAAGAATAGGCACCCTCACAACCATGCTATAAACTATCATGTTGGTTTGGTTGAGGGCTCAACACCACAGCTATCACCAATGCATGAGGGGCAGTAGCGTTAGCTAGCAATTAGCAACATAATGCAGAATAGTAGTGTCATTGGTTAACCAGACACTGTGTCTTCAAAATGACAATTTATTTAAATATAAAACCAATGTCACAGTGGACTTACTATCAGTAAACACCACAGACGACTTGACAAGGACAACACGTTTTTATTAGCCGGCTAGCTAACACTACAGACGGCACGAAGGCTAGCCGGTGGCCTAGGACTGCCGATACACCAAACTGTTCATTTTTACATTAACATCACGGACAAATCATGGCAATAACTATGTCTAACGAATCACCTAAACATACGGATTCGTCTCGTGATGTTTGTAGACTGTAATTGTTATTCTGTAACGCAGATGAAAACAGATTTCATTCCAACTGTAACACGAAAGCAAGGGGTGTCTTACCTCTGCTATGAAAAAAAGACCGACATCCGGGGATGTGACGTATATAAGGACGCTGCACGATGACGTTGACGTAATTGCGTCGCATTCCAAGTATGTGACGGTCCTTGTAGTCTTAAATATTTCTCCATCATTCGAGCCGTAAATTGGAAATTAAATCGGTTATTAAGTTTAAACACCCGACACGCCCAAAGCTTTTTGGACAGACTGTTCTATTTAATTTTAGTTTAGAAAACAAATGTATTTTTGTATGTTGTTGTTTTTATATGCCAATTTTACTGTCCCTGTCACAAATAGCACATCAATATACTTTTTACCTAACAGTTGTCTTTTTTTAATCATTGATTTAACATAGATATCCATGTTCTGCATCATTACCAATTCTTATAAATTCTATTGCACAGATTATAACATTTAAGGGGGTTGTAATGATCCAAAATGTCACATTCACCCACTCAGGAATTATTTCGCTATTGTTGTTAGTTTTCCTAAAATAATTTTTAGCATATCTAACAAAATTAGGGCAAAGAGCACCATCCCTTTAATAGCTAAGTAACATGTATTTATTTGTTTTTCATCTTGATAAAACCAAAGAAGGAAACAAATCAAATACAACTGAGGTACAAAAACATCCACCAGTATTGTCTGTCTGTTGACTCTTAATCCCCTCCTCAACACAAAAGAAAATAGCTTTGGCTGCCTTTTTATTTTTTTGAAAATTGTATTTATTGAGATTCTTTGACATGGAAATACAAAATCAGTTTTTGCTGGACCCCTCACAGGTCAGACATATTTTTATGCAATACTGATCCCTGATCATGGAGTGATAGAGAACATTTTAAGGCAAACATCAGAGTTCATTTAGACCTTATCATAACACAGACTGTACTTTATGAGTTAAAATGCTACATGTGTTTAAGTTATCAAGGATCTAGCTGTCTATTTGAGGCACATACAGTACATAAACAATCTTGTATACCCTGATATGAGCACAGGGACATGAGATAGTCCTTAATATTCACAGGCCTTCCGAGGCAACGCCAGGCTGATATTATATTCTTGAAAAAATACAATGAAAGAAAGCAAAAAAAATTGTGTTGAGTGATTTGAATTAATTCTTTGTGTGCCAGGGAAAATCCAAGCCATGTTATGAGATCATTTTCTTTTGTGTATGTTAAGGTTTTTGAAACTCAACTAAATGTTTTTTTAATGCGAGTGGACGGTGGTGAAAAACATTCTTTGACAGGATTTCTTCTGATACTGGCAGTTTCTTCAGTTAGCACTTTTCGAGGATGATGGCGATGCCCTGACCACCACCGATGCAGGCTGAGCCAACAGCATACTTGCCTCCTCGTCGCCTGTTGAAAAAAACAAGGCTCATTATTCATATCTAGTTAATGTGCAGACATATCCCCTGATACACTGTACACATTAGCTACCTGAGCTCATGAACCAGGTGGGCAGTGATGCGTGTTCCAGAAGCACCGAGAGGATGTCCGATGGCAATGGCTCCACCATTAACGTTGCTTTTCTCTGGGTCCAGACCAAGAGCCTTAGCAACAGCCAGGTACTGAGGGGCAAAGGCCTCATTCACCTGTGCAAAGAAAATGATGTCAGTGTCAACAGCCGAGTAAGAACTACCTGGATAAATCAAAACAATGTATGTAAAATGCACTTTTGGAAAGAAACTAAAAACATTGAACAAAGTACTGTATTTAAGTACAATTTTGAGGTACTTCACATAACTTTTATCCAGTTACATGGCAGATAGAAATTTTATGTATCAAACATATGATGATAACATCAAACACAGCACATCAAAAACAGTTGTTTCCACTTTTTTTTGGCTTGTGAGCCCTTTAGAAAAAGGTAGCATCTAGTTAGGGTGCCTTGTCACATTTCAAATTCCACAAAAGAGACTTTTAGCCTTTAAACTTCTCAAATGGTTTCTTTAAACTTTTAAGATTGATGTATTTGTACTTATAGTAATAAATCACAGAGATTTTTCTTGAGTAACAAACCTCCACAAGATCCATGTCGCTGAGAGAAAGACCAGCTTTTTTCAGAGCTTCTGTGACTGCTGGAACGGGACCTAAGATGATTTAAGCAAACCAGAAGTTTGCACTGTAAGAAGCCATGTCAAGTACCACAACAGTTTATGTAGTTATTCATTCCTTTAATTTCAAGAGGGATTTAGTTACAGCTCCATAACAGTGTTGTCACTCACCAATTCCCATAATGCTCGGGTCACAGCCTGACACATGATATGCCACGATTCTGGCCAGTGGAGTGAGCTTGTGTTCCTTCAGAGCATCTTCACTGGCAATCACCACAGCAGCAGCACCATCAGATACACCCTGGAAATCAAGTGTTAGATTTAGTTGCATGATTATTAAAATATATTTTTCTGTGCTCCACTCAAACTGTGGACCTTTAACAACTTCATGTTGCTTATCATGTGACACTGATTGAATATTTGAAGACAAAATATTAAACTTTCCTATTGTTTGAAGAAGAACAAACCTCTTGTCTGGCGTTCACTTGGATATCACATATTTTTATATTACTGCAGATACTGAGGAGGAGTCAACACCTCAGGCATAAACTCACCGAAGCGTTGGCAGCAGTAACCGTCCCTCCCTTCTTGAAGACAGGAGCCAGTTTGGCCATCTGTTCCAAAGTGGTCTGAGGACGAGGGTGTTCATCCTGAGCCATGGGCACCTTGCCTTTTTTAGCTTTCACGTCAATGGGAGCAATTTCTGCTGTGTAATGACCGGCCTCGTGAGCTACAAAGAGAAAGAAGTTACAGTTTCACGATTAAAAATGAGCTTGTCTTGATCAGCAAAGTTAACTCGTCAACTGCAAAAACACCAGCCTTTTTCCTCAAAAGCAATATATTTAAATGTGTTATGTACAAGCTGGGCAGACAAATAGGCTTCATTTTGTGATATCATGAAAATATTCTGTCTTACCTGCTTTCCACCTTTGTTGCGTCTGGTGTGCATAGTTGTCACAGTCTTCTCTTGTGATCTGGTATTTCTCAGCCAGGTTTTCTGCTGTGATGCCCATTGGGATTTTCACGTGCAAGTCAGTCAGACCTGCCCACAAGGTGTCCTCCAGCTATTTACAGAAGACGAGATGTTTGATCTTTGGACTATGATAAACAATCATAATATAATGATATTCATGAACGTTTGTGTCAAGCGTTCGGCGATTAGACAGAAAAGAGAAAAACGGCGTGAGGCTAACCTTAAGATCGAATCCAAACTTTGTACCAAATCGAATGTTGCGTACAGCATACGGGGCCTGGCTCATGCTCTCTGAGCCCCCGCACAGAACCACCTCTGACTCCTTGAGGCAAATCTCCTACAAACACACAAGTTCTACTTTTTAGTTTTGGAACAAGTTGACAAAGTTACTCTGTGTGTCTTTTACAGATTCAGTATAGCTTAGAAAAGATTCAGTATTTAGATGTCTGAACAGTCAAATGCATTTCAATACAAATGGATTCCAATGGATAGACAGATTGATTCTATTAAACATATTTGTTTATATTCATTTTATATTTCTGTTTTTTTGCTCTTGGTGAAGTGCTTACTTGAGCACCGTTGATGATGGACTGGAAACCAGATCCACACAGTCTGTTCACAGTGAGTGCAGGCACTGGGATGGGAACACCACACCTCAAACCAACATGACGAGCAATGTAGGGTGCATCAGCTGAGCTCTGAAAGTAAAAGGGTTGATAAAGAGAAGTGACAAAGGTGAAGAACAAACCAAGGACACTAGTAAGCACACAATTAAGCAAGTTAACAAAGTATTTTCATGCGATGGAAGTTGTGTCCTGTGAAATTATCTGTTAGATTTTAGGTACCTGCATGACATTTCCCATGATGACACTGTTTACAAGTTCTGGAGCAACGCCCCCTGCGGCAAGGGCAGCTTTGGCTGCGTGCTCAGCCAGGTCTGTTGCACTGTGATCCTTCAGCACGCCACCATAGGTACCGAAAGGAGTGCGCTTGGCAGATACAATAAATACGCCTGTAGAGAAACAGAGCATTTTAGTACAGCAACAAGGATTCAAACCACCCACCGCTAAGCCAGATCACAAATTCAGAAGGCACTGGGTGGTACTTCTCAGTCCTCAAGGTATATTATACACCTCTTTCACAGGAATATACCTTCATATACAGGCACTATATTAACAATTAATGATCAGGGATTACTGAGTTTCTAAAAATAAATGAGTAATTATGTCTGTTGATTAAGGTGCTGCATCAAAATTAATTCACAGTCAATCCACAGTGAATCAGGGGTATGGTGAATGTTTAATCAGAAGTTAAAACTGTTGGTTAAACTGTACAAAACTATGATGCCCTCGGTGAAAGAACAATGTACTAAGATTGGGGGTCTTTTTGCAACTTGCCCCATGTGCAAACCTTTAAAAAAATTCTGATTTCTTTTTAATTATCCATAACTTTAATTACACTGGTCAGTTAGCTTTACCTCCACCAAAAACAGCTGAATTTGAGTGGTGCAATTTACTTCAATGATGCACAGTATTTCATAATAAACTGGTAGATTGCTAGTTGGTGAGAAATACTGTGTTGATATGCCTTTAAGTTTCTAATCAGACATTGAGCTTGTGGTTGGTACATCTCTGGAGTGTCATGATGCCCTGAGACTGTATTTGCACTGAGCTGACGTTTCGGTTGTGACAAACGTCATTGTGACACCTGACTTGTGCTGACGAGATGTGTTAAGTGTTGTGCAATATGTTCTGAATTGTGTGAGTGTGGAAAGTACACTACAATATAAAGTGGACCAAAAACTAAATACACAGAATAAAATATATTAAGGAGGTATAATCAGTGGTGGAAACTAAGTATATTTACACAAGAAACTCTATTTAAATGTCAAGGTAATGGTGTACTCTACCAAATGTCAGAGGGAAATATTGGATTCTTTACCTCACTAAATTTGTAAAGATGCGTTTTTACGTTCAAAATGATCAGATTTAATATAAATTCAACTTATGATTGTGAAGGTAGGACTGCTGAGCTATTTTAATAATGTGGTTTTACTAGTTATAAATAAGGTATTTAAGCCCTTCCTCCACCACTGGACTTTTAGTAACATTAAAAAGCACAATGTGATCTTAACTGGATCGACAGGCAAGTCACTATGATGCCACAATCTTGTCACCTTTCCCCTAATTTGCAGGACATTGTGATCCGAAAATGTTTCTGCTGAGTTTACAGTTGCATATAGTCGACTTTGCAGTGATTACATTGATTTAGGTCATTGACAATGTTACCCTGGAACAAAGCCGGAGAAATGTATCCCTAAATATGAATACTTTTCAAAGCAGCACAGATGTAGTGTCCAACAGCATGCATGCCTGCTTTGTTGGCTACCTGCTGAAATTAAAAAGTGTTTGATTACCTCTGAGAAGTGCCATGATGCGGATTCAACAAACAACCACTGCAAGGATCAAACTTTTCAGGTGAAATCTTCTTGTGCGTGCTGAATATAGAGAGTCTGACACAACTGCGACCTTTCTCCTAAATAATGCTGCCACTGACTGTTCACCAACGTAATAAGATTCGACAAAAAATGTTACATAAATTTCAACGAGATAATTAAATCGTTAAAAACCATTCATGTCCCATAATGTTTTAATGATTTATTGTATTCAGGATGTTTTCTGTAGTTGAC
>JBCAUF010000838.1:14662122-14673450 GCA_038406115.1 Haemulon aurolineatum | reverse complement strand
GCATAGAGTATCGAATATTTTCCAGGGTATCGGTATCGAGTTGAAAATTTTAGTATCGTGAGAACTCTACCGACAGGTTAAGCTAGGAATTTTAAAGACAATTGTTATAATCGCAATTATTGTTAGTTGCAGCCTTAAACATGACCGACGCATGTGAGAAGATTTTGAATAAAATGTGTCCCTCTCGCCAAACTGGCTGGCACACCTACATCTCTTCATCTGTAGTCTCTCATCTATCACTCAAAAAAAATAATCTTTTCATACGATTTCATGGTTTGGTACGGTTTACTGACAAAACCATCTAATTTCTCCTCTTGTTCTCAGCACAGAAAGACATTATGGCTACTTTGTTTTGAATTTCATTCTATTTTTTTGGCATCAACATGACTCACATACTGGGAAAGGACAGACCTTTAATTCCATGGGGAGATTATTTGGACTGCACCAACACACCTGCAACTCAACCTGTAGGCTACATGTAATTAAGTGAGAGGATGAATGCCAGCACCTAAAGGCATAACGACTGTTAACAGCCACTGATGCTACTTTTGATTTCAAATGCTCCTCCCTCAAAAACAAACAAAACATTCATCAGATGCCTAATGACTGAGGCGCGTCACCCAGACCTGTGGCCACAAAGATGCCCATGTCATTGTATCACCCACATCATCACTGTAGCAGTTGAGGCAGGACAAGCTGGCATCCAGTACCTGCAGGGTTAGCACTAGCACCGAATGGCATCCGTCCCTACAGCATTCACTTCTTCTCTCTGTCAAATTCCTCATTCTTATCGGTCGCATGTGCGAGTGATGAGTCTGTATAAAGGGAGACATGGAGGAAGTGTTGCATATTTTCACCGACACGTAACCAAACCATGCGCACACTGAACTGCTATGTTCTCACTAACACTGGCACGACACTGTAGGGGTCAGAGACATCACCATCACAGCGTTTCTCCCTCTCTTGACTGCACTCGCAACCATTATGCATACAACTATAAAGTTATTACTTACAGGTGTCCGCTATTTGTATAAAACATTATAGTTAGGCCTGGTGGGAGGTCCACTAAAGCTGGGCTTTAAATAAAATGGTGTAAACCCTGGCATGCACAACCTTTTTGGCCCATTAGATGGAGCCAGGACGGGTCACTGAAGGTCCTAACAGGTCAAAAGAAGTGTCAGTCGAAAGGTCAGAGTTCGGCAGCATCATGGTGTCTCCATGCAAACTGCAGGCACAGATGCAATGCAAAACAGTCACGACAGAAGTCTGATATGAAATGATATGAAGTACTCATGGCAGCTCTTTCCACATCAGGATATTTTCAGACCAGCTTCAAGGTTCAAGTTCACTTCAACTGTCTTAATAAAAGGAATCGATGAATAGAAAACAAACATGTCAAAAAAAAGACACATGTAACACTAGCCATATCCGAGCATCTTCATGCTGTACATGACAAGCGCACCAACACACACAACATCTAAAACCCAGCATTTAACTGTAAGATTCACCCTTCAACCTCTCTGTTACAATTTTAAAGAGATTTTCGTGAATAAGTTTAACGTGAGAGGGCCAAATTAATGTTTGTACCAATTGTGCTTAAACAAAGGAAATCCATAGGTCATATAATCCAACTGACCTGCTGAATATCAGACTGCTCAGTAACGTCTTCCCTGTAGTCAAACAACACTTTGAGCCCTGAGCTTGACCATTAGGTTTTCAAACGAGCTCGTGCGACCATAATGTGGAATAAATTCTACTGCAGTTCTCGTCATATTAATCTCTGAATTTCTGAGGGGAAAAAAAAGAAAAAAACCCGCTATGGTGCTGAAGGATATGTGAACTAATATTTTCAACACTTGTCAATCACTCTTAATGGGAACCCCTACATAGAAAAAGTAAAAGGCAATAGGGCTATTACCGCCAACTCACCATACCTGCCAACACTACCAATTTCCGAGGGTGTCTCCCTATTTTTAAACCCTTTTTCAGCTGTGCACATTGGGAATGTCTCCCCTTAATCTCAAAATTTAATAATTTTACAGATCAAATAGGTGTTTCTCAGTTTCTCCAGGAACATGTGTCAGAGTACCAACAACTGAACTATGCTATATCGTAGCTCATTCCCCATTGCTCCTCTACCAAAAGCAGAGTGTGCGTTATGTAGGTGTGTCATTTGGGGCGAGCAGTAGGACGCTGCTCACATACACCAGAGGCCAGTACTCTGAAGCAGGAATTGTGCTTAGCATGGTAACTTCAGGGTCTGCAGCACTGCACTGAGCGTAAGCAATTTGCCCCAGATATTCTTTGTCTCTTTCACAGCACAGTGTTGGTAGATACGCCTGGGATTCAAGACAATGTCCTCCAGTTTTATAGACACTGACGTGCAAATGATGATCATCACACCACCAGTATGAAAACCTCTCAAAATCAGCATCATACCTGGTAATGTCAGAATTGCTGGTGAATGAATAAAAAGGTCAAAACACAAGCAACATGTGTAGTATAAAGAATAACTTTATTGTTTTATTGGGTCTCACAATAAAGATTATTTATACTGCCAGTGTTGCAGGAAACACCAGAATTTAATTCACATAACAAAAAGAAACAAAAAGGTCCTAGGCACACATACGATGATGTTTTTTTTCTGATTCTAAATTAACAACCCGACCCAGTGCTGGTGTAGAAAAAAGCTACTTAACACATACCAAAACACATAATGTTAATATTAATGCAACCTCAAGTCTAGATCTGTTTTTCTTTACAGCTTCGGTGCTTTCACCACTATTCACAGCCCTATTTAAAACTATTTTTATTCTCTATGAAATCTGGGGGAGCAGCAGAATTTGTGCCAAAAAAAAAATCTCTACTCTGACAAAACTGGGGATAGCAGTGTCAACTGGAAATTTCGCAGCCAACTGATTAGATTGGGAGCCGAGACAGACAGAGAACTGCTTCCTGGCATCAGGGGATAATACAAAGTTATTTAAGATCTCCAAAGCCTGGGCGCCAATACCAGACTCCAAGAAAGGCAGGATCAATATTACATGGTTCCCTTCCACACACTTTGGACATTTTGTCTCTGTGGCAATGTGTTTGCCTGTCCCTGTTTGGCCTTCACCCCACACATACTGTAAGTACACACACACACACGCACACCTGCCTCGCCACGTTTCCAGGACAACCCCACCATCACGAGCCAATAAATCCGAATAGCCAAATGGGCTCGTGTGCATCAGCTAGTGTTGTTAGTTTCTCACCTGCTCTACCTCAAAATGATACAGGACTTCAGCCAAGTGGCGGTACATGTTTAGTCTTGTGATTTGGAGACAGTGAGGCATGTGGCCTCCACACAATGAGGATAACTCGGTGACTAGTTCATGCGTGAAATCCGGTATGACTGATCGGGCCTTCAGTTCAGCATCAGCAGACACACGGTCACGCCGGCACACGCAGTCCTTTAACGTTACATCCTTTAACCGTCATTCTCCGGCGCAAGCTCGAATAACCGACCGCGCGCGACGACGAGGCGCGAGGGCATCCGGAGCAGGAGTGTGTGTATACACGTCCTGCTTCCTAACATGTGTGACGGAGTCTGTCTCGTGGGATTAAAAATGGCACGTTTTGTGCTCACCTGCGTGATGAAAGAGAAGACGGAGTCCACTTCCCTTCTCAGCTAGCGTTGCGTCCGTTGGCTCGTCCCCGTGGTCTGTGTGTTGCTGAAACGGTGCCGCTGACGGAGGAGGAGGGTGGAGGCAAAGATAGCCAAAAAAGCCCCAGACACACACAAGGGACTATGGTGTAGAGATGGGGCCGTTTTCGAGCCTGGTTCTTCTCAGACGGGCAGTTTCTCATCCAACAGGCGGGGTTTTAAACGGTCACCGCACGCTCCAACCGTGGAGGGATTTTGCCTTTCATAAAGCCACGGGGTTGACGTTGGTCATCACGCATGCCCACATCCTTCCGTGACGTAAAGTGTCTACCTCTCACCCCGCCTTGGAACTGCGATTCAGCCAATCACAGGTGGGCTAGTGGTGACGCGTGTGACGCACCCCTCCTTCTCTCTCCCTCTCTTATGCATGCTCTTATGAAGCTCCTAGTGACAGTATGTTCAGCATTTTTTCTTTTTTTTTGCAGTATTGACTTTGTTGCATAATCTGCGCTGTATTTTTCCTGGCGGTAAACACGTGTCTCTCAGCACCTTCACTGCCTCTTAAACGCTAAAACGCGATCTTTCTTCTTGTCATCTGGCAGTTGTTTCCACCGCACTGCCATCTGATGGCTGATAATTTGCACTGCCCTTACTGGCCTACATTCGCACACTTTGGAGCAGGTAGTCATCCTGGCATATAGGCTAAACCACCTGGCACAAGGCTGGATATACCAGGGCTAAGTCTGCATGCTGTGATTGAGTTTTTATGGAGTCATTCTGATTGATTTAACCCGGAGATTGATATACTTTTCAAGTAGATGAGAGTTAGTTGCAATTTTAAGAAAACACACACACACACACAAGAAAGCCCATGGCATTTTTACTGGTATCCTGTTTGTTACTAAAGAGATGTTCCCAAGGAGTCAAAAGGATTGTTTTATAACCAGAATTCCCACTTTCATTCTGACCTCCAGGTTGGAATAGCGAAGATTAAGGCTCACTTGTTCCAGCACAAATGAGCCGTCATTCTACTGATGACACTGACGAGATGTCAGTTTGGAATGTCAACCACCTGAGCACAATGTTACCTGAGAAATAAGGTGAGTGCTTGATTATCTGGGATATATTCATACATGTTTGGCCACTTGGGGGCAGAAGAACTCAAAAACAAGCTGACAGGAGTAAAATGTCACGGCATGTTATCAAACAATGGTCTTGTGACTGTGTGACTGTACTGTATGTTCTTGGCCAGGGCAAAAATGAGCTGTGAGCCCATAATGACTTCCCTGTCTCAAACTCTGCATTATAATTAATTTACTGTATGATGATTTAATTAAAGGAAATGTAGATAGGAATACACTGTTGTAAAATCATACATTATCCTGAGGGTCTAATGAGGGAGCTATGGAATGAACAGAACTTTTTTCATCTAGGTGTGCTGTAGCTGTGATCACATGGGAGTGCAGTGAAAATGGGTTGAGGAGGTGTTCAGGGTCATGTGCTATGGTGAGTGTCATATGAGTTTTATTGTGATCTGAGATCTTTTATTGTGCTGCTAAGTGGTACATACAGTCCAACCAGGGATATTTCCAATTATACAGATTACCAAGTACAGTATTAATTATAAAGATGGTTGGTAATTTATGTACTGAATATGTAGGCCTACTGTATAATATTCACTCTTGTCACACCTCTGTTTTGGTCTGTACCAACTCTGAAAGAGAAATATGTAGACATTGTTGGGAATGTGGGACAACAGTAATTATGAGGGATTAGGGTTTAAGTGCGTGTAAACACTGATGCTGGAAACTTAAGTGCATGTATACTGAATATATCTGACCAAAGCCTTTGTGTACCAGGACAGTCAGCTTTTGCCTCAGTTGTTTGGCTTCAGGCGAGAAGCAGTAGTTTGAGGTGAATGTGTGTATCTGAGATGATAGTTAACCTCCTACGAGCTTAACAGGAATGTGCTGAGGTAAGCGTTGATGTCATGTGTATATCAGTAAAGTGACAGTGAGAACTGTCGGGTTATGCACATTACAGATCAGCAAGTAGCAAGGCAGGTGATGAATTAAGTACTGGAAGTGAGGAATGAAGGAAGCACCTAATGTAATGCAAGTGTGACTTCACTGTTCTAAATTTAAATGATAAAAGGCTGAAATGATTATGGTAAGAATAACTGAAGATCTGTGCTGCATGATTCACTCTACACAAAGTATGTTCATACACAGTACAAGCAAATTTCATACCTTACATTTGCTGAAAAAAGATCCTCATGTAAGTTTTTTGTGTCACAGTGTTCCTGATTAATGACTCTTGTCATGTTTGTTCCTGTTTGCTTCATCCTCCGTGCAGCAGAGAAATGCATTGAAGGGACACATTAAAAAGGACAAATCAGAGCTGTCGACAGCATCTTTAATTAACTGACATCACAAAGGTCCGACTGTACTGTACTGTACATAATACTGTGGCACTTAGAATCAGCATGCTTGAAGATACTGAAGAACCGAGATAAAGCCTTAATTCAGCATAAGAACACACTCATAACAGTCCTTTTGTTTCTTCACAGCTCTGTACAGACTCACTTTTACAGTCTGACCAGCAAAACACAATCTTCCAAAATACAAAAAAAGAGAAATATTCAAATAATACCATTTAAATTCTGTGAAGGACTGCTACTAAACATGATGTTAAACTGATAAACACAGAAATTTCTAAAACAAATATTAAGTCCTGCTTCTATGCCCTCACCCAGTGCAGCACAAATGAGACCAATACAACAAACAGTATATCTATTAACTATAACTATATAACTATATAACTATACATATATACATACACCAGTGGTGTATCAGGTGCAGGTATCTACAGTGCCTTTATTGCAGGCGCATATAATACATAGTCATAAAATTGTAGTGCAAGCTAATTCCACATCACATATTTGATGACAAACATGCTTTAGTTCATTTCTTTTTTTGTGTCACTGCAACTTATTTATTTTTTTGTTTGTTTTCGTGCTGCTCTTAGTTCACTTCATCCAATGCTCTAAAGACTTGTGAGGAAACAGCAGGCCTGTGTGTGTGAAAGAGAAACAGTGCGGGAGAGACAAGGTGTATTAGTGTTAAAGCTAGTATCTCCGTGTGCTTAGGTCGGTGGATTATTGTACAGTAAGCTTCTTTGTTCCTTGTTGGTTCTTTTCGTCTGAAGATAAAAGCACAAAGGAGCTCTTCTGTCTCTTCATGTAGGACAAAAACACATCGGATAGATGGGGAATTTTACCCAGGAAGCTCTTCTTCTGTCTGTTGCAGTCCTTTTTAATCCTGAAGCAGTTGCAAGATACAGCTAAGGGACCGCGGCGAGAAATATAAAAAAATGTCTAGTTCCTGTATCTTTACACTACCTACATTATGTGCGAGGATGTCATGTTTTATTGTTGACTTTGACGCATATGGGTGTGTGTTGTATTTGTCTGTGACATGTGTAGGTGGGCTAATGAAGTAAAACAACGAAGAGCATCCTGATTCTTTATATCACATTCTCAAACAGCTGCATGGAGTTCATGATGTTCTCGTCCTGAAAAAAAGAAACAAAGAAAAACATTTGTCACCAGAGGTCTAAAATAAACCAAAGTTCAGGGTGATTTAAACTTTAGACATAATACTCCAGTCAAGTCTTTCCAGACAAAACATTTCATTCCTCTGGTTCTTTGCCATTGAGGCATGTTAGAACAGCTGCAAAGTTGCAGCAAAGTTATTGCTCAATGTTTGAGTTTGGGGTCAATGGATCACAAAAAAGAATAATCTCACTGAATCACTGAACGTCCAATCATTATCAACTGACAATGTGAGTCAGAGCTCCATTGATGTTCACAGGACAACCAAACAAAACATGATTGAGCCCACGTAGATTAATCGCAGTCCTCACGTACTTATGAAGTCAAGAAAAGAGTCTCGAAACAACGTTTGCATTATAACTCCAGTTTTGTTACGAAACAAATGGAACAGGAATCCAAAAGTCAAAATATTTGCTTTATAATATCCTCTATTTTAGGCACAGACAATGTTTTTTCCCAACATGCTTTGAGAGTTGTGCCCACACCTGCCCTCTACACCAGGAGGTAAAGCCTTCCAGCATAGCCCATAAATATCAATTAACATTTTACAGAATTTGAAGCTATGATGATATGTTTTTGTTTTTCAGCTACAGTCTGGGAGAGAGAACAGAAACAGAAACATGTCTTTAGTGGAGTTTTGACTGTCATCAAGATGAATAGCGGTGGTGTAGATTAATGGACGTCAGGTCTGCTGACTTATCTGAACTCAAAGAGGCCAACAAAAGCCAATTATTTTGTATTGCATTTTATAAATGCAATTAGATATTAACAGGCACAAAGAAAATTCTAGTGGGCATGGCATGTACATCAGGCATTAGGTGGTCTACACCAGTTATGAGTAGATATTAAGTAAATATCCAAGTGTCAAAGGGCAGAACTTGTCATTTAAGTATCTCAAATGACATGTCAATTCATGAACCAAGGCTTTGCAGCAGTGTGAAAATTATGTGTGCATGTGCAAAGTATATAGTTATATAGTTGCTGTCATGAACCACGTGCAGTCTCTCACGACTCTGGTTCAGGTGTAGCTCAACAGACAACCCTGACAATAAGTGGTTTGGTTTTACCGCCGATTTTGTAGCGACCAGTCAGCGTTATCTCCCTGACAGTGAGGATAAAGCAGCTGGGTGTAAGACCCATAAACAAATACATATCCTGTTCTTAGTGTGATGTACGTACAGCACTCTCTATACTCCTCTGTCTTTTACATCTGTGTAAAGTTAAAATAAATATGTGTTCTGAGTTTGACATACCATAGAAAATGGTGTTGTTGTTTTGTCAAATGTCAAATTTGCATGCCAAATATATTAAATTAGCCTTCAAAGTTGTGTAAAAATCAGATTTAAAGCATCTTCCTTTCCTAACTCTTTTCCTTTAGTGCAGGTTTTGAGTTGGTTTGTGTTGCATAATTGCTTTGCAGTGTGGGGTGTGACAATTTCAAAAGAGAGATTAATTAAGAAAATGAGGTGGAATCCTTTTTCAAAATCACAGTGAGTGGTGGGAAATTAATCAAAAATAATACGCATGCTATAACAAGAGGAGGGTCTGAATGAATTCATGAGACGTTCAGGAAAGTGACGCATTTTCCTAAACCATGAGAGCTGCTTGATCTGTTAGTCAAATCTGTCAATTTGCATGTGCAGTCTGTTTGTATGTGGCCCTAGCTTGTGTGAAAAGGTGGATCTACATATACACTTAGATCAATGCAAATATGTTTAATTCACCAAGCTTTTGGTTGCTGACTATTGTGCTGACTATTACCCTTCATCAGGGTAATAGTCAGCACATGAGAACAGTCTTTTCTAGTGGAACAGTCTTATGTGGTTCATGAAGGCAAACAGGAGCACCTGTGCTGCACCACTCCTGCTCAGAAGTGAGATGTAATTCAGAGGCAGAGTGTGTAGTCCTCTCTGCACAGCAGTAGATTTAAAGTAAAGGAAACGTTATAGAAACACTCCACAAGAACCATGCGCCGACAACAACAACAACTAGACAATAGAGTAAAAAAATGTGGCACTAGCTGAATTACCTTCTGACAGGTCTCAATGAACTCCTCAATGGTCACTACACCGTCTCGGTTTTTATCCATTTTCTGTTGGAAAGAATTGACAAAGCAAAGAGAAAGGCCATACAGTGAGAGCAATCATTTTTTGTTAATACAGGCTGTGTAGCAAAGTGTACTTGTGTGTTTTTTTTATTTTTGAGCAGAACCTGGAAGAACTTGTCTACGTGTTCATAGGGCGCTTCATCTCGCACACAGGGGTAGGTGTACCTTCCCATCATGTCATAGATTGACTTCATAATTGCCAGCATCTCCTGAAGAGAAGAGCACAGAGGTTAAGTGAAAGACTTAAAACAACTATTTAATGTTTTGTGTGACTGGATTTTGAATTTGCAAAGCCCTAAGTGATATTAAATGTGAATGAAATTAACTTTACAGACATGGACAAGACAAGATTAAACATGAGATCTCCCATGAATGATGCAGTGCTCCTTGGAATAATCAGACAGACATTTAATTTTACTGGTTTGCATGTCACCCCCATCCCCTCCCGCTTTCTGATGAATGGGGATGGACAAAGTCAGAGAGTAGAACTTGAGCTAAGGTTTTCTTTGTCACAACATTTTCCTGAGATTCAACTTGTATTTACACTTAATACCAATGCTTCCTAATACTGTGCTCATGTCATACGAATATGAATATGAATACGAATACGAACACGAATATGAATTACTTTATTTATCCCCAAGGGGAAATTCATTTGTCTGTAAGCTCATCTATTTGTAGAAGAATTATAGTCTGATGGCAGTTGGTATAAAAGATCTTCTGTATCACTCTGTCCTACAACAAAGAGAGAGGAGCTTTCTACCATCGTTACTGTATGAGGTATTGTTATCGTGAGTTTCTGACTCATAGCATAGCAGGGTTAGGGTTAGGGTATATCAACCTCCAAGTCATAATTACAAGTGGGAAGCTATATCAGAAAATATATCAGACATGATTAAATAAATATGGACAAGTCACATCAGCCTGAAACATGACATTTGCCTTTGTGCATTTCATTTTTCATTGTCAAAAAGTCACATATCCCATAACCCACACATACTGTACCTCTTTGGTGATGTAGCCATCCTTATTGATGTCATAAAGGTTAAAGGCCCAGTTGAGTTTCTCCGTAACCGAACCTCTGAGCAACACTGACAGGCCGATAACAAAGTCTTCAAATCGGATTGAGCCGTTTCTGTCTATGTCAAAAGCGTTGAACAGGAAGTGAGCGTAGGTGGTTGCATCTGTAGATCAGAGGAATATTTTTACATTGATATGTTGTTACTTTTACATACTGTACTGTAGGTAAATCCAATCATTTTTATGGTAAGTCATGCAAGAAAATGTTGAAATAAGATATAAATCATTGCTCTTCCAAATATTTCTGACCAGACCCCAAGAAGAAAAAATGCACAACCCTCCCCACCTAATAATTTTCATAGAGTCCCTAATAAGAAAGGACAAGAGAGGAAAGATTGTTTTAAACGTCTAACCTCCTTGGGGAAAGAACTGAGAATAGATGGTCTTGAATGTCTCCTCATCAACCATTCCACTGGGACACTCCTGCTCAAAAGAGGAAGAAAAAAATTGATATATATCAGAATAATTCAAGTCTATATAAAGCATAGTAATGGATATAGAGCAATGAAAAGCGTCTCAGCAGCCGGGCGTACGTTCTTGAAACCTCGATAGAGAGACTGAAGCTCCTTTCTGGTGAACTTGGTCTGAGCCTGCAGCTGGTCTAGCCCCTCCGGCTGGTGACGCACCGTCGACAGCTCCAAGTCACTGTCGCTGCTGTCTGTGGGAGAAAGAGAGAGACAGAGGGAGAAAGGGATGGATAGACAGACAGACAGATAGAGGGAAAATAAAGAAAGAGAGAGATAGGTAACATAGAGATAGAGGAGAGAGGAAAGATGAAGTGAAAAAGAGGGAGGATGGGGCAGACATTGAGTGTGTGGATGCAGGTCAACATTCAGGGAGGGGTGGAATCACACATTCAACAGAGAGGCATTTGTTATA
>JBCAUF010000838.1:14556540-14567089 GCA_038406115.1 Haemulon aurolineatum | reverse complement strand
CATTTAAGGACTTTATAAATAGTTGAACAGTATGGGGCCATAATAATCATATAATATGAAAGAGTACATATATATATGCACATACAGCATTATGAGCTTCTTCTGGTATCTACACACATGAACTCGTCCCACAGTACAACACACAGTTTTGTATTTTGTCTGTTCTCAGCTCATTTTGTTCACAAAGTGTGCTCAAAACAAAAATACATATCAAGTGATATTTCATTCAACGTGACATTTTGAATGGAGCTCATCCAATTTTTCCATAAGTGCTCACCATTTAGACAATAAGGCTAATTCAATCAGTGGTTAAACAGTCATTATGTGAATGTGCAGCACTTACAGTAGAAGCGTCAATACACAGTAGAACTTAGAAATACACGTGGCAGAGAGAAAAGAGAGAGCGGTCAAAACAACAGTCATGAGTAGAGTCGCATGAGAAGTACAAACACATTGCAAATACGAGCAAATCAGCAACTATGAATAAGCAGATTAAAAAAGACAAAACTCCATGGCTCCAAAGATACTGTAAAATAAACACAAATTTATGTCAATATCAGCTCTTCAGATTGATCTAGAACAGTATAAGTATGTAATTAAGAAATAAACAGCGTTAAATAATTTGAAATGTGAAAACAACTGTTAATTGTCCAAGAAAAAAACCTCAGTTAAATTAATTAAATTTAAAGGGGCAAAAAGCAAAATCGTTTCACCGCTAGGTTTGCTGTTGTGCACTGCCTGTAGACCAAAACAAAGTGTGCCATGAGCCACACCTCCCTCTACCTCTGCTCTCCACCACCCACCCCTTCAACACAGAGAACGGGTGTGTGACGCCAAGCTAAACTCCAGATGAAATACCACATCTCCATCTTCACATAGCGATTTTTCAATTCCTTCAATCTAGAAATTATGCATCACCGCTTATTGCCCCTTTAAGCTTATGCTGCAGGTCATCAATTTAAATTTGTTGTGTACATATACAATCTTATAGATCCTTGCAACCTAAGGGAATATATTACTCCTCTGTCCGAATCGCACAGTTAAATAAATAAATCAGTATGCCCCAAAACAAAAACTCATACAACATATAAGTGCCTTCGGAGTTCTAAGTGTCTGAATTTTTAAAGTTCAGATGGCATAAATCTCTAAACTTATTATTACTGCATTACAGCCAGCCTGCTTTATGAGGCCAGCTGACAGGAATTCAGCCGGGCGAACTGATAACGGCAGAGGAGGAGGTAAGGGAATATTTTCCATTGTTTGGTATGGAGGTGTTTGCTGTCCTTGTTCAGTGCCTGAGCTAAGGGCAGCAGAGCAGAGGCGTCAGCAGAAGAAGAAGAGTGAGAGCAGTGGCTGGAGAAAGATTAGAGTTGAAGAGAGTTAAAGCTGTATAAACATTGTTGAGTCTCTTCCTCAGCAGACAAGGCTGAAGTCAGAGAGAGAAGTTTAAACCAATGCGGAGGTGGCAGGGGTTTGACTGGTCTCGTAAGTCAACTTGCTCGCGGCACAGGTAGGCAACAAATTGGATGTGATCTGTATAGTTTTGTGCAGGTAGTTAAAGTGTTTCTTCAATTTTCTAATAAAAACAGAGTGTCAAATAATGGCTTTATCGCGAGCAAGTAAGGAAGATGATAGTGCACACATACAAAACCAGCGGGGTAGGAGTGAAGCACAGAAGCAGCATACAAAACAAAAATGAGGTACTACACACACTAAATATTTCAAGCACCAGAAAATGTGTGCAGCGTAGTGGTGCAGTGTTTTAACCTTGAAGATCTTTGTCAGGGAAACAACCGTGTGAGCAACACTATACAGTCGATAAAGCCTATTGAGACAACAATGATACAAATCCGAGAAAGGCATGCACCATCCCAAACATAAAGACTATGTACAAAAACACAACATTGTCACTTCAATAAGCTGTGTTTACCCATCTCATGTGATCTTCTAATTGTAGGCCAAGCTGTAATTTTCCTCTGCAGAGTATACGTTACTTTTTGTTCAAATGGACGGTTTTGATAGCTGAAACCTTCCATCTGTAATCATCTCAATCAACTGAGAGCTTTTTATTTATATTTCTATATTTATATCGATGCTGAAAATAATTGAAGAACTTGCTTCATTGATTGATGATGGTGATGCAATTTAACATGTACCGTCATGACTCTTGAGGCTGTCATCTCAAAGTCACTTTGCACTGCTTGTGACTGATGCACCTGCACTTTGAGCACTGACTGTTTGGTCCCTTTGGAACTTGACTAGCTGCTTTGTGTTGCTTTGAAAAAAATCACATATAAGAGTCATGACAGTAAGGCTTCTTTTAAAGATGACACACACTGCTAATTTGCATTCAAGTTAGGTGACTTAACTCTGTATGTGCTTTTGTAATGGAGATTTAGTTACTTCAAAGTTCTTTTTCATGCAGTGTTTCTGGTGTTTTCGTACGTGCCCTGTAGGCAGGCACCTCGTTTGTAGGTTGTGCCAGTATGAAACATTTTTTCCTTCATATAACCTCGGGTGCTTCTCTGAGGCATGTGAGGAAACCAGAGGAACCCAGCGGTTCTCTTCTGTACCTTGAAGGAACGCAGATCCTGTTCCTCGCAGTCAGAGTCGCTGTGGTAAGGATCATCAGTGGTGGTCCAGGTCAGGGTGCCCTCCTTCTTCCAGAAATCGCAGATGGGAACATCCCTGGAAACCTGAATAGGATGGAGGATAGAACAGAGAACACTGCGTTGTGCCTCTGACGTCTTTTGTCTTCAATACACTGTCATGCACATTGTGTTCGATGTATTAGTTAAGAGCTTTAGTGCATGAAATAAAAGATCAAGTCTGACACCTAATTTTACACAAGAGACTGCAAAAATCTAATTCCAATAAGGAGCAAAGAGAGCTCTGCACATTATTACCTCTCAGACTCCAAAATAATTGTTATTAATCATCATCCGCCTGCCTGAGATTGCTTTCACTGAGCTTGTATTATTGCCAGTTTATGGTTGCTTTCTGTTTCATTGATCGACTTTGCTCTCTTTAAACCGTTAACAGGTTGGGCACAAGCTGTGTCAACGTGAGCACGACACTGACATTTTATCACCTTTTAAGTTGACGTGGCTTGTTCGGCAATCAGTTGCTTATTTACACATCCGGCAGTTAAAGAGCAGCATTATCATTGATTTGAAGTTGTGTTTCTGTCCACCTTAATGAATCAAAGTCTTAATTTAAATGTAAATTGATCTTACTTCTTCCATGATTAGGATGCCACAGCGGACCAGACTGTCAACCGCATCCAGAGCAAAACTCTGGGACGACTGACAGGGCTGGGGAGAGAGAGAGAGAGAGAGAGAGAGAGAGAGAGAGAGATAGTGGTAGAGACAATGAGTAAGCTCACTGGTGAGGTAAGGTTTACAGACACAAACAACTTCAACCCATCACATATCTAAGCAGACCGCTGACAGAGAGCATAAGGTGTGTAGTAGAGATGCAGCAGAGATCAGAGGATGAGAAGGAGAGATGGCCGGCAGGGGTAGGATAGAAGGAGTGATATTTTTCAGTGAGGAATGGGGTGAAAAAAAGAGGCTGTAGGCAGAAGAGACAAGAAAGAGCAGCTGCTGAAAATGAAAGGTGGGCACACGGAGAAAGGAATAGCATTTCTGGCTCAGATTCTGAGCCCTTAAAGTCAGTCTGATGGAGCACGTACGCACACAGCCACACACACACCCACACAGATACACAGTACACACACACACACCCCCCACACACACAAATACACACAATTTGAAACCTCTCTCTGCCAGAGATAGAGGCAGCAGAGCAGGATGAATGGCTGTTCAGCTCCATTAAACATCCATTGAATAAGACACACTGGGTGTGTGCGTGTGTGTGTGTGTGTGTGTGTGGGGGAGTGTGTGTGTGTGCACATGTGATTCGAATTCAAACTCACTGGCACAAAGCCTGGAGGCAGGAGATGGCAGAGCTGCAGGGCTCTCTCCGTCAGCTCTGACTGGCAGAGCACCACGTCAAACTCCATGTCACCTCCCACCTCCTCTCCGTCCACACCGCCGCTCCTCACCCGGCTGCTGACGCCACTGCCGGCAACCTCGCACAGCATGGCCGACACTGCGCACGCTGAGAACAAAAGCGCACGCGTAGACAGATCTTCAGACACACATACGGTCGTCAGTGAGAAAACTGAACACCGGACACAGTTTTAATTTATCAGTTGATGAGATTTTGCAGATAAGTGGGATCTAGGATTTTCACCATTTACACAAGTGTTCTCTCTTTATTTGTACTCTTAATCCTTTTTATCCTGCCTTCATGTGCTGGTGGGAAAATCATGACATCACGATTGTTCACTTCCTTGAACAGAACTGCCTTCACAATGCATTTAGTCATGAAATCAAACCTGAAACACAATCACGTAAAAAAACATTATGAACGCTGATGGAGATTTAAGATTAAGTGTCCTTAAATAGCATTCACAGATTTTATAGGGTGACAAAATATCATAACCTTAGTATAACTGATTTCACTCATTTTTACCACTTCAGGTTCGCAGCCAGCCATGTACTAATCTGTTACAAAAGGGCTTTCAGCCGCACACAGCCCGCTGCCCACCACCTTCACTTCCTATACAACCAAAACAAGTCATGCAGGCAAAGGAGCTTCCTGCACTTCAAAACATCATATTATTTTTACCTCCACTAGCGCTGCTAAAATGGGGCTCTGGTATTGATGGCTTCACCCCACCTCTGCCTGTTAGCATGATGTCTAGAAACAGGCACACATCTAAGTACAATTTAGTCAACAGATAGCTCCCGACTGAAGGATGAGCTGATATAAGACTTTGGAGGAGAGAGGATTTGGGACCTAGGCTTTCTGCCATTAGATGATTAACATACATTACTTGTATGCATTATGCTGATCCCAACCCCAGAAGGATCCAGCATGCAGGACTTTCCAAGTGGCTGCTGAGAAGCCGTGCATTAATGTGCTCCTATTATCATAAAATCAGAAAGCGAATACACAACGAATAAACTTAAAGCTAGAGTGGGCAATGTGTTTCGGAAACAGCTATTATCATATTTGCTGAAATTCTCTTCACGTCCCAACAGCCATCAATAAATACGGTTGTCATAAAAAAAGGGAAAACATTTTGAACTGTAATAAACTTGGCAAATAATTTCAGACCTAATGATTGTTACATAACCATAAAACACTCACAAATTAAAAGATCAACTAGCATAGCTTCGAATTCCCCCTTGAGGAATGACAGTCTCTAATTTTAATTTGTTTTGCAGTTCATTCCAGATGTGAGGTGCTTAGTAATGGAAATCAGTCTTCCCTGGTCCAGAGTTGGTATGGGGAACTTTTTAAATTAACCTATTCTGTGGCCTGGTGTCATGCTTGCTCTCAATGAACTCTGCAATCCATGTTGTGTATCTTGGCAACTTTGAAAGTGTGGCTTTGTATATGAAAACACAGGCACGCTGGCTGTCAGTGATGACCATCTTGACCTTTTCATACAACACTGCAGTCAGTGGTGACTGCAATTAGCTGCTGAATGGAATAGCAAAGTAACAGAATTGTTTAGGAGTGGCCTGTGCATACAAGCATCTCTCTTATGCCCTCTAGATAGTATTCTGGATCATGTGGTGTGTTTTCTGTTCAGCTTTGTTCTGGGATATAATCATACAGCGGTTCTTTGTTTTGTTTTTTAGCTTTGTTGAATAATTGGCTATTTAAACATATTCTTAAATATTTATAATGCAGTTCTGTAGCGATTACCTTTATGTTGACAACATGGATTAGAGAGAGAACATCAAAGGTTTGTGCTCCTCTCAAGTGCAGACATTTTGTTTTTTTGTAGTTTAAAACAAGCTTTACAAAAACAGAGTTTGTTAACAGCAGCCTGTAACCTGGAGAAGGTATGGTGTAAGTCTTCCAGAAATCATTCTGTTGCATATATATAAAAAAATACAAAAACCAGAGGACAATATCATACAAGAATAGAAAAAACAAGAGGTTGAAACCAGCTGCATTGCCAATGATGTTTATGTTTAGTGGTAAAAGCATGTACAGTACCCTGACACTATTCAAAGCTTGGTATGCCTTAAAATCTCAGGAATATTCAGTACTTAAACTTTAGAAAATGTCACGTTTCAAGCTGATTTTCCATACTGACATGCCAACAGTCAGAGCCACAGCCAAGGACTCCCACGAAAAATAAGGTTCCTTTAGAACACAGGGTCCCAAGATGATATTAAGACTTAAGTGTCATAGGCAAAATTTTGACGACTACACAAAGTACATGCATGCAAAATCACTCACCACCGACGGCTTCCAAAATAAAGGTGTGTGTGACAGTCTGGGCCTGGAGGGTGAGGTGAAGTGTGGCAGCAAGAGAAGGACGGGGCACGATAACAGGGTCTTTCCTGAGACATGAGGGAGACATGTAGCAAGAGGAGGAGAGGGCAGTAATGGAGACAGGTTTCACTAGAAGGGAAATTGGATTTTTGATAAGCCACACAGTTTCGTTGTATAAAGCTTATCAGTGTTCTTTGTTTTTCTTTTGACAGACAGAGAACCAACCTGGACGGCACGGCAGCCATGATGAGATGGGGGGCGAGCAGAGACAGGGAATAGTGGACAACATCCACTAAACTTCCCCCGAAACCGACGTCTTTGTTCCTGAACAAGACCTCCTCCGTGAGCCAGGCCACATCACGGCACAGAAGAGATGCACTCACACCCTGAGGAAGCAAAATGCAGAAGTTTTTGTTCCAAAACCAGACGTGAGCATTAACCATCTGGTGACATTAGTTAGAGACTAGTGGGTATGACTCACAAAATCACTGTCACACTCTAATAAACTAGCACGAAAACCAATTCTGTTTATGGGCCTCTTGGAGTATTGATGGATCCTTAGAGGGGCAGGGGCGGATTTGAACAGTGACTGCACCAAGGGGAAAATCGCTCAGCAAACACACCAACACAGGGAGGATGCTGGTACCTTGCGGTGTCTGTACAGCAAAAGACTGGACACCAGACTGGTGGCCATCACAGCCTTGCATGAGGTCGCAGCTAGAAACAGAGAACGCGCACGCACACACACACGCACACACACACACACACACACACACACACACAGATATAGAGCAGAGGGATAAAGCGGAACAATTTGCATAACATTAAGAAAGATTTATTTATCATTCAGCCGGGGTACATAATCCTGGACCCACAGAAGATGAGGTGGAGGGTGATGGCAATGCTGAGGTCTCTCTCTGGATGAGTTGGCTCTTTGAGTTCAGACGCATAATGAGAAGGCGGCAGGAGCCACGACATCCGCCTTCGCCCAAACACACTGTCAGTCCTTGAGAGAAAAAGAGAGAGATGAGGAGAGAAGGATGCCAGGATGAATTTACAGACACTTTATTCTATGTCATCTCAACTGACTTACACTTGTTACATTATCTTCATACTTTTCATGAAATCAAATCCCATTTTTGATGCTATTTATGGTTGGCATTTTTTCTGCAATACTCATTTCACTTATTAACATTCAGTGATTTCCTCTCTGCAACCACTGCAACCCTCAAGGACAAGCAGGTATAGCTAATAGAAGGATGTACTGTAAGGATTACCACTCAATGTACTGTTGTTTTCAATGTTAGTGGAGTTCGCCAATCCCGCTCTGGATTCAAGTTGCCTTCAAATGCCTAAGGGATTCATAGGAACGGTGCATGCATGTATTCCAGCACAGTTTTACCTCTATGATATTTACACCGTATCGGAGCAACCACGGTGAGCTGATTCAGCAACGGAATCAACTTTACTGAGTCCTGCTGCTGTGAGGAACAATACTCGTGACGTGCTTAGCATGGGAACCAAATTGTGGTTGCTTGTGGTATGTCGGAAAATGATTATTATTATTGACTGACCTTTTTTGTTAATAAACAAGTTTGTTGGGTTGCATACATGAGCTGCTCTTCTGCTGTTTTTTTGAGGCTAGATTCTCCCCGAGTGCTTGTGGGATTAAATTACAATTTCTGATACCACTGTAATCACATTTGTCGAAAATCAACCAGGACTACACTTGTATGGATTACAACTTTAACAAAGGATAACACAGTCAGTGAACTTAAAGCAAAGACCCACTGTTGGCCTTAAGCCATTGGGGTGTGTTGCAATAAAGTGCATTCATTGTCAAGGGAGCTATGTAACAAGTCATGTGAATCCCAGTTTAAGTATTATTTTCTCCAGCTAAAAAAATGGAACTGGCTTTTTTAACTATATTACATAAAATGTTTCAGTAATGATCAATTTACACTTATTACAACATTTGTGTCCAAGCTCAAGAAAGCTTAGCTGTATTTCCAGTGTACTCTTAATGGCCATTATGAGAGATCAGTGGACGACTCAACAACATATTACTGAGAATAAAACAAACACGTGTTTGTGGGTAAAATAACACTGTAGACTGAGGCACTGTATGTGCATGGAAGCGTATAAAATAGCAGCTTTATCACTCGGGATTGGAGGTATGCTCCATACATTTCATGAGCTGCTTATCTGAGGCTATGCTAGAGTGATATGAGCGTGTTATTTATGCGTCTTAGCTGTGCATGTGTAAGTGAGAGATATACAGTGGAGCATCAGAGAGAGTGTGTCATATCTGGCTCTGTTAATACACAAGTGCTACAGACAGTGACATTGTTCATCTAAAATAAACAAACTGTGAGTGTGTAAAACGAGTGCTGGTATGTGAAGACAAGCAACCCTTTTATTCACTGCAATTTTCTGAACATGGGAACAAAAAAAAAGAGGCTTCAAAAGCTGAAACTTCAGTAGCCGGGGACAAAACAGAATGTGGAAGCGCAGCAGAAAAACAGCGTTAAGTTCCAGAGCACGTTAATGATGTACGCATGCACAAAGAACTAAAACTGCTCACATGCTGATAACAATCCAATCTAACTATCCCTCTCTACCTCTTTTCATCCATCACTCGCCATGTCTTTTGCTCATGCTGTTGTTTTTTTTCCGCTCTCTCAGAAGAATTAAATATATGAAGGGAGAAGCCACTTTGCTCGTCGGAAGCCAAGCAGAGATTGAGTGAGGATGTTATTTTCTTTCTGTTATCTTTTTCACAGGCAGACTGTGTGATGTTGATGGTAATTGGACCGAGTCTAAGAGGATGAAAACTCTCATCAGAGCTTGTGTCGTATCTGTGCCAGATTCAAGGTTTAGAGGAAAGTTTATCTTCAAAGTTTAAGAGAAAGTAACTTTTCAATTTCACAGATGTTAGATAAAAAACAATCCAAATCTGAACTCCGCTGTGGTTTGTTCACATACAGTATGAACACTCACTCATGCATACAGGTATGTACACAGGTGGTTTGGATACCTGTTGTTGAGGATAACAGGCAGCAACAGGTCCTGCAGAGGGAGCCATTCCTCTACTCTGCATCTCCCTGACTCGCACATCTCCTACACACACAAACACACAAAAATATGGACGCACACATGCACTGTTCAAAGAGCTGCAGAGTAGTATCTCTAAATCATTCACGATATTGATGCTCTGGTAATCCAAGTATTGAAAATTAGACAAAGTTTGTATTTAAAAAACTTTTAATTCCAACTATTATTTCTGCAGCCCAATCCCGTTATTATCACCACATGGTAACCTTCAGCTGTAGTTCTGGGAGCCAGTTTATTAGGTAGACCAGGGTAAAACTTAAGAATCCCTCCAGTAAAACCTGCCTTCATGAAGGTTATAATGTTCAGTTTTGGTTTAAACTGATTTAAAAAGGTATTGATTCAACTTTTACCAAACTTTACTCATACTTACAGATAATTACTGCAAACTATCCTGCCTCTGTCAATAAGACAAATCACTCAAATACATATGGCCTTAATAATTACAGTCAAATTGTCATAGCAGTTAACATTCAGCACTGTAATTTCTATTCAACATTCAGGTGCAAAGCAAATGACAAACATAAACCTTGTATCATCTGTTGTTACCAGTCAAAACTGAGTCCAGTTTTTAAAATGCATTTGTTAAAACTAAAATGTAATGCACTGTGTGGTTTGTCCACTTCAGCGGTCTTTTGTGACAGGGCTTATTCTTCGCCAATCCAACCTCACTGGCAAGTCAGTAGAATCAGTGGAGGGAAACCTTTAACCACAAATTCATGCCCACGTGAAGACTACAACCTATGATGAGGTGTCACACGTGAACACTGCTTCGTATTAAAGGGTTAGAAACCAAAAAGGTTGAGAACCACTTCTGTAAATGTTAAGCAGGTCTGTGATGATATGCTCTTTCTGCTGTGCACCTTGAAGGAAAAGGGCTGAGACAGGTGGATCCTGACACTTCCTCCTGGTCGCCTCCAGAGAAGAGACCACAGCCACTGCAACACAGAGCTTAAGCCAGCCTGTGAGGATATGTAAGACACACACACACACACACGCACACACACACACACACACATTCTTAGGAGTGCTACATATAGTGAGTTAGCAATTATATCATAATGAGGCCTTGCCT
>JBCAUF010000838.1:14517018-14528993 GCA_038406115.1 Haemulon aurolineatum | reverse complement strand
ATGTACTGTTGCTGTGAATGAGCCAATGTGGCCAACCTCATTACAGGATTTCCAAGAGTGTTTTATAGTTGAGGCATCATGCATGGTTAGAGGACACCTAACAACAACAATAACTGTTTTCATCACAGTTATAATTGATTATATTTTAGACACAAGACTTATTTTACAAAACACCACAGTTCAAGGCTAGATCACAAAGCTTCTGAATGGGATATGATCACACCAGAACTCTTGTTGGAACGGTACAATGGTCTGCTTATGGGCAAAAAAAATGTAAGCCTGCATTCCAGAGATATTTAACATTACATTAGGTCGTATACAATATTGTCGACACCAGTGTGTGAGATTTTCCATCAGTCCTGTTCAACGCTTGGCTGGAAAAACTCAACTTTGGCAACAGAGTATGCAATTTGTTTTCAAAAGACATTTTCACATGCCTAATCCGACAACTGTGTGAGACATATCACTTGCATGAATGCAGACCTCACTTGCCCTGGGCAAGTGTTAATGTCGAGCCCCGCTGTGGCATTCACCAATACAGTATTATTAGTATTATTGGCCAGGGGCCATACACCCACTACAAGTCTGACACTCATAAACATCCAAAATAAGAAAATACAGGCAGAGGGCTGGGTACATACAGAGTCACACGATTCTAAGTGATAATTAAGAGGGATTACATTTTAATGAGTCTATATAGTTTAAGAAAGTTCTACTCATTCTTCCTATATGTCCTCTCATTCTCTACCTATCCAAAAATACTCAAAAGTCCGAGTTGTTGCATAAACTTTCAATAAGTTTAAAGAATACTAAAATCAATATTGAATCTCCAGTGTGAAAACCACAGCAACAAATTTAGCACAGAGATTCACACAAGGTCTGGCAAAAAGATATAGTCAACACCATCAGACTGAGGTCTAAGGCCCCTGAGATACTAAAATAAAAGCAGCACAGATGCAATTGTACACACTACACTGGGTGTCTATGCATGTGGACACGCTCCTCTGTGTCTGGTGGGTTTGTAATCTATGCAGTAATAGATTCTTGAGACAGATGCAGACCAAGTTTAAATCACAGAAGCTGTAAAGTATAGATTTGTCTTCAGGGTTACCTGTAACCAATAATTGTGAATGAATAATAGTCAAAAACAGGTTGAATGATGTGCAATTGTTTGTCTCATTCATGTGATTTTATAGGAAAACATGAGAGCATTTTTTTTCAAAGTATTCTACCATACTATGAAAGCTTGCATTTTGAAAACACCCATCACTGTTTCAATGGAAAACAGAGTTTGTCTTTTTTAGATAAGAAAATTTGATCTGTCAAAAGCACACACCATTGCTCCCAATGATTGAACCTGAGGAGGACTATAAATTGGTATGAATTTATTCAACATACAGAATGAAATTATTGATCACTGTTCAACTAAAAGAGTGATGAACCTCAGCACTACACACTTTGTGTTGTTAGCCTTCACTTGTACAAGGAAATCCAATATGAAAGCAAATTTGAAAACTCAGGTGTGCAACACACAAAACAGAAATATAAATAACAACAACAAAACAGACGGGTTAAAATGTGTCAAGGTAGACAGCTGAGACACACCGTTGACAGGATATTGAAATATGATGTTGAGACTGAATGAAAAGAGCCTTAGAGATTAAGTATCTGACCACTGAAAGCACTGATAAAAAGCTGTGTCATGTTGAATTTGTCAATCCCATATATACTGTATATGTTGCTTGACACATTTAGCACCAGTTTGAAAAATACCTGCAATCTGTGGCCTCGTCTGAGCTTTGTTGTTTGTCTCATGTTTCTTTGAAAACACACATCAAAGGCTGCTGTTTGAGATTCAACCTGGTACGACCTACCTTTTGCATCCAGTCCTTGTAATTATGACTACCTGAACATTTTCTATGTGGTGTTGACATAATTTCTATGTCTGTGTAGAAGTGGTGTTTAAAGTCTTAAACTCATTAAAGTGTTGAGATGCTCAGTTTCAGCACAGCTCATAATTAATTTCTCCGGGGATTCTACCTAAAAGATGATTTTTCTGACTCCAGTCTAACCTGAGAGGCCTCCAGCACTTGCTGTACTCTGAGATCATGTCAGGTAGCTACACAGCTGATGTAAGGTAAAAGCAACCGATTCAGGGGGGTTTGTAAAAACACAGGCAATCAATATCGTTCTTACTGCCGATTTTTTTATAGAGGTCATAATACTGGATGTAGGAACAGCCTCTAGTCTAGTAGTACACTGCAGAGAATGGTGGTATAGTGAATTATGGGGCTATGAGGTGGAGTCAGTGGCCTCGCATATAAAAGTCTCTTCATATTTTAAAACAGACCTTGCAGAAGACTGAACAAATTGCTTCATTTTTATGAACTAAGCTTAGTGATTACTTGATTCGAGGTCTTGTTGATCGGGGCTTGTGTGTTTTCATGTGGAAATCCATCCGACCAATGAGAAGTCTGTGGCAGAGGACATCCCCTCAGAAATCAGTCCATGCAAATTTAAAAGGAAATTAGAACGAAAGGGAGTTCAAGGCATCTCATTACTTCTGACTGTTTCTTTCGAATTTCAACATATTTTAACCTTACCTGCAGCAGCATTTAATTAGACTACCTTGGGTCAAATGGCAAGTTATGTGCAAGATGATACTTTTCTATTTTGCAGTATTGCATGTGAAACTATGGTAAAAGGTTGTGGAGTTTTGCTTGTGGAAAAAAAAGTGTTTTCATGATTTGGAGCGATTTTGGGATTCTGAATTCTAAACACTGGCTAGGAAGCTTAGAAGTCAGTCTGGAAGTTGGATAATTTCAAGGATTGGAAGTTTTTATAAGCTGCTGCATAATGAAGGCTTTCACTGGTGTACAAGCTGGATTTGGCATCCCTAATAGGGTTATAATCATCAATAAAACTTGAGTGTGCATTTTAATGAATGAATTGTCTCCTCTCTCCATATCTACTGTGTGGTTGTTTTGTCAGCTGCCCTTCTTGTTCTTTAGTCTTTCTGATGCAGTGGGGGAGTAATGGTGGGTGGAAGCAGTGCACCAACATTTTGTCTCGAAAAAGGCAGAGGCATGTACAACATCACAACCTTCTACATGAAAGATCCCTTTCTTTCAGCCTTTATTGTATCTTTTCTTGTTGCATGTCCACTTTGAGTACTGATACAGAATCATGTGGATCCAGAAGAAATAAAAACAGCACACAAGACTCATCTCAGTAAGGGCACAATGCAGGAGAGACTATATAGCTTTTGTGTACAGGCCTAAAATAATATTGTATACAGTTATGACCCTGGACTGGCCAGTATTTACAGATTAATAATAGTGATTTATTTTACGTCATTTCTGCTTTTTGTGGCTTCTGGGGGTGGTTGGCTAGTTCTGGATGGACTGTATGAGCTATGCAATGGCACTGTGATGTACAATAATTTACTAAGGTAACCCTTTATTAAACACTGTTCATTTCTCTCCATTTGAGAGAGCAGGAAAGGGAAATTGGCATGAAGGAAAGAGAAAAGAGACGGAAAGATGAGCTTCTGTGGCTTCAGTTTCCCTGTGCAGTGTGCTCCTCATCTGATCAATGTGACACTTATTCTATCACACCCTTCTGCTGGTCAGTGTGGCTCACTACGAAAAAAGATCATTCACTGAAAATGTGTAGTGTAGATGAGCTTAGAAAAACACTGACTTTCTTTTATTAAGGTTGGCAAAATTCAAAGTCAAGCTGCACATCAGCCAATGATCTCAACTGTCCACAATTTCTGATATATATATTTGAATTTCCACACCACCGACTATATACAGACTTTTAGAATGAAATCAGTTGTGTTGTTCTGAAGTCATACTGCTGACTCAACAGATTACTCTGTTACAGAAGGTCTGCATCACTTAAATGGCTTGGGCAAGCAATTCCATGCATGGACAAGCACACAGGAAACCATTAGCACACAATAACCTGTAATTTACCATATTTCCAAGTGACCCAGCCGCACAAGTATTGCCCAAAGTAATATTGCAATTAGAAAGTAACATCATATTATTATGATAATTCTTACCTAAATGAAACAGTTTTAGCCTGGCACCAGAGACATCTTTGCATTTAAATGTATTGAAATCACATTTATGTAAATCAGTGGTGGTAACAAAGGTAGTGCTGTACATTAAATTCTGGAAAGAAACGGCGGTAAAGAATACAGTTACACTTATGTAAGCCCGCTTGTGCAGCTGGTGCTTAAGCGGTTGCATAATGCGGATGCGAACGTAACCACGTGGTAACTTGGTCAGCTAAAATGAAAGAGGGGGCAGAAACACAAAGCTACTCACCTGGTCCTTGGCTCTTAATCAAAAATATCTGCAAGGCTAATGTGATGGCTGCAGCGAGGCATGAGGGGCTCTACATACAGGAAACTTAAGCAGACACATAATGTGGCAATACATGTGCGCACACAGTAGATTTGACAATGCACGACCGACAACAAGTAATGGAAGGACACAGTAGCGAGCAAGCTCCACAGGTGTGTGCATATTTTCTTCAAAAACATGACGCCCCGAAGCCTTCACTCCTCTGTTTCCAACATGCACACTTAGTCTTGTTTCCCCCTCTGCTCCTTTTCTTCTCTCAACCAGCTGTGCAGATAAACAACAAGGCGCTCAAGTGGAGAACAGACACATCCCCAATGGCGGCCCGAGGTAAGAGCTCTTCTAATTACACTACAAAATACTGCGTTGGCTTCTACTGTCTTGACGCCATCCTTCTCTCTCTTCTGATCCTCCTTAACTCTGCCTCCCCAGTTTCCACACCACTCCCTGCCTCTCTGTTTAATTTTTAAACACCACGACAAACAGCTGAAGCTAATTTTTTTCCTTATCTACTGAAATATAGACTCACACCCATCCACACCGACTTTCCTTTGCCACAACCACCTTTCTTCTGCCTTTGCCTCTTCCACCATCTGATGTTGTCCCTCTTTGCCATCCTTCTGCTCCTGATCGGATCTGCCTCATCATCTACTGTCGACAATTTTCCCCTCTTTTCCATCATAGACAGTTTGCTCTGCATATCACAACAGCAAGACTACACTCAGTAGAGAACAGATCTCCGCCAGGTGTATCTGGCTGGAACAGAGGAAGGTGAAATATCTGCGGTAACAGATGGTGAAGCACCTACTGCAATACCACCACAACTGCCAGATGCAGCCAGCAGAGATTTGCAAAGTTTGTTTGTATAGTATAGCATCCTGGGTTCTTATGACTGTATAAACTTAAAAGAGAACAGGTGACGGCACGACAAGTCCAAACCTTTAAACATTTTAAACAATTTAAACATTGTTATTAATCACAAACATTCTGTTGCAACACACAGAGAAGAGTTTAATCTCACTCAGTTGTCCCTCTCAGCTCCCAGTTAAGATGGAGGCAAGGATAAAACAGGGATCTATTCATCTTGCATCGTGCTAAACTTTAGTGGACAACATATCGAAAATGTATCTGCAGTTCTGCCAGTTCAATGGATGTCAGTTTTTGAGCCACAACAAGGGCCAAACTGTTCCCTAGAAATCCCATTTACTTTGTCATAACATGTACCGTCAAACAGCAAAGACAGAGCAGTCGAGAGAATTATTGATTTATTATTATACATACATTTTTCAACAACTGTGAATCACTGCATCCACAAGAGGTCCTGAAGAATAGAGTCAGATATGGACACAAAAAATACTAGGCTGATGGGTCCAGCAGTATGCAAAATTAGCTGCAGACAAACAGATAATTACACACACTAGAGGCTGCGTTATACTTTCTCATTGTCCATCATTTTGACAGACAGAATTGTGAAACCTTCGTCAAAATCTATTGTTACCCCTTTTGTATTACCCCACAAAAGATCCCACAAAAGCCACCACTCTGCCGAAGGCAAGTATGTCTCTGAGGTATTTTTGAAGTTGACTCACAAGTCGAAAGATTTCCTGGTTCTGACATGTTATATACTGTTGCACTCAACAACCGTCTCTTTACTTTAAAAATGCTGGACCTGTAAACTGTCCAAAGATATTACTTCTGATCTTCCATCATGCCAATATTTCATGTTCCCTGCCCACAAAATGGCCTGTCAAGTTCTATTGTGGTCTTTGGTTTAAAGTTGCAAAACTGGACCAGAAGCTTTTGACAAAGAGTGACTGTTTCTCAAAATTAGATTCTGACAAGCTAGTTTACACTGGTGACATGCAAAACATACAAAGCTTGTTTTCATTGAAACAGAACAGTTAAATTTACTGTTATCTCTGTTAGCTCCAATAACTTGTAGCTTGTCAGCAAAGGGTTAGAGGCTAGTTTTTCTATTGTATTTGTTTGACCAATGAATTGCAAGGCACTTATAATGAATATCAGCCAGTAGGAGAGTCTCTTCTTTCTACCTTACTGTAAGAATGCAGTATGAAACTTTAAAAACTTCCTACACAGCAACAATTTACCTGGGATGCTGACACTATTCAGATCTACACTTTCAAATGAGACATTCGAGGAGAAAAATGATGCTTTACCACTATGTGCAGAAACTGCAGAAAGCATTATGTAAATTACTTACGACAGTTCCAGTGAAATAATTTAAGTCTAAAGGCTAGGATACACCAACTGACAGTCGACTGTCGGCGTTGTCGACGGGGGGGGGGCAGTCTCCCTTATTTACGTGACAAATACAGTGTACGACTGAGAGTCGGTATTCTGTGCAGTTCATGTGCAACAGACCGGGCTGATGGAGGCAGACGCACCCCAACAAAGCAGACAGCGACGTCGGCGACACTATGTAACTTTAGCTCAGTGCTTCTGCCATGTGGTTGAGAACATTTCTTACAAGTTTAGAGAATTCACTGTTACATTGCTTCGTTTCATGGTTAGCTCCTGGCTAACTCCACACAGGCTACAAATAAAACATGTGACGTATGCCGTAAAGCAGGTTGTACTTTACGGCACTACGCAGAGAGGGGAGGGGCTGTGGTTCCTACCTGAACCGAGAAGTTACAGAGTGCAGTTTCAGCTGATGCAACCCCACCCAGGCTGCAGCGGGGGCACCATTCATCCTATCAACCATATTTCTACTACTTCACTGAGTTTGGAAAGATTATTTTGAGGTCGATAAACTACATAGTGTTGCTTTAAGTACATCTAGGTATTTGTTCTTGTTTTGTTTTGATTATTGAGAGCCCCATTAGATTTTGCAAGTGGGCAGGCGCCCCATGTATACAGGCTAGTCCTCGCCACAGCGGCCCCGGCTCAAATTCCGCATCGGACGGCCCTTTGCTGCATGTGTCCCCCTCTCTCTGCCTCTGTGTCCTGTCTGTCTTTCATCTGCACTGTTAAATAAAGGCTAAAAGGCCAAAAAAATAATACTTAAAAAAACAAACAACTTCAGTTATTAAAACTTGGCCTAACTAACACATGCTGTGCGATTAGAGATACTCGGGATCAGAGGCAGAGGAGAGAGCAGTGTTTATTGTATCCTGCACTGACAGGCCCTGTGCCATGCTGGTCATGCTGCCTTCAGGGCCAATCAGTAGGTCCTGAAGTTCTCATGAGCCAATCAGCACTCTGTATTCTAGCATTTGCTTACGGAGTGGAGAGCAAAGCCAGGGAGTACAAACAACAGAAACAATGGTGAGTGAGCGGGACTCAGAGAAAAGAAAATATGAATAGGTACAGTCTTCTTACACGTCCGCGGTGTGGCAACACTTCACAGCATCGACTACAGGGGAAAGACCATCAATAAACAAAGCATGGTGTGCAAGCACTGCTTAACAACCATCAGGTTTTCTTTTGTATCATAATATTATGTTTTATACGGTTAGATACATTTTATAATAAATTTTGTGGTATTACTACAGCTGTGTTTAATTATTTTTACATGCAGTATTGCCTTCACCAGTTTGAGAACTTTTACCCTGTTGATTTAAAAACACAAAAGGCAAAGAACCTACTGGATGCTAGAGCTCCTTTAATATCAAGATACTGAAACCTTACCATTACCGTGGCCATAAAACCGTGATGCATACCGAAGCATGGGAAAAACCGTTAATCCCTAATAAATACCCACAGACAGCTGTAGCATCATTTCAGACAGAGTCTTTGGCAAGTTTTTCCTCTCAGTCTGCAACTCTAAACAGAGATGCCAGCCCTGCCTCAAGATGTCCACTGAACTACTTTCGACTGACACCTCATTTGACCTATTCAGATCTTCTATGCCTTCTAGGTATGCATTTGCATGACTATGTTTGCATCTGCACAGCATCAGTCTTACTCCTCTGGACACAAAGTTGCGTTGAGCCACTAAGGTGTCTTGTTTTAATTCTCCTATTCCCCATTCTTCCATAAAGACAGAGTTCATCATGTTTGCTCCAATTTGTTAATGCAGTGCATAGCTCAAAGTACAGTCACAAAGGATTGCCATCAAAAACATCAAACACAACAGAATCCGAATCATCTTGTCCTCTGCTTAGGTTTTCATCAGTGAAACAGATGAAGTACAGAAGAAAACATATAGTAGTTTATATTAGTATTAGAGAACCTCGGCTCCTGGTAGCGTTGGTGGTGCTTTGGCTTGTGGAACTAAGAAAAATAAAGCACTCACTTTATTTGCTGTAAAAGTCTTCCAGTTATTGTCATCTTGGTATGCCTCACTTCATGCAAAATATCTCCCTTCCACTTTCAAGAAAAGTTTCCCCCTTCTGTAAACATTAGTTGTTTATTCCTAAATTTAAAATCACTTTTATGTCCGCAGAGGACACAAAATCTAGGACAACACTCTTTTTTTTCTTCCCTCTCACTCAGTTTCTCTCTCGTCTAATAACTCATCTCTGCCTGTTTGTTTGTTCAATTATTTTGTTCATTCTTTCATATCATCTTCCCTTTTCTTCTTTGCTTTTTATCCCTTTCTGCCGCTCACTCGGCACGTCTTTTTTCCTACCTCATGCAGGTTATTTCTCCTCCAGGAGCCAATCTAGCAGTGATTGATCAACTCATCTCTTCTGCATTAGAGTGCTACAGGAACACACCATAGTATTAACAACACCAATAAAACTGATGATGGTAATAAAGAACCACACTACCATTATCTGCGCTGTTGATATAAGTAATGGTGAGCAAGGTATCTGGGGTGGATCTCACTTTGACTCTCTCCTTCTGTCACACAAACACAAATAATGCACACAATACACACTGCAGAGAAAGTAAAATCTATTTAAACAGGCAATTTATGTGATAATCAGGCCATAACTTCCTAATTCATGAGGTTTCTTTCTGGAGACTACCAATCAAATTAACCTGAATCGTTGTGGCTCTCCAGCATCAGCAAGATTCCCAGGATCTCCCTGCTGCCTACAAAGAGCTGACAAAGAGGAAAACAGTTGGATAAAACAAGTGTTATTGAAATGTGGTCCAATCCTCTTGTCTCAGCACATTTCGCACACTGGTCTTAATCAATGGAGTCCAGGTCACAGTCAGAGTTAGCCTAATCATCAGTTTGTCTGACTGACAAATTAATCCCTTCACTATTGGCAGAAACAACCAAGGCTTCACGATAAGGAAGTGTATACTATAAGTCTTTTTCAGTGGACTCCAAGGAACACATTATGCAAGCAGACAGAGACAGTTTGCAATAGCACAGTCAATCTCAATCCATTTATGCACATGCCTCTTAACTACAGTAGTTGATTTTTATCCTTTTTTATATATTTGGCTATTATGTTCATGTTATGCACCAAAACACCAACTTAAATTCCTTGTATGTAAAAATCTACATGGCAATGGAACTTACTTATTCTGATCCCTCACTCAATGGTGCCGCTCACTAGACAGATTGTAAAGCCCTCTGAGGCAAAATGTGTTTTGTGAATATGGGCTATACAAATAAAATTTGATTTGATAATGAATTTGATTTGATTCTGATAAAATATCTACTTGTGCCTTACACTGAAGATACAAATGATAGTAAGATAGGATTAGATAGGATAGGATTATTACAATCCATTATTGCAATAATGTTGAGATGAATCAATTAGCTGATTGCATAAGTAGATAATATGTAATGATTTTCATAATTGCTAAGTGTTAAGTAATTAAGAAAAGATACCAACAATTCTCTGGTGCCACCTTTCCAAATGTTAATATTTGCTGCTTTTCTCTGTTTAATATTTTATTATTATTTGGTTTTAGACTGTTGGCTGGACAAGACAAGACATTTGAAGACATCACCTTTTGTTGGGCGGAAAGATGGTATAGAGTGTGTAATGGCAGAAATGTGTCCACTGGTAAAGACCGGTGAAGACCAGTAAATTTCTACTGCAGGAGCTATCCCTTACTGTCTCTGCTACAGTGTATATTTGGAACAACAATACCATCCCACTCCTCAAATCCCATCATAAAGGCTTGCTGATGACACCACCGTGGTTGGGCTCATCTCCAGGGGCGATGAGACGGCCCACAGAGACGAGATCTATCATAGATTTCAGGAGGAGCAAAATGCCCCACGCCCCTCTCCACATCAATGGGGACTGTGTGGAGAGGGTGGCATCTTTCAAATTTGTGGGAGTGCAAATCTCAGATGAGCTCTGCTGGTCAATAAACACTACAGGAGGACAAGAGTAATGTACAATTCAAATTGGTATGTTGAGGTGCTGGCGATGGAGCAGAAAACTCGTAAAAAGAGGAGGGAACGCCGCACCCTCAGCTCCAAGTAAAAAAGCTTTATTTAGGACAACGTTTCGACACAAAGCCTTTGTCAGTCTTAACACTTGACAAAGTGCTTGGTTGTAGTATTTTTCAATAAACACTACAACCATAACCAAAAAGGCCCAGCAACGACTTCACTTCCTGAGAATCAAACAAGCTTCACCAGAAGCTGTTGGTGTCTTTTTACCGGCCAACCATAGAAAGAGTCCTCACATAATGTATCACCGCATGGTTTCCTGGAAGCACAGCACAGCAGCAGACAAGAAGGCTCTTCAGAGGATCATAAATACAGCCCAAAGGATCATCGGTTGCCCCTTGCCCAGTCTGGAAAGCATCTCCAACTCACGGTGCCTCAGCAGGAACAAATCCATCTTAAAGGACTCCTCCCAGGCTCCCACCCATCTCATAAACTGTTCAACCTGCTGCCCTCTGACAGGCGTTATAGGTCATTGAAAACCTGCACCACCAAACTGACTAGCAGTTTCTTTCTCTGGGCAATACACACACTTAACAACCAATAACCTGAAATACTCTGCTGATACCCCCCATGCACAATACCCCGCCACTCCTATTTATTGAACTCAACTACCTCTGACCACCCCGAGTTTTTATTTATATTGTAGGTTACATGAGTCCTTATTTTATTCTTTATATATAGCTAATTGTACATAGATGTGTTTCTTTTATTGTCTTTTACTGACTGGAGCAGCACCTTGAATTTGGTCAAGTTGATGCACTGTATTAATATGATGACAATCAAGCTTCTATTCTATTCTGTATTCGTGCATGATCTCGCAAATCCAGCTGTTTTGCAAGGTACGTTATTTAGGTCGCAACACTTCCTATCATAACCGCTTACCATGTTCTCATGTGGCATGAGAGTAACAATTTTCTTCGCTTAACTTGCATCAATAACATCATTATTTATTAAAAGAACACGGTCCAGGGCTCATGTGATTTAGTGAAGAAAGTAGTTCAGAGTATTTTCTTCACACTATGAAATGAGAATGTATACTTATGTAACATTACGACACATGAACTTCAGGTCACAACATGTATTCGATGAGTTTTGAGGGAAATCCAGAAAAACCATGAGCCTCCATAAAGTTAGCTGAGCAGCTAGCGGTTCTGCCCCACCGATCTAAAAATAGCTTGCACCGACAATTAAAGTTAATGAACCAACCCGTAAGACTATAGTGATTATGGCAATGGGCACATTTGCCAAAATGTTGACCTACCCCCTTA
>JBCAUF010000838.1:14417445-14434065 GCA_038406115.1 Haemulon aurolineatum | reverse complement strand
GTCATTACGTTTTGGGCAAGACTTGTGACTCAATTCAACTTGAAAGGGTAGTTGTCGGCAGTGACCGTGATGAAAAGAAACGTATATTGACATGTACATGATTTTTCCTCCATTCAAATTTCACACTTTTGGCTCGAGTGAATTTCCCTGTGATTATGCTGGGTTACTGCAGGAGGGCACATAATGCATGCCAATATGTCACATCAACAAACACACACACACACACACACACACACAATAAACAGAAAAAGGGAAGAGTGAACTGTGAATCATAAGGCTAAAACCATCAAAGGCTACAGTTTAAAAATGATGATAAATAAATAGATTGATGATTAAATAAATATGTAAAGATATCTTCACAGGCAGATCATAGTGACAACCTGATGCCATCACTGTGTATTCACTAATATGTAGTCAGGACATTTCAGTGTGTACTATTTTAGTATACCTCTAAACTTGCCCTAATTGTGCATTTTCTTAAACCTCAGTAAGAGCAGTTATGAATGAAACAGCTAATTGAGAGCCAAATAAACAATAAACAGCGACATGTCAAACCCAAAATCTAACATCTTAACCAAGTCTCCAAGATGTCCTCATTTTCCTAAAATGTTCTTATTGTCAAGGTCTAAAGCTCAATTTGGTCCTCTCGAAGACAGAAGTGCACACACACACACACACACACACATTGAGCATCGAGTACCACTCTGTTAAACAGCCACAGACTCCTAAAGTGATTCTAATCATAATTGCCTGTGCCCTCTAAAAATGACGTTTTTATCACAGATTTCACAAAGCGAAAGAACATTTCAGTGCCTCTACCTTCAATAGCGAGTGTGTGTGTGCGTTCTGTCTCTCATTTTTCATCCTGCCTCTTGGGGGTTTTCAACAGCCAAATTACAGAGTGAAGAAATCTATCTGGCGTTATAACGTGCAGGAGATTGGAAATGGAAAATGCTGAGCGCCGGAACGCCCTCCAAACACATACATATTCATATGGTGTAATGCTACATCCATCATAAATCTGAAAATGAACGTTAACGTTAACGTATTTGTGCCTGTGTTTGTGTGCATGTGTGCCTCGCCGCACGCCTCCTTGTATAGGAGCTCAAGGGGTCCTCATAGTCATCTCATGTGAACAAGAAGCTAATGAGTGTGCTGTGTTTCATGTTTAGTCGGACTCTCTCCATCCTCTCTCTGTTGGGTCCACTGCCGCCTGCTTTATATTCCAGCTGAGGGCAGAGAATAAGGAGCTTAGGGACACCGTGTCTGTATGAATATACAACACTGTAAACATACACCTCACGGCTCCCTACGCTTGGCTATGATAAGTTATCTGTTCACCTCCTCGTGCACCTCAAATCACAGTTCGGCCATGAATATGGAGATGAAACTGCGAGGACATAAACGTGTGGCATCGCTTCGCTGGTGCGTCTTCTTTGAGTGGAAATATGTGTGTAAGTGTGTATGTGAGGGAAAAGCAGGACAGAGAGGGTTGATTCGGTGCTGCGAAATCCCCAAACTGCCCATCAGCATAAATCAATTACAATTCACCGTGGGCCTGCTGACCTCAAATATAACAAGCTGTCACAACAAGGGTGTGTGTGTGCGTGTGTGTGAGTGGGGCTGCATGTGTGTGGGGCTTGAGCGTGTTTCATGACTTGAATACAGTATGTGACACTTGGTGCAGGATGACACATTCAATATGTGTGTGTGTGTGTGTGTGTGTGTTTGCATATGTGATATTTGGCAACATGTTCCAATTCCTTATAGACTTCTTCTGTGTTTGTTGGCAGTGGGCAACATTATGCTGTCTCTGCTGCAGCCTACTTCTCATGTCCCACTGTGATAGGAGATTTTCCAATGACATCTTGAACTGCCATCAGCCCACAATGTTATGGACTATTTCCTGAAGTTGTGTCGCCATTCAAGGCTATTTTATAATGACTGGAAATTGCTTTAGATTGCTCTTCGGTCCTACATGTATGCTAGAAAAACATCATTCTGTAAGAGCACTCATATTTGTGAAACATCTTATTGGCAATTCCCTTCCTGGAAATTATCTTTTTTTTTCACCCCTTTTCCGTCACCCTAATGTTGTTTCATGTGAAAATATATGAAATAAACAAACTGGGAAATGACTCACGGTTTTTCAAGTAGCTTTATTTCCGAAACTGGAGAGGGATGATGACAGATGGGGGATAGAAGATTGTAAAGCTCAGACCATGTAGTTTGGTCCAAACACAGGAGGAGAAGAGACAATACAGGCGGTTTCAGGGGAAAAGATGGTGATCAAGAGGAAGATTACTGCATCTGTCACCTTTAAGCCATAATTCAAACTTTTTTTAAAATAAACCAAGCAGCAGTCTCACCACATAAAGCCATGGGTGTGGGGTTTGAGCAGCATTGCAACTGATATTAATCGGAAACAGCCATGAATCCATGACCTCTGTGGCTATTTTTGTCATAATTATGTTGCTATAGCTGTTTGTATTTCTGGAGCGAAAATAACCATTTCAGTCGAGGACGAAGAGCCGTTGTGCAAGTACATGAAGCCCTTGGTCTCAACTGGTTTGTTTTATTTCATCATTTGAATGTGTCAGCAGCAGCTGTGTGTGGTATGGATTGTAGCCTTAATGTCCTGCACAAAGCCTGCATATCATCCAAATGAAAACTGGCTTTGAGTGCTATTGACATTTCCATGTCCGATTTCTTTTTTCAGGAAAAGTTTGACAGTAACACTGATGAAGAGAGATTTTCCCACTGCAGTACGCTTGATGAATTGTACATCCATTAATGTGCTTGTATCTCTGATTGAACACTTCACCGTACTATAACTAGATGAAACAATGATGACAAATGTGGCATTGCATGTTCTGCATAAATGCACGTAACTCAAAGTTCATGTTCCTCCAACACAAACACACTCCCTCCAAGCTCAAATACGACTCAGTCTCACATAGCAAGAGCTCAATGTCATGGGTCAATTATGCTCTAATTGAAAATAATAAAAATCTGTACAGTGTTCTCACTCTTTGATCACTTCCACTTTGCTCAACTTTCAGAATAAAAGCACAGTAACTGAACAATAAATAGTTAACAGACAGAAAACACAAAATAGTCTGAAATAAATAATACAGTGTTGTCAATCATCAATCGTAATACTTCAATAAAGCAACACAGAGCCAGATATCACTGAGTCAGGCTGGTGTCCTATAAGGCTCTTTGGTCCCTTGAGGGTGATCACTAAAAAGCCATGTACTCAACATTACTGATAAACAGTGACTTTCAGTTCAATAAGACTTTCTCAACACAGCAATATATTACTTCCCATCAAGTAGAAACATTTACATGACAGACGGCAAAGTGATGCCTGCACCAGGAGATCCGATCTAAATTCTCGTCAATATTACAGTAGATCTGTAGCACATAGCAGCCAGGAGGCACTGACACTTTCCACGGAAAAACATTAAGATCAACACGCACGCGCACACTCACACAGGTCAGCAGAAGTAGACAATTAGTAAATTGAAGTGTTGCTGCTGACAGCCCTTGTCCCATGGAGTCAATAAGCCTGTGTGCTGTTCACAGTTACAGACACGTTTTCTTTTTTTTTTTCCTTTTCTTTTTTTTTTTTATGTTGAAGAAACTGACAGAGCCTCAGTCTCTTGGTGAGAAAAATAGATGTACCATTCATCCCCTCGCCTCTTAGCAACAAACCAAATGTGCCATACAGAGGTCCACTGCAGGCGACGATGTGCCAGAGGCGTTAGTAAAGAGTGACTCAGCCAGAGAAAACCCACGTAGGCGTAATTAGGGGTAACATTACACATCCATAATTGCATTGTTTATGTGTCCTTTACAGTCAACTTAAATGTCTACGTGCTAAATACTGCCGCTCGTCATGAAGCAGGGTTTCTGCAAAATTATATTCACACGTTAAATACTAAGAATCTATTCTTCTTTTTGTTTGTTCAGTCTTCAGCAGATGCACCTCCCATTAGATAAAGTGAAGAGCCTCTGAGGCACTCCCCAGAGGTTAAAAACAGTTCTGATTGTTACTTAAATGTCCAAATACTGAGGCAGTTCATTAGAGGCGTTGCTCAGTGTGGTCCATTCATGTGATAGTCCAGATTAAGTTAAAAAGCACGAAACACCAAACTTAGAGAGTGAGCGGGGAAAGTGGGTCATGCTGTCTTTCTTTTATACCTCAACAACACACATGTGGCTTTCTTTGAGGTCCGAAATCCACCGCACGTCAGCTCATTCCGTATTTCATGAAAAGTGAAAGCTAAGAGAGTCATTACAAACGACCTGAGTGTCCATTTATGACCCAGTCAGAGCCAAGAGCAAGGTGTCTGACATGAATGCTTTCCACGTAAAAGTCCACAAGTTCAGTTTCAAAGGGTGCTCTTGTCTGTGCTATCGCATTTGAGATTGTCAGAAACCTTCTCTTGTTGTTGCGCTTTTAGATAAAAATTGAAGAACACATGTTTGCCCTGCAGCTGGGCAAATTAAGACTGCAGACGTAAGAAATCACCACTAACCTTGTGTGCTCCTTGTGCTCTGTATTGATAAATAAAGGGCCCGAGGCTCACAGGAATCAAAGGCCACTTTTCCTTCTTTTTTACCTGTTTTCTGGCCCCATTAATCTCGGAGTCCTTGATAACTAGAAAAGCATATATATTCTACATTAATAACAATTTGTCTTCTTATTCAGCAGTTAATTTTCAACAATTTCCCTGCTTTTTCAAAAGACCATCTGTCAGTTTTTGGGAGTGTGTGTACATTTCTCCTTCATTCTGCACACTCGCCTGTGTCCCAGCATTATCCAGTAGCCTGCCCAATGCGATCTGCAGATAAAACTCAAAATCTTATCAGTAATACTGAAGTGCTAATCTGTTTAGTGTCTAGCACTGCCTCTGTGTCCATGTCCCGTTTTCACCCCCGACACCCAGCAAGAATTTGCTATGTGCATCAGCTGATTTCACAGAGCGAGATGCCTGTTTGTGCAAGCTGTGGCTGTAAAAGAGTAATTCTCAGTTCTGATTTTTCTGCTGGAATTGCCACAGTTCAACATGTTTTTTGAAACAGCCCTTTGAGTGTTCTGAAAAATGGAAATGATTAGTTTTTTTTTTGTGTGTATGCCTCAGAACTGGCAAGCTTTTGTGTCCGTGTCCTATACATCGGATTGGTTCATTAGAAGAATGTGCCCTTGGTGCCGCTGCACAGGATCTTTTTGAAGGCCTTCCTGAAGTCTTTGTTGAAGATGGTGTATATGACCGGGTTGAGCGACGAGTTGCAGTAGCCGATCCAGAAGAAAAACGTGAACAGCGGCTCGGGGATGGTGCACGAGTCTGGGCACACCGCCATCAGGGAGTAGGTGAAGAAGAAGGGGAACCAGCACACCACGAAGACGCCGATGACCACCGCCAGCACGAAGGTGAAGCGCTTCTCTCTGTTCACCATCGCTTTGCGCCTCGCCGCCCCCGGGTTGTTCTCCGTCTTTGACTTTCTCCCCGGCACCAGCCGCGCCCCCTTGGACGTGGCGATCATATCACGGTAGCGCTTGACCGAGGCCGGTGAGTGGACCCCGCCCCCCGCGGGTGACCCCGGCATGCTGGCGCTGCCTCGGCCCCCTCCGTGACTGTGCTCCATGTCGCTCTCCGTGCTCGAGCTGTCGCCGTTGTTGTTGTCAGCCTTTTTGCCCCCTTGCTTCTTGCCCTTCTTCGTCGCCTCTTTAGTTTTGGCAGGGGCGGACGACGGGGGCACGGGGGAGGGGGTCGAGGGGTCGCGCGTGGAGGTCTCGAGGGAGGCGGTGACCGGGGTCACGGCCGGAGAAGGGGACGGAGGTTGCAATAGGTTATTGGAGGTGGGATTCTGGGAGGTTTGGGATTCTCCTGGGGAGGGAGAGGGGGTGATGGCGAGGGTGGGGGGTCTGGCGTTGGAGGTTTTGTTCGAGGAGGGGGGCGTGCTCTCCTCGTCATCCTTCCCGTTGGCTTGCACATGACGCGGGGGCTGACTCGGCGTGGCACAGCCGACCCCGTCCTTGCGGGGCTCTCCTGGGGGGCAGCGAGTCCTCTGCTTGGCGATCTGGTAGATTCGTATGTAGACGAGGATCATGATGAGGCAGGGGGCGAAGAAGGAGCCGATGGTTGAGTAGAGGATGTACCAGCGCTCGTCGTTCAGCTGGCACTGGGGTCCCCTCTCGCTCGCCTGGTCCCCTCCCTCGCTCTTGTTCAGGGAGAGCAGGGGAGGGAAGGAAATGATGGCAGAGATGAGCCACACCACCACGATGGCGGCTTTGATGCGCTTGGGAGTCCGCTGACGCCCGTACGTCACCCTGGAAATGGACAGGTAGCGGTCCAGCGAGATGGCGCACAGGTGCACGATGGAGGAGGTGCAGAACAGCACGTCCAGCGCCAGGTAGATCTCACACCACAGAGACTTGAAGTACCAGTAGCCGAGCAGCTCGTTGGCCAGAGAGAAGGGGATGATGAGCGTGGCGACTAAAATGTCTGCAGCGGCCAGCGACACTAGGAACAAATTCTGCGGACCTCGGAGCGACCGGCTGGTCAGCACGGCGATGATGACCATGATGTTGCCCACGATGGTGAAGACGACCATCAGGGTTATGGCGGTGGCGAAGGCCGCCGTGGCTTCGGGGGAGTAGGGGGGCTTCAGGATGCTCTGGTTGCAGGGCACGGAGCCTCCGGCGCCGCTCACGCTGCTGTTCCAGCCGCTCAGCTCCATGGAGCAGCCGTTGTCCAGAACCGAGGCCATGCCGGGATTAGCTTTCCAGGAGTCTTTACGAATTAAAAATATGTTTTGGTCACTGTATAGAATTTGTCCACAGAATGTCTTTCAGTGTCAAACACTTTAATAATTGTGTCAGAAGATTTCCTACTTGTTTGTCCACAATAAAATAGTGTTTACATTTTAAATAACACATGCGATTATAATGAATAATGAATTTCTGTGATATTTACCTCAGCCGTCCAAGTGTTGTCTCTGTGTTGTGTCCAAACGTTAGCTCCCTTGCATCCTCCACGGCAGGTCTTCCAAGTCCATTTTAAGCACACAAAACAGTCCCGGACAATGCGTCAAGACACGGATCAGTGCTTTTTCTTAATCAGGAGAGTTGCCACTTTTTCATTCAGATTTTCTTGTCCTCCAAAACAGTCTGTGACTGCTGTGCGTCAACCTTTTGCAGAGTTACAACGCAGCCCGAAGAACTTCTTGTCTTCTTCTTCTTTTGCGCACGAAGTTTGCTCTTATTTCCGTAGCAGATTAATAACTGCCTTGTAGATGAAAAAAATAAATTTAGATTTTTTTAAATATAGGAGATCAGATCAGAGTAAATAATCTCTACACTTGCGCGATCTCCGTGCGTCCTAGTTTGGATACGCGCGTATATCTGGTCTGAACGGTCAACAAAGAATTGTTTTGATAAAGTCAAATAAAGTTAATATTTACTATTAAAAGATGCTGCTTCTTCTCTGCAAAGGATAGCTTGACTGACGACCGCGTTTCCAGTCAATCGGACAAAAGAAAACTCAAAGTTAACCTCAAGCGCTCCAGCCCTGCGCATGGAGCAAGATAAGCCGTCAAAACGCACCGCTTCTTCAGTAGTGAAATGATCCCCGCAGAGCAGCTTCGATCTGTCGGTCTGTCAAGAGTTGTTACTCGGTCACTGGCGTCTCTGTCTCCGCAGAAGTTCACCGGGATGCCATGATTCAGCCGCTCCGCGGGCGCACATCGCAGGCTGCCTCACAGAGGCGCAGCAGCATCTTCACTAGTGAGCAGGACCTCACGACGAAATCTAATAAGTGGGGTGCCTCCCATCTCCCTCTTGCGCTTCTTTTCAGACCTAGTGATGTCATTGTGGAGCTGTGGGCGTAATGGGATCCTTACTTTCTCTATCCCCGTAGCAGCCCTCCCTCCCTCTTTCCCTCCTCTCTCATATTAAATCTATACCCAAGCGGCTCAACCGACGCAGTCATATCAGAAATGGCTTGTTGGGTGGCACCGCTTCGGTCAATTGACGCCAAGGTGTCCAGCTGAGAGCAGGGGAGAGCAGAGCCGGTGCCATCTGCTTTACAAAAAACATTTGCCCCATTCCAGGGATGCGCGCACTTTTTAAAGCTGCTCAGTCATCATTAGCATCATTATCATCATCGTTCCCCGCACTATGTGGCACAGCACATATGGCTGATCAATGCTCTTCAGTGAAAAAGCCTGTGTGATCGCTGCATCTTTAGGCTTTGTTCTTCACACCAGTTTCCATGTGACCTCCAACAGCTCTGGGCATTTAAGGCCAATAAACGTTTTCACTGTACACAGCTGGGCATCCAGTAAGTTACTCAAGGGCGCTGGCACTCATTTTCAGCTGCTCACGGGCCTGTTCTTGGATATTTGGTCAGGTTAGTTAGGACAAATGTTGCACAGGCCAAAATACACCTACATTTTTTTAAGGCATCCATACGTATGGTTTGTGTACATGCATGCTGTGTCATATTGTGAATGTTTAATCATGTTGTGAGTGTTATTTATGTCTGCAATATACATTGCTTGAACATGATAAAGAAGGGCACATTTTCAGCTGTGAGAATTAGGCTAAGTCAGATCTTCCACAAATTTGGGATATTCCAAGTAAGTGAGAGCCTTCATTATGGGAAATGAGCCCCTTGAGAGGTTGAAATTATCGATCCATTAAACCGTAGGTGGTCTCATCCCTCTATTGGATAGTTTAAACATCAAACAGTAAATCATATGCTTTACGAGGATTCAGATTTTGCATATAAAACCTTATTTTGCACAGAAACTGGCAATTACAAGCATGACATAAATGCTGCAGTAAAAGTGAGTTATGACCTCATGAAATTGTGAAGTCTCCTCATGCCCAGCTACCTCATCCTCAGAATTGACTGTAGGTGCACTGCGCTTCCTTCCACCTCTGCTCATTGTGCGGGGTGCAGGTCAGTGGCATAAGGCACTTGCTTTCTGTGCTCATGCATTTACATCATCACTTGACCGCCATTTAAATCCCTCTGCATTATGCGCCCTGCAGCACTTCCACCCCCAAGACGCGCACAGACATCCACAGGCATCCCTCGCGATAGATCAAGTGCTCGGTTGTTCAATCATCCAGAGACACCTACGTCACACCGGCTGTTTCCCTGAGCCATAAATTAAACAGCAGCAGAGAGTTTGTCCGGTGGTGTTTGAAAGTATGTAGGTGGTCTGTGTGATATAAACTCAGACAAACAATACAGTACATGCACACACACACACATCCACCAGCCTACACATGCACACACACATTCTTATGAATGGTGTGTGGGTATGGGGTCCTGTTTACTTGTTTTTGCACATACTGCTGTTTTCATGAGAGAGAAGCCCGGTAAGCCACCCGTGGAATTACAATTGGAAGCCCTGCTCTGTGATTGTGTGACCTGAAGCCAGCAGCCAATAATGGTTGTACATTTCTCTCTCCACGCTACACATTCTAAATATAAAGAGAGAGAGAATAAAGCTTTTAGTGGGAGAGAGCACTCCAATCAAGTGTCTCTGTTTCCATGGGCGAACCGTGCTTAGTAACACGCTGAAAATGCATTCTGGGGGAGAGGGGTGTGTCACTGATGTTGAGGTTATGGAGACTGAGAAGCAAACAGCGTTTAGTCCACAGTACATCACTTCTGAAGTGCTTGTTGTATAAGAGCTTGTGGTACACAAACAGGCGCACACACACAAACACACACACGCACACAAACAGACGCACACGCATGCACGCACACACATACACACACACACACACACAATAGGCAAGCCTGGAGGAAATTCTGCCGTCATGGATCACGCACAGTGGTCACAGTAATTCTTGCCTGACATCCAGACCTGAAAAGTTTCCACCTGGTCTGGAGAGGGTCACCCTGCCCTCATCGAGAAAACTTTATGTGCTGTGGAAAAGTTTTGTTTTATTCAAAACAACTGCTGTGGTCACTTGGTGTAGTAAGATTTAACAAAACTAAGAGGAGGTGAAGAGATCCTGTTTTTTAAGAGTGTTTCCCAAAAAGGTGCCAGATAACTGCAGGTCAGCACAATGCGATGTTGTGGTGGGAGTCCGTGCACAAGTTATGGTTCAGGTCCAAATCAATTATAGCTCAGTGCCTGCCCTTTGGAAGCTTTCAAGTTAGGATTTTTTGAATTATTGGCTTGATGCTGCCCCCCACGTTCTGAGTGTGTGTGTGTGCTAATGTGTCTCTGCCTTTGCGAGGACCAGTTCGATCTTTAGAAACTGAGAGCGAGGACATGTTTTGGGGAGTGAGGAAATTTGAGACTTAATTTTATGGGTAAATTTGGAACTGAAGTTAGCTTAAGGTACTGGTTGGGGTTAGGCAGGTAGTTGTGATTGTGACCCTTTAAAAAGAAGAAAATGCTTTAATTATTATTTCCAATCTGTTCACATTCTTGCAGCCCCCTTTCCCTTGGCTTGGGAGTGCATTGTATGAACATAGGTCCTAAGAGGCACAGTAGAGCATTACAAGTGTGTGTGAGTATGTGTGTGTGTGTGTGTGTTACCTGCAAACAATTACAGGGGGGTCTCCCAGGTCATACAGTAAACTTACGGTCTGCATTCGTAATGATGACAACTACTGCTTGTGGGTGTGTGTGCCTTCAGGCCAGTGCATGTGTGTGTGTTGTATATCACCACATTGTAATTCTCCAGCTAACAATATCACACCTATTTCTCCAACAAACTATTAGCAGTTTTCTCCCACTGGGATTTCTTGTTTGAGCGACGGAGTCCATGGCTATGAATAGTAAATACTGTAAATCGAACAGAGGTGTGACCCGTGTTTAAATCCCTTACCTCCCACTTTTCTCTTTTATACATACAGCACAGGCACATGCAAACACCAACACACCACTGGGAGGTGTCGCCACAGCCTTATGTAATGTGTTTGATCATGTCATTAGTTTGATCTGGACAGAGTGTGAGAAGCGGTTTGAGTCTGTTTTCATTAGGGAGACTGACTGGCTGGGAGGGTGCTGAATACAAACAAAATGAGAGAAACATTTAAATGAAAGCAAGGTGGAGCAGTCTGCTTCAGGAGATAAATAAATGATCAAGTGAAATGACACGAAAAGTCATTTGAATGTGTTAATTGACAATTGTGTATTAGGAAACAGTGCAGATAGGAGGTGTGTAGGTGTGTGTGTGTGTGTGTGTGTGCATGTGTGTGTGATTTCCGTGTTATCTTCGTAATGAAAAGGCTGCCACGCTTAATAAACAGTCTGCTGGCGTCATCTGCTGGATACTTCTGAATCATCTTGAGTTTTGGTAATTTCAGCTGTTGACACTAGAGAGCACTGTCTCACTACAAACTAATACCCACATACTGTACTCTGGCTGGGTTTTATTTTAAAACCACCCGAAGTGGTGGAAGATGAAACCATCCTATACCTAAGTAAATATATCAGAAGACGTAAGTAAAAGTCCTGTATTAAATATCCTGCTCAATGTAAAAGCAAACATAATCAGTAACATGTACTTAAAGTATTAAAAGTAAAAGAATGAAATTAATGTGTTAGCAGCAGTTTTATTTGCTCGGGTGTTTGTGCCAAAAAGGTTTGAAACCAATGGTTTAATCATCATTAATGTGCTATATTTGACTTATTAAGCTAGGTTTCTATTTGTCTTAATCTGAAAAGTGACTGGTAAATATAGCTGTCACATTAATATAGGGGAGTGAAAAATACAGTACCTTTACAATAGTTGATTGTACTTGTACTTTACTACAAATACCTGAAAACTTTAACAGAACTGTAGCCTACTTGAATGAATGCACTTAGCTACTTCCCACCACTGACTACCTATATAGTCTACAGTAACTATTTGCACTAAAACAACCTGTTATTTATTCATCATCTCCCTCGAAGACAGGTTATATTTTTTCATTTTTGTGATTTTTATGGAAACCAAAAAAATTAATAAACAAATGAAAAAAAGAAATACTCACTCTACAATTAACAACTGAAAGGCTGAATTTAGTGGGAATATCCATCACATTATCCAGAATTTTAGACATACTTCAAATGATGTAAACTGAAAGTGACAGTGAAAGTCTAAATGAAGGCAAACCAGAACAAATGTTATTTTTCTGGGTTTCAGTTGAAGTGAATTCTCAGTCTCAATGAAAACCTGAAAAGTCCAAGGTGCATTTCTTTGCCTTCGGTCTGGAAAATTGTGGCTAATGGAAGGAAGAAGTCAAGCAGAACAGTTACGCTTACGTACATGTTGAGCAATGGATACTTGCAAATGAGAGGACGTGGATTATTTTAGCTATGGCCAACACAAGTGTGTGGGTGGCAAATTAGCATCAGGGGATATTAGGTGGTGGCGGCAGCTGGTCTTTAATGCACTATTAAGGGTAGTTCTTTGTCATTTGGTCAGGTGTAGAGCTTACAAACCCCACAGATGCTAAGTATAACAAGTCAGTGTTCAAAATGCAGTGACTTGCTATGATAAAATTAGGTAAATTAACTCTTGATGTTATTCTGGCCTATGATTCATCTGAGAAACAGTTGTTGATATGCTTGAACATGGTACAGTGTGGATGTATTCATAGTCAAATTAACCATCATTTGTTCAAACAATACAGCACAATGCGCACTATATTAGCATGTATTATTGGTATGTTAAAAGTACAAATGGTTCTTCAGTTGCCTTCCTGGGCTTCCCAAACTTCCTGATTACAAGTACCCTTTATGGCTCTCTGCTAGTAAGTGTACTCTCATTGTTAAAAAAAAAAAAAAAGCCATGTGACAAACGTCTGAAGTTTTTCACGCAACTCGAATAAGTGGACGTGAAATTCATGTCAGTGGTTGATGAGGTTAAGCACGTCATTCTGTGAAAACCCATTCTCTGTGGATAATCCTCCAAAATAGTCAGCAGTGCATGGCTTTAATACCTTCCGGTTCAGCAGGAGTGAAGTGAATACACCAAGGTCAACGTGTGAAATAAAGCATTTGTAATGTGCTCTGAAGATTACAACACACTCAGGGCTGACTGGTCTGAGATTACTGGGTCTGTCTACAGCACCCGTGTTGGATTAACTTTTAAGGTACAAGAACTGGAATGTGTGCCACAGCATGTACGAAATAAGTTACAGAGTAAACAGACTTGGTATGCTCTCCAGCATGTTTATATTTTAGTGGAAAAAACACAGCAGGACTCAAACAAACCTCGTAAGTATAAAGTGCAGTAATGGACAATAATAATGCAAACACTGTCATAAAAATGTTGAAACAATAAATAGTTTTAAAAAAATCAATTTACATAATAAAAACTTTTTCCAGTTTGAGTGTACAACTTGTAACACAAAGTGTAACATGTCTCAGGATACAGAATGATTAGACGTACAATTACACACCAACTGTCGTTAGTGCAGTTTTATAAATTAAACTTGAGAATGGATGAAACTTGAGATTCATCCAGTTCTGCCTGAAGTATAGTTAACACAGTGTTGTCTCACAAAAAGACTTGTCATGTCACAGTGGCTGTAACTGTGAAGGAATGACTTTCAGTATGAAAATAAGACAGCCCTTGGAAAAGATCAGGCACGCAAGTCAAACAAAATAACACGCAAACACACACAAAACCAGACAAGCCGGCACAATGCCCCTCGAGTAGAAAACGTCAGAGAAATTACGTCATAGCTGCTCACAGTTATTCTTAATGTGGTTCTAACAGTAGACTTAATACTGCCAACGGCTGTGTGATGTATCAGGATACAGTTTCTCACGAAAGTAGGAGATCCACCTGATATGTGATGCCAGCAGCACAAGAAGCTTTTCTCTGAGTGTACAAAGTATGAAAGTACTACGTTCAATAGTACAAACAGTACATTTGCACATTAGAGTCCTGATAATGCTCCAAGTTCAGCACAATGCCTCCAAGAGGCAGGAGAGTGAATAAAAATGTCCTTCCTCTTCATGCGTCTTCACCCCTGACAGAGGACATCGGTCTCAAACTGCAGCAGCTGTCCCATGAAGGCCAGGTTGGGGGAGATGACGTGACGGCGCTGCTTCACAAAGTCAAAGGCCTCATCCAGCTTGACGCGCTGCGTGTGCATGAGGTAGGCCAGACAGATGGTGGCTGAGCGGGAGATACCTGCCTGGCAGTGCACGAGCACCCGACCACCGCTCTGCTTCACTGAGTCTGTAGGCGGAGGAGAAGAGACGAGACGGAAAGAGGAAGAGAGATCAGCATATTGCGCTTCATTTCACATCGGTTAACATGACATCACTGAGAGTGTTTTACAAGCACCGATACATAGAGTGATTCAAACTGTTTGATCGAAGGAGCAATATAGCCAGAAATGAAACGCAGTTATTTATTTTGGAAATCTAGGTAAAGGAGGTCAATTTGAATAAATTTAACTCCATCTGGTCTCAAACTTAACTTTGGTACTGTAAAGGGATCCAATCAAGTAAAATAAAGATTTAAATGTTATGTCTTCCGCAGCCTGTGCTGCATAATCCAGTTGTTTTGTAATCACTCAAATACACTCGCCCATAAATCCAGGCTAGGAAATGGATTACGGTGTACAAGCAGCTTAGAGACATTTTTTAGATATGAGACAAGACCCCATTCACTGTGTGTAAACTTCATGACATTGCTGCAGGTAACAGGTGAACATTCATGTTTACACTGGACACAAGTTGACAGTTATGGATGTTTAGAGGGGAAACTCACCGATGAAGGCGATGGCTGTAGAGAAGCAGGCTCTGATGTCAGCAGCTAGGCTGTCCTCCACAGTGAGCCGGAGGTACTGAAACTCCCCCTCGAAGAAGTTTGGGCATGTTGAGGAGACGTTGAGCACCGCTGTGATGCCCGCTGCTGTGAGGGTCTCTCTGCGGGAGGAGTGGATGGCACTGCCCAAGTACAGGAAAGGCAGCAGCTCCACTGGACCACCCTGCAATGTAAACGTGAGTCAATATTCAAAGTAATCATTACACAAATTATGCAACATGTCTTTCCATTACCTGAGCGCTTTTTGATACAAAAAGTAGTCTTGAATTTTATATTTAATGTTCATAGGGTCAATTTTAACTCACCTGATCATAAGCTGGTGTGCTTCTGCCGGTCACTGTTGGCTCTGGTTCCACTGTAGAGAGATGATTGTTGGCAGAGTAGTAACAGAGCTCTGGGTAGGCCTCTGAAAATCCCTCAAATCCACCTAAAGGGAGGTCACAGAGTTAGCTAATCCGCAATCTTTCATCAAAGTACTGCTTAAAAAATGTGTCATGTGTGAAACAATAATAATGATGATCTAAACATCATAAGGATGCGTGTCTATACATTTTTAAAATTACAGGTTCAGGTGTGCTTATCCATTTTTAAACTCCAAATCTAAATTTCAAAATGAAACAATGAATGAAATTCTGGTGCGTAAAAATAGATCGAAAATTCTGATTACCTTGAAGAAAGCAGATTTGCGTTTGGACTTCGTTTTGCAGGGCGGTGATTAGCATTTGGGCCACGCTCTCAGTCTTCAGCTCGGCCACGGAGCGGCTGCTCTCATCCACCACGACCAGCGGGGAGAACTCCCCACGCCGCAGCCGGCCCAGGAGCGTCTTGTCCGGGATGAGCCACTCCAGAGCCACCACGGAGGTCTTGGATCTGCGGCGCAGCATCGAGTTCCAGTTCACGTTTCGGGACTCGCAAATGTGAGTGAGGGAAAAGTCGAGGAAAGGCCTGCAGTCCAGGACCACGCACCCGGCGGAGGTGTACTGGTCCCTGGGGGTCCTGAGTATGTGAACCAGCTCATTGCCGGTAATTTCCAATGGCTCACAGCTTGAAGACATGACTGAAAAAATTATTTTAAGCAATTTAAAACGTAATAAATAATTGACTGTTTGTTATTCAAAATGAAAAATATCGAAGAATTAAAAAAATAATCCGGTTTTAGTGTTTTTCTGTGAGGAGTTTAGACGCAAAGGTTGATAAAGTACATTTAAAGATAACTTTAAGGTCAACTCTAAATGTACCCAAAAATACCAGAGAGGTACTTGAGTTCTCCGTCAGGTCTGTTAAAATCAGCTTTAAGGTTGAGAGTTTCACTTGTTCATTGATAACAGCTGTGCGAGGGGCGGGGTCGCCGTTACCCCGCCCTTGTGTTCCACAGAAAGTACAGCGTCACAGGCGGAATGACCAAATTTGGCCCGCCCGGCACTCCTCACATGGACGCTGACGTCAAAGCTGATTTTCCTACCGCGCACGTGGTCGTTTGGGGTTATCCCGTGTTTTTGTGTTGAATGACGTTATGCTAGAGTCAAAAGCCTACCCTGTCCTGAAACGACAACCCTCAGAGGAAATAGTGAAGGCTCAATTATTTGGGTTAGATTATGCCTGAGCTTTCTCTGGGCCACTTCTTTTGTGCTCCATGCACAAACACACAAACAAACACACACACACACACACACACAAGTAAAAGAAAAAAATTACTTTGTTTTCTGCAGGTTACCTATTACCTTGAGTAAAAGTAAAATGTAGCACTAATAAAATGCCAGAACAGACTTAAATTGCTTTATTTCTGCTCTGCTGGGAAATCTAGA
>JBCAUF010000838.1:14214111-14227213 GCA_038406115.1 Haemulon aurolineatum | reverse complement strand
CGCACGCCTCCCCGTGCCCGCACGCACACACAGAACCGCCCTGTCAAATCTGAATAAACACAAACACACATTGGCTGGATTGCGGGGTGCAGCTTGGGGATTTGGGGCGAGCGTCTGGCATATTTGGCCATCTCAGATCTCCTGTCACGGCCTGAATGCGGGATGACAGCGAGAGGGAGCCCGCAGCGCCTGGAGACCTGTCTCCATCTATGCATCTCTCACATAAACAAATTCTCCCATCGCTGTATTCAGACTAGCCTCTCTGCTCTATTACACACAACACACAGCTGCCACAAGCACTCAGACACCCAATCAACAACCACAGAGAGAGGGAAGGGGAAAGGAAGAGAGAAGGGGAAGAAAGAGGAAAAAAAAAAAAAAGCGAAAGGGGGGAGAGATGGAGGTGCGGCAAAGGGAGATGGAGGAGAGGAGAGAGCGAGACGGGAGCAGCGTCGGGGGAGATGCTGAGATGAGAATGTTGAGAGGAGGGCCAGCGTGCCGAGACTGTGCTCAGCGTTCTGTCTGGCCGAGCAGGAACCTCCTAAAAGCAGGACGACGACCAGCATGGATGAAAAGAGAAATGGGCTCTAGTGGGATGAGGAATAGACAAGGGCAAGAGTGGGGGGCTAAGGGCTGCAAACACGTTGAACGCATGAAATATTAGGACCACCTGCTCTTCCCGTGAAATAGGCTGAACGGGAGAATGCAACGGCTGAGGCCAAACGTTTGGAGAGTGATCCCGGTGTTTTGTGTAATCTGAGGGAGCAGACGTCAGGGCCATCACCTCTTAGAAGTGCAGGAGTTTGATTACAGATACCAGCAATTACTGCGTTTTATGAGCATGTTGACGTGTTTGTGCTGTAATTCCTTCTGGCTGCTTTGGTGTCTTTTGACAGAAGAGTTGCAATCCATATCAGGTATGATGGACGAGTTAGAACAGGATTCCCATTTGTAATTTCTATAATAGAGAGCTCAGCTTCACTTTGTGAATTTACAACTGTTTTTGTTTACAGACATATGTCCCCCACAGACAGAGTATTGTATTTCAAAGAATTCGGAAAGAAATCTGGTTCAAAATGGTATCATCCACATGACCTACTGAATTAGGGGGTGAGGTTTTTATAGCTAGAAGTCTTGACATGAGGCTGTAACTAACAATTATTTTCATTCTTGTTGAATCTTTTAATTATTTTCTGTTTTTGTCTAATTATGTTCAGTTTTGTCTGTGAAATGTCAAACGAGGGAAAAGTGTGCATCATTATGTCACAAAGACGATCTTTAAATTGTTTAATTTTAAAGAACAAGCTATGTTTTCAAAGGAAATAAAAATACACAAACAAGCTGAATGTGTTTGGCATTTCAGCACTATAAATGATTTGAATTCTGATTTAAGAACTAGATTTGGGTTCAGTTATATTTATGCAGAACTAAACTGGAAATCCTCACTCCTTACAACATATCCTCACACACGAAAAGGGACAAATAAATAACAGTAAAGTAGCAGATTGTTGGTAATTGAATTTCTCTTGATCAACTAATTCATCAGTTAAATTATGAATTAATCAATTACATCAAAAAGGAATTTAATTTGATCTCATATCTTGAAGTCATACTGTAGATATGACTTATAGCAGAGGAGGTAGTGCTGCAGTTTCAAATTTGAGTGACAGAAAACAGCAGCTAATAAACAGCAGGCATGTCAGCTGTTGTTTCCTGTCACTTTCACATGCTCTTTCATGTTTAAATTATCAGTGGATCTTCTAAATATTAACTGAACTGTTCTCTTTTTATATTGCATGCTATGAAGCTTGTGTCAGTCTATCTGTATTCAACCTCTAATTGATTGCCAACTTGTGGAAGGTGTCACCAGGCCTTCAGAGAGAGGTGTCTGCCTCATGTGAGACTTAACAGGACCAGAAGAAGTGTGTGAGAATCTGTAAAGACTCGGAGCCCTTTGTGAATCCAGATCTGTGGCGCGCAGAGGAGCACGACCTGAGAAAACAGCTCAGCAGCAGTTAGGTAAAACGGGGCAGCGCCGCGAATGTAATAGGTGGACGAGAACACACCCAGAAACTGCGCCGCTCAGGCAGATTGATCTACCACATTACAAAACATCCCTCCTCCTTCCTCTGCACCCCGACTTTCTGCTCCCACCTCTTCTGATCAGAGTATCGATCCCCGGACCAGTCGATCGGTTGCTACTCTGTGATCTGGGCCGGGCCAATTACTTCAGTGAGTAATAGTGATTAGTTTGTGTCTAGATCAATCGACACTGATACAGGCGGAGAGGCTGCGGACGGGGGCCAGGGGAACCACTGACTATTCACATCAACAGCACATTTGTGAAACAACAACAGTGTCGTTGCAGGATCCTGTGCTTAGTATCTTGAATGTAATTGTTCATCCTGCCATCAAACCTCCACAGAGTACATATCTGTGGAGGTGCAGGTAGATTCAACGTTCACGGAGGGTTTCTATGTTGGCAGGCAGAAAGTAAAAAAAACATTGAGATTTTTCTTTTACAAAGACACAGAGAAAGTGCGAACTGATTCAAACAGCCCTGCGTCCATTTCTCATAGTCCATACCAAATGCACACACACAAATCCATCACATACCATCGGTGCTTAAACCTCAGCCTGTGGCATTGGTTTGACATTGTACAGGTCATTAAAGGAAAACTAGTACTAATGTCGAAGGCAAATCTATTTATGTTGATAGTATTCATGGGCAATCTTTCCATAACATTGATCAACACAGTTTGTCTAATAGGAAAATAATAAACAATTACTCCTGCAGACGAGGAGGGTAATTGATTTTCTTCTGTAAATTACTACCGCCATCAGGCCTGCGTACACAGAAAGGTGATCATCTGCATAAAATCAATGGGATATGATCCTATCTGTATGATAATCATGGACTGTAACCAAAGAGCCTTCATTAGCTTCGGAGAGAGAAAGAGGAACGTGGGGGTTAAAACAAAGGGACGGACAAAGCGAGCAGTAAGACTTCAAATGGATGTGGAGACAGCTGTCCTCTCTGAATAAATCCAGTCTATGCCGTTGCTGGTGGTCTTCACTCTAAAATCAATGCTGCATACATAGTGCATGACATTTATAAAACTGTTAGTCATTGGACCAAATCCGAGCGCCAAAATGTCCAAGTTTCTCTTGAAAACTGCTGTCAAACAACACAATGCCGCGTGAATAATGTGAGAACTGCACGAGCTCCCGAAATAGTATCGACGGGGGCTGCATTAAGTCTCTCTGATTAATTTCTGATGGGCGCTCACACCACCCCTGGTGTTCCCAGCCAGACACTGACGTATGGTGATTGGTAAGCCCACCACCGGACAGCTGTATGTATGACTGTGTGCAGGCCTCCAAATCAATATCGCCACCGATATTAATATCGCCACATACGTCAACAGGCGACTATCTGGCTGCAACAAGGCCAGAGAATGAATGGAAATTATATGACTTACTAGAACTATCAGCTACTTAAGAAGAAAATTGGTCTTTGATTACAACACATAAAATGACCTGTATTTATGTTTTCTTCTCAAGCAACTTGTTTGTTCAAATAAAGACTGTTTGAATTTAGAGTTTATAGTGACCTGGAGCGAGTTTACGTTCTACATTTTTAAAAAATGTTCACATGATGGGTATTTTATATGCCAATTTCAGCATATTCGGACTGAATTAGTTTAAATCATACATGTTCATTCGTTAATTTCCACCCTGAAATGCTATTCCTGGCAGAGTAGAGAAGGCTTTCAAACAGCATTTATACCACCATGTTATAAAATGTATTTACAGAAAGTGTAATTGAGTTTCCAAAGACACATCATGAAGAATCAAAAGAATGGTGACCAGAAAGACTGATTTTTTTTTTTCTTTTAACCATGAGCATGGTCTTCCCTTAACTCACTTCACTTTAGATGCCTATATCTAATAATATCTTAATCAAAGAAGCAAACCTTTTTATAGTAGCAATACTTTGAATGGCAATGACAAACAACAACCTAAGTTATGTATGAAGACACATACAGCCACTGCAGGGTTGGATTAACCCAGTAAGTGGTCCTGGAGACCACCTGTTTCTCAGACCCAGTAAAGTACCTTCATATAAAGACAATATCGCCAAACAAAAATAATTATTTAAAACATTATTTTAACTCTGGGCTTTCAGTTGATACTGTGCTGTAAATGTGCAAAAAATATATCTACCACAAACCACATGACAAACGGTGACCCTGGGGCTAGAACGTCTGGGGCACTTGCTGGCTTTACCTGCTTGGTAATCCAGCCTTGATCTGCTCAAGCACTTTTCAGACAGTCCACAAGGTCTGAAACTGCACAGTGGTTTGTACAGACTGAGACTAAGGCGGGAAATGAGTGGGCACGACGGTGGAGCACAACTTGCAGCTAGACAGGGAGCTTTTAGTGCGATTACTTTACTGTACCTCCACATCTCTATGAATCACCTTCCATCTCTCCTGTCTATTTAGAAGCCAAACATACTGTATAATGAACCTGTTTTAGGCACCGACGGCACTCCAACCCTTTTCATTCTGTGTTCACCGAAAATGTGGTACACAATTTTGTTAGACCCTAAAACCCAAAGAGAGGCCTTTTCAATAATGAAGGCTTTGGGCTTTTACAGCGGAGAGAATGAGTAGCTGGAGACAAACAGCAAGAAAAGGCTTTCACTATATTAGCTTCTCAAATCAAATCACTGTGAAGGGAAGACAGAAGCAGCATTTAACATAGTAAGGAGCCCAGGACACAGAAGAATAAAGTGAATGCTCTGTTTGAATCTGTCCTCCCTTCGTGGATTTTAATGGCCTATGGCAAAGTGAAGTGCGTTAACACTTGGTGACTACATTAGCCTGGGACTATTTTTTAGTGGTGCAGAGATGGCTTAGCCCATTTACCGTCTCCATTTGGATTACTGCTGTAAATTGCACAGGATGACATCAAAATCTCTGGCACACTCAGTCCGCAGCCTGTTATCAAATTATATTGAAGTATTAAAACGACTTAATTTGAGACACTTACAGACTGATATGTAGTGTCCACTGTGCGCAGCGAACATGTCACCTCACGCTGAAGCCAAGTTTGCAGGTTTGAATACAGCGAACATGTGGCTGAATTATAGTTGAAGAAGCAGCTTTGTCCAGATTGATGTCCTGTTTCCGTCATGACCGGCTGGAAGGCTGGGATCACTCAATACTAATCAACAGGCTGGACACGAGCTGGTCTTTATCACTTTGTCCCCTTTATATGACTCCCAACCTTGGCTGCGCGACCAGTTGCCTGATTTCTCATTTTGTTGCACTGCGACTGACAGTGAGCGGCTCTGATTGAGGGGATCCATTAGGGATCAGCCTGAGGAAAGCCTGTTTGATGGATGAGACCAGCAGTCACCTTCAGAGCTTGCTAACAACACCTGTATCCTCTCTGTCACACACACACACATATATACACACACAGATACAGCACACTTTTGCTGACATATAACAATTCGAATGTAGTGTACTTGTATGGCGAGTGAGAGACAGGGAGGTTTAAAAAGATGAAAATCTATATTGTCTTATCAGCAGAGACTGCTCAGTTCCACCTGTGGCCAAAACAACTGCTCGTGCAAAATGCAGGAGCAAAACCTCTCCACTTAAAGCCTGATTTTCATATTAGAGATGAGTGACAGAAAAATCAACCATTCATGGGTTTACAACACAGGTAAAGCAACAGCAAACATAATATTCAATTTTAAGGAATTCAAGTTCAATTTAATTCAAATTTCTGTTTTCATATTTGAGCATCTAAAAAAACAAAACATTGAGACCATCTTTTATGAAAAACCTGGGTACAAGACATTTCAACCAAAACAGCTGTTGAGCACGTGAGTGAATTCACTTATCCAGTCTTATCTAATGAGGTCCAAACACATACTGTAGATGGTCAAGCCCGTAAGATACTGCAGTTCCAACTTCCAACAAAGAAACTTAAATAATAACTTAGCTTTATGTTAGTAAATCAGTTAATTATAAACAAACACAAAAATCACAACAGTAACCTTTAGAATAAATTATTCTAAAAATTGAAATGTGTCCATCCTTCTTGAATGCAAACTACTATGTTTACATTTTCAAACAACCAACTTAAACACACTACACTTTCTCTTGTCTTTGAGCTCAATTTGGTGTATTCAAAGCATCCCTCCCAGAGCCACATACTATAGAAATACGCCAATATGTGAAGGAAAGGTTTTGATTTTTCATTTTAAAGCAGATTTTTGCATCCTACCCAAAAGTAGTCACTTTATAACGTTGGTAGAAATATGATAAATAATTAACAAGAACAGGTTTGTTCCAACTTCTGTGGTGATGGAGGGAGCACCATGTAACAGGTATGAGTCACCTGCCTAAATACCATTACCATAAAGTCTGAGATCAGCTGACAGCTGCATCACTGCAGAATTAAAATTAAACACAAACGTCCCTGCAGTAACAACATACGGCCTTTAAATAAATCCTCAAGTTATACATTACAAGAAATCTTAATTTTCTCCTGAGTGGCATCTGTTTTCTCCATTCAGCAATATTCAATATGTACATGAGCAAATAACCATGTACACCTACAGTATGTGTGAGAGTCTTCTTGTGCTGATGTGAATAGTTTTCTGTGTTTTTAGCAGGCTAATTGCTCTCGGCAGTATTATCTCATTAGGGCCCATCAGCATTTGACATTTAAATACAGAGCTGCTAAAAGCCTCTCTGCTTATTTAATATTAACATTACCATCCATCACGTCCTCCAGAGAGGCAGGGCAGGCACAAGGCCTTGCTCTTGTTAGCTCCTTTTCCTTGAAGCCTGTGGGTAATTTTTTCCTTAAATCGCCAACTGATGCCTTTAATAAGAATAATGTTGTTAATAGCTGCAGCGCGAGCGCGGCAAAATGGGAGAGCACAATCATATCACTTGTACAGTCAATGAGCAGAGTGTAAAATAAGGAGGGAATGCTGTGTGAGTGAAGGTAAGCAGGGAGGTGAAATGGAGGTAGAGAGATGGAGGAGAGGCGAGGGACGGGAGAGGGTGAAAGAGAGGGAGGAAGGTCAGTGGAGCAGCGTTAGAGAGGGAAGGTAGAGCCTGATGGGCACCAAATGAACAAATTATGACGGGCTCCATTTTGCAGGATGGGGTCACCCCCCCACCCCTCCGCTCCACCCTCCTCTCTCCTCCACTCCTCCTCTCTTCTCTTCTCTCTCTGACAGTTCAATTTCCCCCGCTCGCCTCCCTGCTCCTGCCTGCTAATTGTGAGTGAAGCCTTATCATTGGGCCCCCCATCCACCCTCGGTCCGAGGCATCGCAGTGTCTGAGAGAGGAGACTGGAATGTCAAAATGTTATCTGAGACAGCAAACAGCCAGAGAGACGGAGGTCACACACAATAAGGCCGGACGTTCATCTGAATGCACAAGCGCAGGTGCGCCACCTCTCGCAGGGCGCGCCCACAAAAGGACGAGGAGGCGGTGCACAGCACAGTTCGGCGTGTAAGACGTTACTCAGGGTCTAGAATATATTTTTCTTCACTTCTGTAAATGTGTGAAAGACATACTTCTTGTGGTGTTAAGCTTTCTGTCAGCGGTCTGAAACATTGGCTGCAGCAAAGTACAACCGAGTGCCAGGTGTCAATCAAATACAATCATTAGAAAACCCCTCCGTTACAGTGGGGGCAATAAAATTGTGATCCGATGGACTCTCTTCTAAAACATATTGGATTCTGAGACTAAGAAAGCGATCTCACACATTCACGGCGGGAGCAAATTCTTAGAGCTGGATTGATTCATATCAAAATGCCTGAATGGTGGATGTACTGGTGTCTCATTGGGCAAAACCCACACAATCGCATACACACGCTCCTCTGCCCCAATCTTGGCTGAGAGCACTTGACTCTTGTGTGCAAAGTGGAGCTAAGGCGTGTTATTTAAAGACTGGAGGGGGCCAGGTTTAAATGACACCCGAGGATAAAGCTCATCTCACACCAGTGCTCAGCTCTCCGTCTCTACTTTGTCATTTGAAATTGAAGCATTGCTGCGGAGCATTTGCTCATGGCTTCCTTTTTAGTCGCACTGTTCCCTCTGTTCATACGAGACAGAGACAGATAGACAAACAAGCTGAGAGGTATGAGGCAATCTTTACCCTGTGGGGAGCAGCTGGCTGTTGGATGGGTTGGGGTTTAAAGTGCTTTAGTGGTCAGCTGATAGGGCTGATCTAAGGTCAGAATAATCTGAATGCAGAAGGAACTATCAGGGGCGACACAGGACAGAATCACTGACCCCAGACGTCCCCCATCACAGAGAGCTAGATGGAGGGTAAGGAACTGGATAGAGGGGAGAAAATCCAGAGCAGGAGTGGGAGAGGGAGCACTCATCTATATTCCAACACAGGTAATGAGGGTTAATTCATTGGTTAAGGATTAACAAGGTGCAAGAGTATGATAGGCAAGCAGTTGCCTTCTCGAATATAGGTTTAAATCAACCCCATTATGCGTGATGTAATTTCAGCTCCAGAGCCCCGCCTAGTGGGAAAGTAATTATGCCATGACTTCAGGGACTCTTCTTAAAGTAGAACTGCAAACCTGTGGTGCACTGACAAAAATGAGAGGTGGTGTGTTCATAAGTCAGTCCTTTTCTTTGTCTCCTTCCTTAGGACGGCCTCTCCTCCTCATAGGGCACACAGCATCTCACACTGTGCAATTCAGTCAGTGTGAAAGCTGTTTGACCCTATGAAGTTTTCAGATTTAATTGTGTCAGGGGATTATATGCACTACTCTTTGCAGATTAAATACTCTGTGTGCCACATACAAAGACTAAACATATTAGCAGCAGCATCTTTGTGATATTGGTGAATTACAGAGATACTGATTCTACGGTCTCCAAAACACTACATGCATCTCAGAGTGTAGAAGATCTAGGATGGCATGCAAGTTATATAAAGGCTATATATTCAGCTCTTTGTTTTCTCATTATGCTGGAGATCTTACTTTAGGTGATCATATGATACAATGATACAATGGTGTAAGTCACATTTTAAATACGGCCGTATTTTACAAGTGAACACTACACACAATTACACAGAATTTAAATCAAGACAGAATTTAGAAGCCAATCATACTTTTACGGTGCAGAGGATTCAGAATTGAAATATAATTTAGAAAGACTGTTTATTTAACATTTCAAACTATCTATCAAAGTTGCGGGCCTTAAAACAGCATCTTTTTCACTCACACTAAACACAATCAAGGGTTCTTCCTCTAGTGCTGCAGTTATTGTCATTGTTGGAGGTGGCATATAATCAAGGCCTGTTAGTTCTGGTAATTAAATAGAAGTGTAATTTAGAATATTTATTCTATGATGCAAGCAGCGACAAATCATTCATGTGTACCACATCTTTTCATGCCTAAAAAACCCTTGTTACATGTCATGCCCCCATCTCTCTAGCTATGTTTTCTGTCTACCTCCATTAAAAAAGGCCAGAAAAATGCCCTCCTAAAAAGAGTAAATCAGCAATGTCCTTGCAGATAAAAGAGAAAATTATATTAAAACGTGTAGGTTTTTGCAGTGTTAGTCTAAAAATATGATTTTTCTTTTTTTTATAAACTGACAAAATTAAGAAATGAATTCATTCATTTAGTTAATAAGTGGGTTGATGTCTGTGTGTGAGAAATAAGACGGACCTGACCTCCAAGGCAAGCCCAGACTAACTAATGACGGCCTGAGCTAAGCTAATATTTCATCATCAGCTAGCCAGTGTTGGAATGATCTTGATGCTATTAGCAGACTAATGGCTAAATACTCCGGCACTGCTATGGCCGGCCCCTGACATACTTAGCATCCGTCTGTCTTTAGGCATGAACGTAAATGAGTATGTGAAATGGAGACATGAGAGGGATGGACACACCGGTGACCCCTACATATATACATGCACATATACAGACACATACACCCCCGCTCCCCCCACCACCACCACCACACGCACACACAAGCACGGACATGGTGACCCCTACACGGTTGATGAGACGGGAGCTGATATGCGAGTCAGACGGAGCCACATTTGTAAAAAGCGATAGCCAATTACGGCAGCCCGGGCCGGGGGATAATAGCCTGCCTGTCAGGCTCTGTGTGCAGTATATGCGAGTGCATGTATGTGTGTGTGTCTGCGCCTGAGCACGTAGTACCCAAGAGTGAATATCGGGTTCCCATTCTCATCTATTTGCCCTATATCTCCATTCCTTAGATATTAATTTCAGAGCAGTGCTGCAGCACAGGGCCCAGGTCGTTAGTGTGATTCATCTGGGCGTCATCCAAAATGGGCATGAAAAAGACCGAAAGAGTAAGCCATGTCTACCAAAATGGGAGGCATATTTCTGTAAGATTTCAGCACCATGGAATAATAGGGAGGTTTTTATCCTTAACACTCTCTATTCTTGCTTTATATCACAAATTATGTGCAATACTGGGTGAAGCAGAACATAAAGATGGAAAATACAAAAATTGGTGAAATAGACAGAACATATTCCAGAGCATCAGAGAGGATGAAAGGAGAAAGACCTATACTCTCAAACATATTATTGATGGTATGATCCCCTACACCATATATGATGCTTCATAGCACTCAAACAATGCCAAAATCTCTGTGTGTGCCAAGCCATGGACCTCATGTCATACACACACTGAGTATGAAACGCAGTGGAGACGAGAGGGAAAAGCGGCAACAACGGGGGACATTGGCTTGAAAGCTCAAACATCAGCGCTTGTCCTGTACTTTCCACAGACACATGATCTCCTCAAGGACTCGCCCCCGTCAGCCACAGTGGCCAGCCACCTGAAACAGAGGAATGATAGACTATCAGAGGAAGGGAAACTGTTCGAGGGAATTGTGTGGATTTAGTGGTCTAGTGCTGACACATGGCTTTGAGCATGGTAGAAAAGCACTTTAACTCTTCAGTGCTTTTATCGCATGTACACACCCCATAAAACAAGGGTCTATGTCGGAGCCTGGCTCGCACGTACAGTAGTGCGCACACACACACACACATAACGCTCGCTCAGAAGCAGCAATGTTGTCAGAAGAAACCAAAATCTTTGTCTACATCTACAGATGGGAATCAATGAGAAGATGTTGGCGACAGACAAGGAAAGAGTGTCAAAACTGTTTGTAAAACTGCTGGAACTGTTCAAAGTTCACATCACGGGTGACATCGCTCAGCCACTGCAATAAGTTCACACTTTGTGCAAATCTCTGCCCAAAGGTTCAAGCAGTCATTTGTGGTGTGATGAGACTCTGGATTGAACATAATGGAGTTTTGCCTGACCTTTTCTCACAGTGTTTCACTGCGAGCGGCAACCTGATTCCACTCTGTTATCTGCATTTGTAGCGTTGCGGCTGCAAACAAATCTCCAAACGGTGGGACTCACACAGACAGAAAATTCATGCACACCCGCGCCCAAACAGATTCCCGTATTTATAAATGCATTGTCCCTGCAGGTGCCATCTTATCATTTCCATAAAATCAAATCACAGACGAGGTAAAAGAGGAAAAACCCTACAGAATTGAAACACACCACAGCAAAAGTGTTATGGCGCTGCTTTTTATGGCATTATTTGATTGAATTTAAAGTAGTTCCTCTATAAAAATTGATTAACTGAAAATAAATTATTTTTCAAGGGCTGGCGGCATACAAGCACATGAATTTTAAACCTGCCGGTGTAAATAGTTTGCTCTTGTTGTTCATATTTATTTGGATTGTGACACTGGAGAAAAATTGAGCTACGGTGACGATTTGGTGGATTACAAAAGTTTTGACGATATTATTTTTCATCAGCAAGCCTCCCCTCGTATATTTATATACATAATTCATATGTACTTAAAGAAATCCCAGATTGGGGCTTTAATGCTGAAAACAAACAATGAAGTTAGAGCGTATCCTATGCGATATTCCCCTCTCTCCTATTCATCTCCGTAATAGAGATGCAAGCTCCGTAATGCTCGCTGGGAGCCAAGCATGAGATTGAGGATTTCTCACACACCATGCATTATTCATAGTCCAGAGCAACAGAGTGTGTAAGATGAGAATTACACAGCATGAAGAGAACAGGGGAGAGGGGACTGAGGGGAGAAGTGAGGGGGGTGGTGGGGAAGGAGAGGGGAGCAAAGGTGAGAGACCGCATGGAAGAGAAAGAGATAAAGGCGAAGAAAAGAGAGCGAGGCAGTGGACACCGTCGGACCTCTATTTCCGATCCCTTTCAGGTTAACCCCCGGATTGTTTTTGGAGTTGGTGAACAGTGGGGTGGAGGAAATGAATATGGAACCGGCAGCCCAGATAGCTCGACCAGATTGGCTCACAATTTGCATTTGTTAAATGTGCGTCTTGTGAGTTGGTTTGTATTCCGAGCACAAACTGAGTAGTGAGCAGGAAATTTCAAGGTTCTGTTATGATTCGTGTCCGGCCTTCGTTCTTCATAATGAAAAACAATGGGAAGTGAGTCAGGGTTGGAATTGATTTGTTTAACAATGGAAATGAAACAAAGTAGGAGGCATGGACCAAAATAGGAGGCATGCTATCTTAAATGAAAGCTCGGGACCAAGAAATTGCAAGATTGTGGCTGATGCAATTTGACAAATGACTTGTACAGAATGATATAGAGCATTTTTCATCAGAATAATTGGTAGATGGATGAAAAAAAGAGATTTCATGTCCATTACATTGCAAAAATATTCCTGTGCTGACATATGTGAGGCTGGCCAATAAACTCCCTTTGCACGTAATTTACAGTTCAAAAAGTTTTTTGGGAAGAGAAAAACCTGCTACAATTCTACAATGTAAAAGTAATTTATCAGTGAGCCATTTTCTGATTGTAATTATTAAATCAAAGTGGGATATATAATATGAAATAGTAGCAATAAAATTTTACTTATTCCTCTGATGACCCCATTTGCTCAGTCTGAAAGCCTTTCTAAGCAGAAGACTAATGTTATTAGTTTGCCAAGTTAATGGAATATTACATTATATATTTTTTCCTTCCGACTTAAATATATATG
>JBCAUF010000838.1:14023134-14034221 GCA_038406115.1 Haemulon aurolineatum | reverse complement strand
TGTAGGGAAATGACTCTAGTCTAAACCAGACTTTTGTTTGGGCTTGATAAACGTGTGTGTGGGTGGGTGTGGGTGTGGGTGTGTGTGTGTGTGCGCATGTGTGTGCATTTATTTCCATGTATAAATGTGCTCGCCTGAGTATGCATGTCGGCCTCATTGTGACTGCCGCGGGGCTGATAGCAAGGAGTGGGGCTGACAGTAGCTTCCCCTCAGCCTCGCCCGTAGACCTGGGAAGCCTCGATAAGACACCCAGGCTCTGAAGCCTCTAAAAAGACACATCGGTGTGGAGAGCAGAATGAAGAGATAGGGTAGCGAGGAGGAGGAAGAGGGAGGAAGGAAGAGGGAGGAAGGCATGCAGAAGAAGAGGAAGGGTGGAAGGTGGCATAAGGCTGGCGAGGATGTGAAAAAAAATGAAAATCCCTCTCTGCCTCTTGGCAGTGGCTCCCAACGAAGTTTTCTCTTTCCGCCATTACGTCAAAAATCCCCACAATCCTTTTAGTCACAGCGGGGATGGGAGAGGCCCTCAAAGGGAGACAGTTACACACACACACACATGCGCACACACACACCACCTTTTTAAGGGTTCATCTTTGTCAGAAATGGTTTGAAACTTAGTTAATTCTATCTGAAGGCACATTTCAGTCTCGCCAGTGGCTGTGTCACTCAGACAGTTAGAAAAACTCCCAAAATTATCTTGGATATCCCAAAATTAGGTGTCTGAAGCATTAGGCTGAGGTTTTGGTTCACATACCTGTAACATGGGGTAGAGTTTTATTATTAACACAGGCACCCACTAAGAGTTTTAAAGTTGGATGGCACCTTACCGTACCCCTACAGGTAAATGGCAAAGTTCAACTCAGAATTGCATTTTTAGCGAGGCACTTAAGTCGAGAGAAGACATCCATTTTTGAGAGAGACGGCACGCAACCCTCGACTTGAAACATCGGAAAAACCTTTCACAGACCTTTCCAAAGTTTGCGAGACGACGAGCTTCCTTCGGCAGAAAGCGTTTTGACCCGAGACAGTGAAAGCGTGGCTCGAAAACAACTCTTGCGTTTCAGCGGGCTGGGCAGAGGCTACGCATCCACTGTCTCCCACATCTCGGAGGCTATCACGACTTCACTGTTGAGACAGGAAGGGCTAAAGGTGGTGATGATGTGTCTCTATATCGATGTGTGTGTGTGTGTTGGTATGTGTATGTATGGGCAGGCATGTGTGGTATTTGTGTAATCTCTCCATGTGCATGAGTGTGTATGTGTGCTTTCAGGTTAGAAAAACATGGGCTGACGGATGGATGGAGGAGCACGGGCAGGGGGAGGGGCAGTAAAGGGGTTGACAATGAAGACGGGAGACACTGGGGTATGTTTTGATTTGGTCATGAAAGACTAAAGGGTGGCTGTGGAATCTGGATGACACCTGAAGCTTCTTTTCCACTGCTTTTTTCCCCCCTTCTTTTGCTCTTTTTGCTCGGGCTTCGTTTGCTTTTTCACACTTCAAGGATAAAGTACAATCAAAGCTTTCATATCTGTTTTTTTCCCCTCTGTGAGATGTTGAAAGAGAGAAAAAGAATCTAGGCTACTGCATTCGGATGAGTATGGTCTGTGATGTTATTTTGCAGGGTTGGATTTTGTTTCTGGAATGCATTATAGGATCCAGATATTGTACCTATGACCAAATATGTGACTTTAGTACTTAATGCGAGTTAGTCTGAATGATGGAAATCATGTTTATTAATGTAATAGCGCTGGGTAAAATGATTGCAATTAAATCACAATATTATACATGAAGAATATTGTGTTTCTAATGTTTTACATTATAAATGTAGAAAATAGTCAGATAATCAAATTGCTGATACTTACAGAAAAACCGCATCAACTGCACATGTGATTTTCTACATGTGAAATATGTGAAAAATGTGTTTTGCACATGGGGAACATGTGATTTTGGCCCAGTTTCATGTGAATCACATGTGATACCATGTATTCCACATGTGGGAATGTTTTCCATATATGGTAACATGTGGAAAACGTGGTATCAAATTTTGTAACATGTGTTACCATGTAGAGCACATGTGTAAAACATGTTACCCATTTGCAAAACAACACATTTTCGACATATTTCACGTGTGAAAAATCACATGTGAAGTTCATGTGGTTTTCTGTAAGTATTACAAACGATACATGCCAAATGATGTATTGAAATAATCGATATCCAAATTTATAAGCCATGGCCGGAGGCGTTATGGCCGGAGGCGTGTTTTCAGGTTGTCCATCCTATTCTCATTAACACGATATCTCAAGAACACCAGGAGGGAATCTCGTTACATTTGGCACAAACGTTCACTAGGACTCGAGGGTGATTAACTGCACTAACTCCATCTGCTGAAGAAGTATTGAGTGATGCGATGGTAAACTACCGAACAGCTACTCAATGTCCCGGTGATGTGAGAGTTTTGTCTAGTTGATGTTTAATGTCTGTCCACTGCCATCATCATTGCATCAGACCAGACTTCACGTAGATGAAAAGATGAAAAGATCAATACCACTCTCATGTCTGTGCATTAAGTGAGCAGGAGCAGCAAGATTATTCACTTAGCTTAGCATAGAGGCTTGAAGCAGGGGTGGACCCGAGTGAAGACGCTAAAATGCTGTCTGGTAAATAACTCCTTCTAAAAACCCAGTAAAACCTAAAAAGTAAATTTCCCAGAATAACTCATTGTTCCTTGGACAGCTCCATGTGGTTTCTCGCTTCCATCTCAATTTACAGCTCTGTGGCTCAATCTGACACCTAAGATATACCACAGGCTGATAAGAGGTGATTGTTTCACATGTGATTGAACCTCACAGCACAGGTTGCGCTCATTATCCTCAATATGCTGTAATTCAGTGTTACTTCCAGTAATGATCCTGTCTGTTTGGTTCATTTATTATTTAATCCCATCTGTAACCACGCTGACATACTGTACAGATGTTTTAGAACGAGGAGGGTAGTAGTGTACAAGAGATGTTGCTAATTCATTTAAGTATGACTAGAAAATATTACACTTCATGCGGAATAGCATGTTATACATTTTAATTATAGTAATCTAGGTCACCACACTCTGCATTGCACGTTAATCACATGGCATAACGTCAACTTGCACCAGAAGTGTTATCTCTGTATAGTTTGTGATTGTCTGTGTCAATTTGACAATAATGGGGTCTCGGTGGTCATCAATTAATTCAGATATCCTACTGGTTACAAATCTGCTCGAAATTCCAACAAATTCCCCAAAATACCAAAGGACAAGACTGTCAGCCACGTTCATTTTGTTCTTAATATGAAAAACCAAGCCAAAATTTGAAAGTCAATATAAAAAAAATGTTGTAAATTGGATTTAAAAATGAGTGATACCAAATTCTGGAGGGAAATCAGACTTTTTTACAGTTTGGTAATTTTGTTGTTTTATTGCATTTCTAATGACTCATAGGGCTTCACAGCAGCTGAATATGAGAATTTTCCAAATTCTTCTCTTCATTATTTGCCTTTTACTGCTTGTGCTGGAAGTAACGTGTTATAGAAGTGGATTGCTCGCTAAATAGTGTAGTGATAAGAGCCACTTGGAGAGGAAACTTGATAATGACAAGGCGTGCTGTAGCATGTACAATATATGTTCAGGACTAGGAGGAGGTTCTGGTACAGGTTTGATGCACTTAAACATGACATTGTTCAAACTGCGTCACCACTATTCTCAGTGCAGTGAAGCTATAGTCTTACCTCTTTGCTTTTGTCTCATGTTTGACCAGTCCTGTTAAGGTTAGAGTAGAACCTGTGTCAAAGGATACACATACACTTTGAATTGTCTCTGAGAGAATTTCCATTGTGAAAATGACTCTCCTGTAAAGTAATGTGGCTTCAGTAAGCTGGAGTTCACTGAGGTTTGATATATATTCTTTTCTTTGTAGAATGAAGCACAGCTCATTAGCCTTCAGCACATTGTTCAGTCTGAGTGCTTCCTGCCAAAGTCAGCTCAGACTGTGTAGGTAATAATAACCCAGCCAACCTTTAGATGATCGGCTACCCCCCAAAGAGCCGAGAAAAGAGAAAGACAAGGTGTAAGTAGCATACAGTTACACAGAGAAAAAGGAAAATGCATTGTATGACTGGGTTGGGAACTACGTATATTAATTATTAACTGCAGGGGAACACAGATGAAAGAGAGGAAGTTAATGCATAGGTTTCCTGTGGTTTTCTTTTATTTGCCAGATTAAAAAAAAACGTTGTTTGATTATTATATTTAAACAAAGGTCAAAATATTAGGAAAAAATTAAAGCTTTTGTGTTACATGTTGCATTATTCAGTATACAGGCATGAGCAAAAGGAGAGGATGTAGGACAAGTCCAGTTCTCCCTAATGTTAATGGGACACGAGTGTGACGGCAGGTCTCTCCCCAATTAAACATCTTAGAAAGGTTAACATATTTTGTTTTGCAAGGGTCAGAAACATTAGGACAGAAGTGTCTAAAAGTCACAAGACAAAGTTAGAGGTGGGAAAAGTTCATTTCTCCCTCATGGTATTGTCCTATTGCAGGTAGTGTTTCTAATTGGACTCTTCTTGAAGGTAAGTTTTGGTTTTCCCAGGGAGAGTCTGGATATTTTTGCCATCGTATGACAAGTAGTTTCACTAATTAGGCCGAATAAATCCAAAGGTTAAAAGCACTTCAGTGGAATTTATGCCATAAAGATTAGGACATGGAGAGGTGAAGGGCGGTATAACAGTACAGGAATTTGTTGCACTCAGTGTCCACATGCATCTGGAGAATTAGCTTGAGAATCCCTAATGTTTCTCGGAGGCTTTGTTTGGCCACTTTTTTCTTTAAACTCATTCACTGTTGCAAAAGGCTAATTAATCTTTTCTGCAAAACCCTGCTTCTTGATCTCTGACTTTTGAATCTGAACAGACAAGAGGGGAACTGCAGCCACCCCATTACTGCCAGCACGCTTTCCAAGTTAAATGAGCATCAAATCAGCTTCTTGAGCGCATTCTTGGTGTAGTCTAAGGAGCTTATTATAAAAAAAAAATAACTTCTGGTTTTACGGCTTTAGGCTCTGTTCCACATTTTTTTTGTTTTCTTTTCAAAACAGCTTTTTAAAATGAGTCTTTTAGAAATAATCTCTGTCCAAACTTACATCCCTGAAAATACATACCACACGATCGTTGGCATGCCAGTGGAAACAGGAGGTAGGATGTCAGTTCAGGGCAACAAAACAGAACAAAATGATGAGAGAAGGAAAGATGGCTTCTCTTTCATGAAAACATTAACATTAGCATTGTGTTTTTGTTTTTCTTCCTTGTATCTTTAATATCCTTTTGTGCCCTTCTGAATACAAACGGTACAACAAATACAACGTCCTTTCCCTCAGTATACAAACTCAAATACTTTGCAGTATCAAACACATACTCTGAGTTATATATTATACAGCAGTTCACGCGCCATTCATATCCTCGTGAAAATCCTTTGATATGTTAAAGCTTAACCTTGATAAACTCTACCGTGTTCTGTCCTAAAAAACAAAACAAAAAAACCCCCCACATACTCTGAGTTCCCATAGATGCTCATAGCCTGCGTACACAAGTAGTCCTTAAACTGCATTCGCCTTCTTTTTAATGTATTATTACTGTACCAGTTTGCAATACCTTTATAAAACTAACAGCAGTCTAACCAAAGCTACAGTATAAGATACTAGAAATATTTAAACATTACATCATTATTTTCACACACATTGACATCTTGAGTCTTCGCTGGTCTTTCAGGTGTGTAGTGTGTCTTTACACCCTAAGAACCACATCTTCATTGATAAAATTATTCCACCAGGCACCCGTGCTCCCCAGCCTCACCCACAACTGGTGCTCCATCCATGTTGGGCTGATAACAGCGCTGGGTATGGGAATTGTCACCTGACGCTTGAATAATAGCTTGCTTCCTGTGCATGTAGGCAGTAGTAACATTTTAAAATTGAGAATTCAACAGTACAAGCTGCCGGCGAGGTCAGCAATGTGTGAATTCGTTATGCATGTTGAATTAAACGCTGGTCCTCAAAGCTCTCCCTCGTCATGCATCCATGGTCGAGGCTGATGTCATTTGTTTTCTTCCTTAAACAAGTTACGTGATTGGGGCGCGTGACAAATTGGGAACGTTTATGATTCATGACCGATAAGACCCAATCAAGAGGCAAACGTGGGTGTCTCAGTGTCATCATTTGCAAACGTCTTCATGCCCGTGCAGGTTCGAAAGTCTCAGTTTCAGGAGTTCCTAGTTCCACACCAGAGAAGTGTAGGTGCAATCTGAAGTTTTGCTTTTTAAAATGAAAATATTCTAGTGTGGATGTAACCTTAGTGTGACATGTCTTGCCAGCAGGTTGACTTCTTTGGAAGCCAGTTCATTGTTCAGCACACGGTCCTACTGGGTCTCCTTCCCCTTTAGCACCTGGCTAATTAGGAGGAGGGAAGTCTGGCTTTGTTGATGTGGGTGGTACAGGGACTTATGGTATGAGGGAAAAAAAAAAGGACCAATGCAGGCCAGGGTAACCACTCTTATTCTCTTCTGTCTAATATAATGAAGCCCTGTCAGGCCTCTTTCTGAGAGACAATCCCTCGCCTCCCAGTGGGAATGCAGGAGGGTGACATAGGTGGTGAAAACAGAGAGAATAAAAGGAAGATTGACAAAGAATGGAAGAAATATGGGCGCAAACAGACTGAAAGGTAACTCTGTGCTGCACATCCACGGTCAGAGACATTCAGGAAACCTTAATGGCAGATTTTATACCGTACATCGATTTTTATCTTTCCCCAAATTGAGTCCATCTTTTCCCCACCACTTATCTCTAACTCTGGTCTTTGCCTGCCTTTTAGACTGTGAAATGGAGAGTGGTAATTTCCCCCGCTTCTCTCTGTATGTTAATGAAGCGCTAATCTGTTCCTGAGCGAGTGCCTTAATGAGGGCGACGTGCCCCTCGCTCAGCCGGCTAGCTCCCGTTAAGCTACCATTATGGAAATCACTCGGTACCGCGCATCGTCCTGGGACCGGACTGAAATGTATGCCTTATTTCCACTTTTAAAGCTTTCTTCTCCCTCCTTAACAAGGCTGGGTGTTCCTCTGAGGGAGCGAGCAGTAGATAAACAAACATGGTAATGACGAGCACGGGGAGAGGCTTCACACACTTTGAGGTCTGGTCGTTTTTTAGATTCTGGATGTCGGTCGGGCTAAATAGGCCACGTAGGACAGATTGTTGGAGATAGAGAGCACAGCGTGAGCCAAGTATCAAACCTTTGTATACACTCAAGTCAGCTGCTTTATTATTAATCAACATCATTGTATTTATATTGTATTTTTTTTTCTCAGGTGCTGCTCTATGCTTCTCATCGTCTCTGGCGGAGTTACTATAAATATGTACACTGAGAAATTGAATTAACAAGGATTATTGACATTATTTTTCCACCAAATTAATGTATTCCATTGATCATGTCACATCCTCGTATCCAATAACGCCTGCCGACGATGATAATACTTGGCTGCGTTTAGAGAAACACCCTAACCAGATTAAAAGTAGGAACAGATGCTGCTCAGAGCTGAACATGTTTCAAAGACTTGTATTAAAGGATATTATGGCTTTATTCATTTTGCATGTATCTAGGCCAGCCCAGCCCCTGCCACTCCCACAGACCACATATGAAGGGTGGTGTGGTGGGTGACTATGAAATGGATTAACTATTCTCGCTTCCCTCGCTCTTGAAATGAAACTGCTCATCTGGAGGCCTCTCTCTTTGTCCCCCCCCTCCCTCAGTTTTGTCTCTCAGCTCCTTGCTTCTTTTCCCACTGTCTCCCTTGCTCTTTCTTTGTCTTTATTTCCAGTATTTAATGTAGCGTACCATATTTCAGAGCTGCAGCGACAGGTCAACTAATCAATTATTCAGTCGACAGAAAAACAACCTTCAGCTATTTGATCATCGATTACATTGACCAATCACAATGTTATTTCGCATGCAAAAGAAGCCGAAAATGCAATATGTAGATTGGTTCTTGTCCCTGTTTTACATCTTATCAAACTGAATATATTTGTCGTTTTGACTCACGAATCCCATCCTAAAACATCACCTTGGACTGGGATGACTATTTTCTGACAATCAATCGATAAATCTAGAACATAATTTTATTGACCTATATTGATCGATAATGACAATAATGGTGAGTTGCAGCCCTACTTTATTCACATAATCCAGTTTGTCATCTGTGAGTCACTTGATTGAGGAAATGTTAAAAAGGAGGTCAGATGTGGGCAGATTTATCTGCGAGTTGTCTTCTAGAGTTATCTTCCCTACTTTTCGCAGACACCACGACCTGATGCTGAAAGATGAGATTACACGCCTGTTGAGCTGTTGTAGAGCAACCCCCCGTCAGTGTACTTCTCTTTGTGAATCCCTTAGTCGTAAGCGCCACAGGAATAGAACAGCATGGATGTGTAAAATACACTGGTGGGAGCCTAAAATGTGCAAGTTTTTCGAAAGAAACAAGTGAGAGTGAAGTTGAAGTGTGTGAAATACGAGTGGGAGGTTTGGATGGATGTGGGAGAGAGGTGACTCAAAAAAAAATTGTGCACTTTTCTACTCGCATTACACAAATTCACTACAGGGGCTGAAACCTCAGGATTCCTCTCAAGATGATGAAAAGATGTCTGAGCCTTGTCTCAGATGAGTCTTTAAGGGTGTGCTTGGATTTAAAGACTCTCTGGAGGCTTTTGTTACAAGTTTGCGAGTTCATACATCAATGAAATAGTCACGAACTATGCCAGTTTGTCAGATTAAGATTGTCAAGCTTACGTGGTTGGTGGACTGGTTTGATGTTGCCAAAGCTTAATGGCGTGCGCTGCTTCCTTCCTCCCCCCCATATGGAGAGGTTTAATCAGAAACCCAAAAAGACTCCTGCATGTACTTCCTTTTCGTATGAGTAATTACCAGTCGAGCATCATGCGCTGTGCTTCAAAAGGTGTCTAAGTCTATTGTATGTGCCAAGAGGAGAATTTAAAGTAGAGTAGTATATGTACAGTATTATATAGTCTGTGGTTTGGGACACTTTTGATGTCAGACATCAGTAAGTGTCTCTGAGTACTCTAAAAGATGAAGAAAGTGCCCCAGATTCACTTATTAAAAATTTACAAACTGTTTTGTAGATGGCGTGGTGTGTGTCAGTCTCAGTCTCTTGCTGCTGTTGGCTCAGCTTTGGGCGATGCTGGCTGGATCTGTAATAGATGGCTGGCTGAGACATGAAGTTGGATCTAAGAACAGTTATTAGAAGAGAAAATGGCCGAACAACAACAACAACAAAAAATCAAACAACCTGAACTGACGTTGTGGTGTTATTTTTTGTAAGGTAAAAAAAACAAAAAAACAAACTTGTGTCGATGAATCGTGAATGATTGATTTCTGTCATAATCTTCAGGCACCAGAAATACTTATTGACACAAACCAATGGCAATACATCAAATCAATGAGAGGATTCCTCATATATTGGTTTAGGATTTTAGACTGTAAGGCCACGGAGAGACCAGAAACCACAGCATATGGCAGATGACGCATTGCAGACGTGCCGACTGGAAGGGCTGATCAGAACCAGACTCTGTTTCTGTTCGGCACTGACCACAGCAGGGAGAGAGGAGCACAGAGGGGTTGAGGAGCTGTCATATTTCCCCCCGGGAAGGGAGGGAGGGATTCCCATGTGGCTGAAAAATACTGTGGCTCTGCCTCACCAGAGAGAGGTTGGAGGGAGCACGGCACCGAGAGGGAGGAGAAGAATTGGTCATAGAACATTTGTCATAGGAGTTCAGAAGTGTCACTGGCACCACAAAAAGCCCTCCGTTGCCTTTAACCTCGTAAAATTTGGTTGTGTGCGTGCATGTGTGCATGTGTGGTTTTGTGCTCCATGCTTGCATGTACTGTAAGTGTTTTTCATTAAAGTTAGGGCTGCTTAGCAGCGAGAGGCTAGCATGGAGGATGTGGCGATGGTGCGGTAGTCCCAGTCATTGTCAGTTAGCTCACAGAGGCCACTGACGAGCGCAGATGTTACCGCGCTGCCTCTGAAGCACCACGAACGCACGCACGCTGCAAGATGTAAACCAGATTCATCCTTAGTTGTAGCCCGACACTCAGCCTGGCTAACAATATATTCAAAAGCTCAAGTGTGGAGGCAATGAGAAAGTTTTTTTTTTACTGAATTTGGTGGTTTGTTTATTATGCCTTTATATGGAAACCAGTGGAAACCCCGAGACTCATCACACGTTCGCAAATGTCTTTTTTAGTTCGTATTTATCTTGGTGTCAATTCCACACTGCGTGTTTGTACCCACAAGCTGCAGCTTTGACTCATTTTAGGAACTTCCAAAAATCCCTTCCTTTCCAATAAAGGCATTACACAAAAAGACCCAGGGATAATCTGCCGTGGCAAGATTTCTCACAGGACCTGATGGAGGGTGGATAGGAGCTTTTGTGTTAAAACAGTGATTCAATTTGGTAAACTCCTTATCCACTAGTGCTTTATCACCCCAACAGTGTGAGCTATTGAAAAAAAGATACCTCTTTGGAGCGTCTCTGCCCTCAGAAATGGTTAGCAATTAGCTGGTCACAGCAGAAAAGTCAATGTAGTTCCTCCTTTAAAGATGTTGAGATTGTTCAACAGAGTGGGACAAAACTTTTTGTATCGAGAACATTTCGAAGGCCGAGTGCCAAAATGCATTGATAGATGTTCTTCTTATTACGGCTCATTTGTGATTCTTGATGGTTTAAGGTGATGTAGTTTTTTCAAAGCCTTTCACCAGAGATACTTAAAATATAGTGTGACTACACAGCTAGTCTCTGCGTTTGCGAATTCAGTTTTCTTGCAGAGCTTCAGGGGCCATCTGCTGTGTTCAACCTTTACTGGGAGTGCGTTTAGGTTGCAGCATGACTGGGTTTTGTGTTATGAGATTAAAGTAATGCAACAGAAGACAAGAAGGCACACATAAAATGAGACAGAAACAGACCTTGGGTGTACTTGGACGGAAAAAAGAATGGGAGACC
>JBCAUF010000838.1:13938066-13955602 GCA_038406115.1 Haemulon aurolineatum | reverse complement strand
TTAAGGTGTATCAGAACGTGAAGCCACAAACCTACAGCAACATTACAGCTGTCTCTTTTGGATTATCTACTCAAATCTACACTAATGGAGAGTGTATAGTGACAGTTCTCTCTGGCACTCTTGATTGCACATCTGACTGAGATACTGCACAAATTATGCTCTCTCTGTTGCCAAATTAGTTGGTACAAAACTAATGAACTAATGGAGTCTAAACAGCTTTGCAGTAAATCCAACTTCCATGAAGGTTGTGACGTCCAGTTTTTGTTCGGGGGTGTTGATTACCCTTCATGGTCATTTTGGTAGTTTGTGCTGCCACATTTTATTGCGTTACACCTGAGAGGTGTTCATAATATTTAGTCTACCCTCATTAATATAAATGGAGTGAACAAAATATAAACACCTCTCATGTGAGAACACTTAATAAACTGGTTAATGAGTGCACATTTTAATGATACACAAAACAATATAATTGTGTAATTAACTGGACCACACTGACAGAAGAGGTTGTTTTGAGTGGAATTTTTAACATAACTGCACTGATACTAAGTGTATAGGGACAACTCTGGGCAGAAGGATTCAGGGGTATCTACTGGCAGAAACTGAATAGGATATTCATAATTATGTCCTCTTTCACAAAGTCAGCCATGTGTCTGCTTTGTGTTTTTCAAGGCCACCGTAGTTTCTCGTACATGTTTGGAAACTGAGAATAAGCAAAGGGGTTTTCATTTCCGCTGGGTCTCATTAAATCCTACATACTGGTCCTTAAAGTACCTCAAGCAAATCTTACTTCTGTATTGGCGTTGGCCAACGTGTGAACTTGCATTTTTGTGCAACAAAAATTCAAAACACTAAGAGGACTTAACAATGTCTTTAACACCCCATACACAGTAACATAATAATATTACGTTGATAAGACAAGACAAAACAGCACTGCTGAAATAATAAAGCTGTCAATTCCATTAGGATTTTGATTTATATTAGTATTGACACAGATTAAGTTGCAGGCACTGGATTAATGAATGTGTTTCATTTCCTCATATCTGTCGTGGCTTTGACATGCTGTCTTTATCTCCAGGTCGATCAAACACACAAAGACAGAATTCACCTGGTTTGACCCCTTAAATACCGACCCTGAGGTCACCAAGCTGCTCTCTGACTGACTAATACCAGCTCACACGAGTCACCACTAGATATGATTGTGCTGCTGTCATGCTGGAAAAGGCATGGTGGTGAATATCTGAATCTTGATCTCTGAGTAGTATAACAACACGCGGGTGCCTGAATAGAGAAGCACAATGCAGCATTGTAAACCCAGCGACAGGCCTCATTAGCCGCACCACATCCTGGTTATCTGATCTCCATGCGTAGTCTGACTTGTACCAACGCTTGAAACTTGTGACTCACCTAAGGATCAGAGGCAAGAGTGTCAAACTACCTGCCAAAGTCACATTTCCCGTCAGAAAGATCCCACCGATGTGCTAACATGTGAAAATGGAGAGGTTCGTTTGAAATGGGAGCTGCTCTGGCCTGTATTAGTCAGCCCTGATGCTCTGTGGGTGATGAGATTTGTTGTTTCAGATCCGTGATGCCTCATTTCATTGTTATGCACACTAAATGATACACACACAACCCCTCTGTTAGCCCATACTGTTAACTTTCCCCAGCTCAATGAGGACAAGGACAAGTTGAATTTATAACTGAGCAGAGTGTTGGCGCCATGGTGACCTAATAATCCCTCTGCCAGAAACTTTAGAGTCACATTTGACTTGTATTATATTTTCAAAAATATAACACATCTTTGCCACTTGGGGGCAGCTGAAATAAAGTGTTAACGCAACATATTATCACCTCATAAAGGGTATATGGCAAACTTGCAAAGAATTACTTATCAACCTTTGAATTAAACTGAAAGAAAAGAAACAATTTTGGAATCCCTCCATTGTCTTGCCCTCCGAATATACTTGAAGAGTTTATTGATTTCCATTTCAGGCTTAAATGGTTTACTCCAAACCTACACTACACTCATGAACTCCAAATGCCTCTGTGGACGATTATGTATTGTAGTTTAAAGGGTGATTTAGAGTGTCTTCTGTGAAACAGAAAGCTGCCCCCAATCTCCATCAAATTGTTTGCTTCATTTAACCGACAGGATCAATAGTATAACAGACGTCTTCCCTCTGCTCATGGCCTAGTCTTATTTTCACTTATTAGATAAGAAGTTATAGGAATCATTTTCACTGGAGTTACTTTCATCCACTTAGATGTGTTTTATCTCAGAAGTAGAATCTTATTCAAGGGAAAAGTTTCTCAGATCTCGAGGGGTTGGCGCTGGTTTTGCAAGTAAAGAAGAGCTGTGTTTGAGGTCGTAAAAGTACAATGCGTGCCTTAAAATGGATTTTCAATCGAAGGAACCCTCACATCTTGTGCAAAACTCATGCTTGTTTTTCCCCAAACAGTGTTTCAAAAAATCAGACAATTAAGGATGTTCTCAGTATAGCGATAAGCACCTCAGGCAGAGAAAAAGGTGAAAAAGTCAAGGACGTATCACAGTCTTCATGACAAGAATTTTATTTTCTTTTTTTTTTTTTAATTACATTTTGCATTAAATTAAAGAGTTTTTTTTCTTTACAACATACATTAAGCTGTGAATCAGATGTTAAGGAAGTGAAGAGAGTAGGGCAAAAAACTTTGTGACGTCACAATATCTTACAAGCTTACAAAGTTCAAAAGGTTGAGAAGTTGAGAAGAGAGTCGATTTGCATCTAATAGCAGTGTATTATAACAAGGGTGAAAGACAGCAAAAAAGGCACACACCAAAGAACCTCACTGTCCACAGCAGCCTTCACAGTCAAACCCAATCCAGTCTTAAAAATGTTCAAACCTCACTCTGACATCAAAACACTTGATGTTACAGCTGAACTGACGCGCCAACACAGGATGTGGACATCTAACCTTCTGACCTCGACAGATTTTCTTGTTCACATTCTGTGCCGAGGCGGCAATTCTCCGAGGTGAGAGCCGACACAACTGAACACTTCTGGACGAGAAATATTTAGTTGTAGATCAGCGTTATCCCAGGTCTGGGAAAGTTGCTGGTCCATGCACTCCTCAATACACTGGAGGGCGTAAACGGGGCCTTGTAGTGCCCAGTAACCAGTCTACAATGCAGTGGTATTCTGGAAGTCTGAAGTCAACAACTTCATACTAATCTTGGGTCTCTTGTAAGATCATATATTTAAGTAATCACCGTCTCAACTGACCCCAGACCATGTTTCCGGAGGGGTGCCCTCCTCGTAACCTAATCTGTTGCCCATGACCCCGTCATTTGCAACCGAACCCTGCAAGCGTCTATGTACACGTTAGTCAGGTCACAGATCCTACACGTCCTTCTCGTGTTAGCTGTGGATTGAGACGTAGTTGGCTTTCCTCCATTGAGAGACAGAACATTGTTTGATATCAAGAAAACTTTTACCTATCTACACATACAACACTAAGGGAGTGCTCTGTTGATTTAAGTGTTGGGGGGGCGGGGAGAGTGATCAATAAAAATTCTCAGGTAAAAAGAGAGTGAAAGCAAAATAAAAAAAGGTCAGATTAGTCGAACTCTCAGCCATTCAGAAGACCTTGATAATGAGAGTTAGTGAAGCAAAGTAAAAACGTATCTCTAGACTTCCTCAAACTGCTTTCTCTTATAAAAAGGGGGTTAAGTAAAGTAACATTTTTAATATTGTTGTTTTAAAAGGTCAACTTTCTCCACAGGAACCAGCCTGTTTTTGCAACTGCCTTAGTGTTACGATGCACACAAGAAGCCTAGAGCTGTGTTAGTACACCGGGTGCTCGTGTGTATCTCATACTGTACGTTTGCTCGTGTTGACATTACATTATTATTGCAGTGCACCAGAATGATACACATACATTGGCCCTCTCAAGTAACAAACGTTAATTGCTCAGTTAATCAGTCAATCAACCGTCACTCCAAACCAACAGACAGCAAAAAAAAAAAAAAAAAAAGTTAAAACAAATACCAGGACTTTTAAATTGTATAAAATATAAAATCAAAAACACTCACAACGTCTTCATCGACACTGCCAGCACAACATAAAGGGTTGCTTTAAGCGCATTAATGGCACAATCAGAAATGAACCACAAAGATGAGTGTGTGCGTGTGTGTGTGCATGTATGTGTATTTGTGTGTATGTGTGTGGGTGTGAGAGAGAGGAAGAGTGAAAGAAGAAAGGGGGTGCTCCTTCCTCTCTTCCCTCTAGACTGTAAGTGTGTTATGTCTAGGGACCAGAATTACAACAATAACACCTACATTCTTTAATTGCATTTTTATCAAACCAGGGAAATATCATGACGTAAGAAAAATAAAAAAATACTACAAGGAGACAAAGTTAACAGCTAATAACGAAAACATTGTCACTACTTTAGGGTGTAAGGCACAAATTTACATGTGGAAAAAGAAGCAGGCAATACAGATGTTTTTCTATTTTCTTTTTTTTTCTTTTTCACCTGCTCGTCCACGCGTGACACCGCGACGAAAGAGACGAGGCATCGCCCCACTTCGCTTGCGACGTCTTCTTCTTCTTGTCGTGTGTATGCAGATTCCGGCACTGTTGCTGCAGCTGCTTCTCTTATATTTGCAACATGCAACAGTGAGCGTCGATGGCACCGGTAAGCCAGCAACCAATCAGGACAAATGTTACTGACTCACACAAAACCACAGTGCTGATTGGAGGGAGATGCTCATTGGAGGAGTGAAAGGGTGAGATTCAGGAAGTCTTTTTTTTTTTCTTTTTTTTTTTGTTTTGAATGATTGGTCTAAAACAATGGAAATTCTGGTCCATGAAGGTAAAAGTCCCTGTCTGGCACAGTTTAAATAAATATCTCCTCCTCTTCACAGAGGTCACATATATCTCAAGCTGCGGGTCCCACTGAGCACACAGTAAGACCTAGTGGACCTTAAGTCATCAAGAAAGTTCTAAGGGCTCCAGTTTAATGACTTTAAATACATTTTTTTTCTCACACTTGATTAATTAATATTAAAAGATCTCTTCTCTGTCCTCTCTCTCTCTCCGAGCCTAGAAAGTCAGTCTTTTTTTTTAAAAGCACTTCATAAAAATAAATACAACAAGCTATTAGTATTAACAGTCATGTGTTATTCAGTAACCAGTACAGTAGAAGATTCCTCTGGCAGGACTTGATTGCTGTAACACTGAGAGGCTTTTCACAGTTTCTCACAGAACTCAGGCAGCTGTCTGTCCTATCAGTTCGAGCCCAGTCTCTCCGAGTGCTCGCTCGTTCGCTCGCTCAGATCTCCCAGACCTCAAGGTACTGTACAACGATTATTCTCCAAACCCCTTCCGCGCTGTTTTCTTATGTGCTTTTACCGGCATGATAAAGTATCAGATCAAGTCCCAGTGGCCAAAGACACCGCAAAACAAAAGAGCCACCGCCTTGGATGCTACAGGGCGCCGTTGGATGAAATATTCAGGACAGCATCGTCTTCTTCTGTTTCAGTAGCACATGTTCCCATGTGTGTTTACAGAGGAACTGGGAGGCAGCCAGAGCAATGAGCTCGATGACGGCAACAAATGACGACAACCATTTGTATAATATTTACATATTTATATAAAAAGAAAGTGTTTTCTTAAAAAAACTGTGTTGCATTTTCCACTGTACTGTACACCAAAAACAAACAAACAGAAAAACACTAAAAGGAGATGCAAGTTGTACAGTATTCCCTGTTTTTTCTCTCTTTCAGAAAAAAACTTTCACTACTGTCCGTTCACATTGGACCGACTGGTTAACTAGCTGACTATGTGCAGGAGTCACTGGACTTGACTTTTGTCGAGAGTGAGACTACGGAGGGTTTGGGGGGGACATCAGGCTTGAGATATTTGATGCCCGTTCGAGGCAGTGAACCGTAGGAGCTCATTCCAGGCTGCCGTGACAGAGATATGCCCTGTGCTGTCATTTGTATGGAGTCCACCCGCTGAGGTGCAGGGGGCGGAGTCTCCACGCGGTTGAAGCTGTGATGTCTCGCCAAATGGGAGGAGTTAGATGAGTTGGTGTTGTGCTTTTTGAGGACGGAGGATCCGGACGCGCCCGACGCCGATCCTTTCCGGAGCCCGTAGACTGACGAGTGGACCTCCAGGCGTTTGCCCATCTGTGGGACGGCCGGAGGGATGGTGAGAGAGGCCTCTCGTTGGGGCACGCGTGGCGGCAGCACCCCGTCTGGATCCACCATGTTGAGGTTGTGACAGGGGCTCTTGACTGTCTTGTACTCCAGGGTGGCCCCCTGGTCGTCCATGACACTGTGGCCCATGCCGAGGTCACTGTGGTGGGGCTGCTCCACGTACTCGTGCTGGTAGGACTGCTGGTGCTGCTGCAGGTGAGGCTGCAGCTGGTGCTGATGCTGCGGCAGAGGCAGGACTACAACGCTGGGGATGTGCCCTGGTGAGGCCCTCAGGGGCAGGTCTGTAGAGATAACAGGGGAGCCCATTGGTGGCATGTCCTTGGTGCAAGCGTTGATGAGGTTCTGGTTCCTCTCCCACTCCCGGCTGCCCCGGCTGGGCTTGCGACGCGGCTGCATGGGGGTGGACTCAGGTGTTGGCAGAGCAGCGAGGTCCAGGTGGTGCTGATCGGCTTTTATCAGCATCTTCCCGTTTGGTGTCAGTCTCCCGTTGTGCATCAAAGGGGTGAGGATGGCCTCGGGGCGACCGTCTTTGGCCTGTGTCTCAAACAGACCAGTCAGCTTGGTCACACTGTTCATGGATCCCCGACGGGAGTGGAGGTGGTGGCTGTCCTTTTCCTTGCGGCCTGTCAGGTCCATGTCTCGCCGCCGATGGTCACAGACACAGTAGACAATGATGCCAGAGAAGATGGCGCCCATGGCAAAGGCTAGGATGACAGCGATGGCCAACAAGGTCACGGGAACGAGCTGGTCACGACCCTTCTGGTAGCTCTCACGGATCACACCTGCAGAGAGACGTGGAGATGACATTCAGACGGGCAGACTAAAGAGAAGGAGAGATTATACTGGTGCCGCTGTGTGTTGTGGGAACTTGTTTCTTTGTTTCTAAGAAAAATAGAGCTGTTGGGAGAGATGTTTATTATTAGACTAACCAAAAAATAGAAAACGATATTGAATTACAATAATTAAAAGATATTTTCTGGGTAAAAAGATTAGCGGTTTAAATAATTTCATGAAAAACATGCAAATGAAGATGAGTTTATCCCATCACAAGGAACACCTATTCAAAACAGGCACAAATGGTAGCTTGAAGTAGCAACATTCAATATTTCCCGAAAATCCAATCTTAGACTGAAAATGTGTTTTGGAGGGGTGATTATGATTCACATTTTAAATCCCAGATAAACCCCTCCGCTGAAATGAAAAAAAGATATGAGCGCAGATAAAGGAGCCTGAAATACCCAAACCCTTTCTTCTCATGGATGCAAATGGGAGACTTTTCATAAATCTTCATAAATGGATCCAATCTCATGAATCACAGAGAATGCATTAAAAAGCATCTGATTAGGCGCTAAATCCAATGAGCTGTGTCATCAGTGTCTTGTGAAGGCGGCAGTTTCAAAGACTGAAAAAGACGCGCTGTGATACGGCCACATAAAAGATAATTCAATAAAAGCAGCGATGAAGTATTTGAGCGGTGGGAGGGTGGCAGCGACAGGTTGTGTGTGATAAAATGGGGTCAACAATAATCTGCACACACGTACGCACACAAGTGCAGACACATGCACTCTACCCCAAACACACACACACACACACACACACACACACATGCGTGCAGATGATAACCTCCAGCCTGTTGATGAATGTAGACATCTAATGCAGCACTCTGTTCCTTGGGTTAAACACACCAGTCCACAGAGGGGAGATTTACAATGTGCTCACACATGACCTGTGGCTAACACAGATCAGTTACCGCAGACAGAGGATTAGGCAGGTGGGCTCCATCATGTAAAAAGCTCCCACAGTGCGCCCGCTGGTCTTGATAACGTGACTCAGTTACACGTGTGCACCGCGCTCATTGTCTCATATGACGATGTACATCATTCACTGTGCAGCGCGTAGACGCGAACGATTTCTGAAAGTCTCTGCTTGCATACTGTTTGTGTCTTAAAAAACCTGCAAATCTGTAAAATGCAAAAGAGACAGAAGCCTTGAGTCACACTGGCTGATATGAATAAGGACAATAACCTGAAATGTACAAACCTGTATGAATGGAATTTAACGTCACGTAATCCATTATGCCAATGTTTTTACAGTGAATATATGATCTAAATTGAGCACTGTGTGGGTGACATGATTTGTATAACAGCTCGCGGAAATCATAGACGTTTCCATTTACTAGGAATTTGCATAAACACGGAGAAACTGGTTGAAAATGATTTTTTTTTTTCACTTCTCAAGGATCTGCATTTTTAAAATCATGTTTTTAAGTTTCCCCTGTGTGCATTGCCTGTTGATTGTCACAACAGCAAATTCCCTTTTGAAAGCAACCTGTATTTTGAAAGGTGACACATTATACACTTTGAAACAATTATGAAAATAAAATAACAAATACACACAAGCTCCACGAACATTGACATTCAAGTTGCTCCCCAAAACACATACTGTATTGTGCACTGCCCACAGGACACTGACTAAAGAAAGGCATTCAAAAAACCATAATAATGCAACAAATTATCAACCAGTTGTCAACAAGCAAATCGTTGCTAATTTGTCTTTATACAGTTTGCTGTTTTCCATGAATTCACTTTTCCTGCGGATCATCATAAAAGTGTTTCAATTTGCTCTGTAATTTTCCAAAAGAAACCACAAAATGAAGCATTTTCGTCGCAATAATTCTGTAAAATCCTGAAGGGGCTGGGTAATCATGTTTAGGCTTCTTGGCTCTACTGTGTCGCAGAGGACGCACTCGGAGAATATCTCCTTTCTGTGTCTCCTCCGCGAGACATAGCGCAGACACAGAAACAACACGGTAATCTGTTCTCGCGGAACCGAAATCCAGACTCTCTTAAACTAAGATCCATAATCCTCGCTGGCTGCGGTCATACTTCATTAGTCCAAAAACACGACTTCAAATCAGTCTTCCTCGCCTAAATAAAGCACTGAGCAATGTCTGAGTCTCTGCGTTGACTTTAAAGCTCGACCTGGATGAAAAAAAAAAGCAGCTGTTACGTTTGCCCAGATCATTCCTCATTTATTGTAAAAACAGAACTTCACTTTTCTCTTTAATAGAGTGCTGACAAGACGCAGCCCGGCCATGCTTCATTCAGTGTTATACAAAAGGTTTAGAAAAATGTCTTCTCCGGCCAAAATCGTTTCTTATCAAGGACGTGCCCTGCTGTGGAGATAGTGTGAGAAGTGATGAGTGTTATCTGTAGTGAAGCATTAAGGGTTGACATGTGTTATGCTGAGAACTCGGGTGACCAAATGGCCCGCCTGTCTGACGAAGCATCTGCTTCCCATCCCGTACTGTAACATCTGCGAGCGAGGGAGATACTTTCCTCTGCCCCCACTTAGATCCTTATTCCCCCCCCACCGACTTTCTGCTACTTCTCTCCTTTGCAGAAACAATGAATCTTTTTTTCGTGACTTTCTTCTTGCTTCAGAGTGTTTTCTTTCACACTGCTCAGCTCCCATATGGTAGGTGTCCTATTCAGCTGAAACTGGGGAGTCTGTAATTATAACCTCGTGGTCTTTGTGAGTTATCATCCTTTGGCAGAAACGACAATGGTGACGGGTGCCGTTTGAGAGCTGCTGGGTTAAGTGCCTCTGTGAACAAAGACGAAGAGGAATACAGCTTCACCTGAGGAGAGAAGCCCTGAAAATCTAAAAAAAAAAAACCCTCCAAAACCATTTACGTAAGAAAACGAAAGTGCAGGCATAAACAAATACTTTGGCAAATCTCTTGTTTTTTTCCATAATCCTTGTTAAATGTAAATACGTTCATCCATCTCTGTCTGCCCTGCTTACTTGCCGAAAGAACAAGTCAAAACTGTTATGAATTTTCATGACAGTGAATTTATTGCTGCTAAAGGTTAACTTTCTTCGACCGGGGATTTGGATTTCACATTGAATAACAAAGGCGGCGGGAAGCAGAGGGAAGCAGAGCTAAACGAGCGTCCATCCTGGTGAACCGCCGAGCTCGATCTTTGTCTTCTGTTCTGAGTGTGGGAGCCGAGGTTAAAGCCTTATTTAACCCACACTGCATGGTTCGTCCTGTCTCTGTCTTAAAAAGAAGCCCCTTTATTCTTTTCTCTCAGGTTTTCTCCCCTTCCATCCATCACTCATGTCTCTCGCACTCACACACACTTAGTGTGTGTACTTAGCCCCAAGGCCTTGGGTAAAACACAAAAGAGGGAGAAAGAGAGGAAACTTTGAAGACTTCCAACTTTCATGTGAGGAATTGTTTCTCATCCCAACATCAAAGAGAATGAAAGCAGCCACGGAGGACACGGGAGGTGTCTCTGTCGAATCACAGGACTTCGGGGTTTTGAATCAAGGTGGCTACGCCGCTCATTTCTTTCAATTTTATGATCCTGGCAAAACTTTTCAAAACTTTCCCAACGTGACCTTGAGAAGTATCAAAGTGCTGCTAAAACCCGCAGATTTTCTGCTTTAGTCTCATCTTGTTGCGGTTCTCCCGCCTATACAGTGACTTATAATCTTGTGGTTTCGACTCTTGCCTTGCCCCCAGAGTGCCTCACAAGGCATCCTGCAGTTCGACACTTCTCTCAGCGGTTGAATTGATTTGAATTTCACACCGCCTCGGGCCTCAACATTCAGATATTAAACACATATCTCAGATACTCAGATATTTCTCGCTGTCAAAACAGCCTGGGTCGGCAACACTGACTTGTAAATCAGAAACATTGTAATCTGCTGTGACTGGAACTTGTGAATGCTCTCCCTCTCTGTCTGTCTGACACACATAGAGACTCTTTTAATCTCCTCAGAAGCGCCAACTGACTTAAGCCCACAGAGCCCGTCTTTGTGTTGGTGTTGGGTAAACTTCAAAGGTAGTTAAACATCACAGAGAGGTTACGGAGAGGGCTCTAACCTCTGACTACAGGCCGCTACACAAAGACGGTGTCTGCGAAATGATAAAAATCTTAATCAGACTTAACTGCACTCCTTGACATGTCACTTGTTGAAAGACAGAACAGTGGACCCCGTCGACTAATGGAGGAGAATAAAAGACGACGGAGAGGAGCAGGAAACGCTCAGTGGCTGCTGCTGCCGCTGCAGCGAGGGCTTTGGAAACTTGCTTTCAGGGACTTGCTTGTTGTCATCTTTCCAAAAGGACATTGCTGTTTAGATGATGACAGCAATTCATTAAATTCTATTTAATCTCCTGTAAGGGTTTAATCCCATTAAGTCTTGTGTATGTTTATGTTTGAGAGGCACTTGCATTAATGGTGTTATTCAATATTAAAGTATTCATCAGACAATCGAGAGTCAGTGTGCAGCATACTGATGAGCCTGTTAAGATATAATTAAACCCTTAATTATATCGTTCTGCACCTCAGGTATTAACACTGACGTACTAACCTAACTACCTCCCTGCATACAAACTGTGGTATTTAATACTCGCAGGAAATCAAGCTAAATTACACGTCCCTGGAAACAGTTGTCACCAGATGTTTGATGCCTTAAATTGACTCTTCTTCTGTTTGCCTTAATGGGCGGCAGACTTGTTAAAAAGCACTGCTTGACATGAATAACGCGACTGAAACAATTAATCCAAGTCTTCCTGAATTTCCCTGCTATCCCTGGAAGCACAGCACAGTGTTGAAATCAATGAAAATGTGAATTTTCCTACCGACAAAAGCTGCAGTCTGGACTACTGTGTGGCTTACTCCTACAGTGTTGACTCTTGTTAATTAGTAATTCATCTTGATGGGCTGCTGTTGTATAAATGGCGACCCACTCAAGTGCATTTAATCATGCTTTGACTGCTGCAAATGTGTGGCAAGCTTCTGATTGGTATGGACGATTAAAGCGCCGTGTGTGTTGCGATATGTGCTGTAATTCACCCAGTTACAAATGCAGGCATAAATAATCATTCAGAAATGTTTTAGTACACAATACGCGGTGCCACCGGAGAACAAAGGCTCGGCTTGTATCCACCCGATGAGTGGCTCACTCATGGACATCGCGTACGTGGCCATTTAAATTCAGTTCAAAGTCGAATAATGACAGCTGAATGTGGGTTAGACGAGCTTCAAAAGCACAAAAAGGACGAGCTGCTGTGATACGAGATTCAGTCTCACGCGGCCAAAAAGACAAAGCAAAGCTTTTGTAAGAACCGGTGATGGCAAATAATCTTCGTGAAAAGCACAACCAAAACATAAAAAAATGTAAAAGCAAGCAGCGAATATGTGTAGAAAACAAAGGCGGCCTGCGAGAACAATAAGCTAATCAGTGGAGGAAATTACGGCTTATGGCTTGACGTCAGGCGAGGAAGTGCGTAATGCCGGGAAAACATCCAGTCCACCGTTTCTATTATGATTCACAATGAGCTGCGAATAATTCATCTGCCTCACAAAGGCCTATCACAATCTTTGGCCAGGAAGAAACACTAAACCGAAATCCTATGGTTGATACAACGCTGGAGGTGTTATAATGACAGGAATATGAGTTGGAGGATTAGCTGATTAAAACATGACTCTGCTTTTTTTCCCCCTTTCCTACAGTGTAGTCATCTTGCCTTACAGGACCACTTCACCTATTTTTAACCTAAATCCTATCATCCTTTTTTTTTTAAAAAAAGGATTAACCTAAATCCTATCATTCTACTGCAAGGACATATGAAACTACTAACGTTACATTTCCCTGAGCGCTCACCATCCTGAAAGACTTCACTGTCCAAACGCATCATGAGCCGCGCGGTGAGCGGAGTTCATGTTGAACTGAAGCGTCTATTACCTCGAACCTTGTCGGGTAATTTGAAAGGAGAGATGTCTCCATGATCAGACAACCAAGAAATCCCTCTCCTCTCTCTTTTTTTTCGTCTCATTAGTGGTAGAAGAAACACATCTGAGAAATCGTGTGTGATAGTTACGTTCTGACCACATTTGAGAGGAACAGCCACTGAATGCTGCCTTTTTCCAGTTGGCACAAGTTGTTTGTTTTGGTTTAGCTTGCAGGACTAATAATGGGAAAGATCAGTGGTTGAACAGACCTCTCCAAACTACACAAGTTGACTTTTATTGGTTTTTGTGTTTTTCTTAACAGCACAGACATAACTGTGTTTGCAAATTTGCCAGAAAAGCTAAGATCAAAGCCACAATTCTGCTCGTCTAGGGGCTTGTAGCGGCACAGAGTCAAGACGAAGGAGGCCTAATCCATAATGCTGTGCACTGTTTGAAAAGTTTGAAACCAGCATTTGACTGTAAACAATTTTATTTTTTTTTTTCTGTGCTGGTATTGAACGTTGACAGTTTATTTTAACAGGTAACATTTGTGATTGACATGGCCTTCCCAGTAACGATGGTGAAATGCTCCTTCAATTGCCTTCCAGAGAGCGAAATGAAGCTCAGGCTCAGGCTATCAAGACTTTCTGGCATGGAAAAAAAAAAAGTATTGCTGCATCCCTGTGTAAGCGGGGTCATACTCTCCCTCTATCATAACACCTTGGCACACAGGTGTCAGAGAGCTGCCTGCAGCTCAAAATAACCCTTGCAGAGCAGCTGTCAGACAGTTGGTATTAGCAATGATATCCTGACATGGAGGGAAATCACGTCTCTCAATAAACTACAGCTGTCTAATGGCAAGGAAACATCATCAAAATGCCAACACAATGCTGTTTTGGAAACACAATGCTGGGAAAAAAATTTCGTAATTCACAAATAAAGTTTTTGTTCATCCAGATGTAAACACGGCATCGTCTTGAGTCAGTTGACACTCGTGGAAACTCGTCCGTGTGGATTGTAATGAGCATCAGACAACGACAGTATCAGACATCAGACACCAGACACCAGACGTTGTGTAATACTAATTTGCTCTCCCAATTACATTGTGGTAAGAAGAGTAATTGCTACCTGGATCACAGGCCAACATGTTTTTATAGTGTAGGTGTTGCTGCTGGGTTTCGGTTAAACACATCCTGCCTCACTGATGACTTTTTCAACATTAAATCGAGACTGTGATCTCTCCTTAACCTCAACCACATGCTTAAAGAGTCTTAATACAACCTTGAAAAAAAAAAAGTTGCTATGAACAGATGTTGTGTGAAAACAAGTGAATCTTGTCAGTACAATATCAACACTTGTGTGATTTCAGAGATTTCCGAGTCACGTAAATAAATAAAAAAACATTTTTTGTTATTCAGCCCGTCGCTGTTTCAGCTGAGATTAGTCGAGTTAGCTGGTTAGACATAAAATACAGAACACAGACTGTTCAGGGTTGAAATTGTGGCCAAGTATGGAAACAAATGGCTTAGAGGGATAGAGAGAAACACTGACGCTCAGCTCCAATATCTCTCTCTGCATCTTGCACCCTCTCTTACCCCCCATTTCTTTCATCCCTTTTGCTCAATTCCATCGTTCAGCCAGTTTGTCCACCTTCTATCTCTTCACCCTCTCTTTTATAACCTTCACTGCTACATTATTGTCCTGCTCTGTTTAATAAATCTTTATCATGCGTGTTCCCTCTCCCTGCGCTCCCTCATTTCCCCCCGTCTCTTCCCCTGTTGTCTCTCTCCATCCCCCTCTCCTTCCACCGTGGAAAGCTGCTGTAATGAACCCATAAATTGGAGCAACACAGCGGTGGCTACAGGTCGTGTTGGGGGAAGGGGGGGGATGTAAGGAGGAGGGATAGCGAAAGAGAGAGAGAGAGAGGTAAAAGGAGGAGAAAGAGAGAGAGAGAGAGAGAGAGAGAGAGAGAAAGAGAGAGAGAGAGAGAGCAGGAGGGGGAGAAGCAGGGCAAGGATTCATTCCTGCAGACAGGGGGGAAGAGATATGACTCCAGTTGGAGAGGAGACAGTCCACAGGAGGAGAGACAGAGGAGGAGGTGCAGAAATGGAGGAGAGAGAGAGAGGGGGAGGGTAAGGGGGGCAGCATCTGGGGGGGAGGGGAGGGGGCTCCATAAATTGGTTCAGGAATTCATTTTGCACTAGGTAAAGGTATAGCCTTGGAACATGCCATCCCAGTCAGATGAGAGATCCTGTGGAAGGGAGACTGATCACAATGGCAGCAGATGGCGGAGAAGTGGCGGGGCTGGTGGCGTTCGAAGGGCGGGGTCAGGGCGGGCGGGGTCAGGGCAGGGTGAGCGACGGGGAGGCGAAGGAGAGAGGTGTATGGCGGGTAGCAGGAGTGGAGGAAAATACAACGGAGACGGATGAGGCCCAGACAGACAAACAGACAGACAGACAACAAGCTCAAATGTACTGTGAAACACAAGCGGCCACCTGGTAACTGCGACGGCCCCGCTGGAATGCGGGATAATGATGCTGTTGGGTGCTAAATATCATCAGCGTGTGAATGCTCATCACTTTGCAGCATTTCTAATTACTCTGGTGGTGTCAGGCTAATACATATTGGCAGCACTGTAATATTCATTTGCAGATAAGATTCCACAATGTCTCGACTGCAAATGAAAAAGTTGGGGAGTAATTGTAATTTATTTTAAATCACAAACAAGCTTGCAAACGACTTTGGATATGAGCAAGCACATTTTTCACTCAAGCGTGAACTTTTTTTTTTTCCTTCTTACTTAATTTGAGAGATTGATGGCATGGTTAAAATGTTTATCCCTCATTTCTTCTGTAAAATGGGCCGCATGGATTTATCTCTGAGGCATTAAAATGACTCATTTGCTTAGTTTCTGACTTCATAATCATCCCTCATATATTGATTCCATTTTCACTTTCACACACGCAAGTTTTCTAAGTTTTCACAGTACAGTTGACACCTGAAGCCAATAATACTGAGGGCGACGGGAAGGAAGAGGAGGCAGGATGGGTGGAGCGGGAAATGAATACTGTTGACTGTGGTGCTCAATTTGCCATGCTGAAAAGCATTAAGCTGCATGGAGGCAAAACTGTGCCTAATACCATCAAAGCAATCAAGGCAGGAAAAAAGGCAAATATATAAATAGCAAAAAAAGGGGGGAAAAAAATACCAAGCCATGCAAAATATCAAGAACCGCTCACAAGAAACCAACACAAGAAAATCAAACAAAATCTCATCAGAGCTGTATAGAAAAGGAAAAAGACAAGACTGTTGAGCTGAAATTGAATAGAACTGATAAATACTGAAACAAGCTGCAAAGGTGTCTTACAAAATGATAATAATAACAATAATGATTGTACAGAAAAAACAGCAGGAAGCATTGTTTTGAAATGTGAAGCCTTGTTGCCGTTACCTGAGCATGGGACGCCCACGTTACCCCCACCGGCCCACCATTAAAATTTAAAACAAAAGATTCCTGGAACTTTTACAATTGCGAGACTGCATTTAAATTTTGTTGCCTGTGATTGTCACAGTGCAGAATTTTTTCCTGGTGTTATATCACTCAGGTAAAGGCAACAAGGGGAGCGACAGCATGTTGTGACGCTGGCTGTAGGCATGCTGTCTGAAGTCTCTGCCACCATTGTGCTTGGATCTACCCACTGGTGCCTTGACTGCTTCCAGCTGACACGCTGCAGTCCCCTCTGTTTATTCCACAGACATCGTGACAGGACTGGATCCCCTCATTTCAGATTTGAAGTTTTTAGCCTCTTTTGTATTAACATTACATTTGAGACACATCACAATAACAATCCAAAATCCTCCAAAGACTCCTCAAACCATGAAAAAATATTAAATCTGTCGTACCATAAAAAGGATTTTTTTTTACCTGCTTCTCCGGCTTCAACTGAACAGACCATTTCCTAAATCGTTGTTCATGTTGTACAAATTGAGTAAAAGGGTGTGAGGTCACCACCTTGGTTTGGATTAAAATGGTTGGAGGAGTCGAATTCTGGCAATACCTGGAAATAGTTGCGGTGAGTGGTGTCAAATGACCTTTTTGCGGAAGATTGAATGCTTGGCGCTGAGGCTCAAATGTGATGTTAATACATGAAAAGACGAACTGCAGCACATTCATTCTCGGAGCAAATTCAATGACAAAAACCTTTCAGTCTTAGCTCATTAGCTGCTCCGTTTTTCTCTCTGTCTCACAACGTGTCTTTTAGAAAGACCCTCCTGTGCCAGCACTCATGATGGATCGCCATTATTATTAGTCAATATCTCCTCAAGGCTGTGCACAAACTATGACATGTAGCAGGGACATGTTGCATGTTGGCTTAACGGCACATGCAGTAGGTCTGCCTGTTTTATTATGGGACAAAAGCGCTGCGGTGACCTTTTTTCCCTCCCCCCCTCCGCTGCGTGTCGTCCCCCTCGTCTCCTCTCCTCTCCTTCCCTTCCCTTCTCTCCTCTCTTCTCTGTCTCATTTATCCAGCCAGGCGTCCTTGAGGCGGTACAGCATTAGGCAGGTTGTTAACACAGGAGAAAAGGG
>JBCAUF010000838.1:13908092-13937966 GCA_038406115.1 Haemulon aurolineatum | reverse complement strand
TCTCTGTCTCATTTATCCAGCCAGGCGTCCTTGAGGCGGTACAGCATTAGGCAGGTTGTTAACACAGGAGAAAAGGGCGTTCAATGTCATGTCACTGTGTCGCAAAGCATGATCGAGCCGGGGACCGGGCCATCTTCTCCGGGAAATAAATACATCGCCATCTTCCTTTTCAGAGTGTAATGGTCTGGATATTACATCTCCTGTGGGACATTACGGTCCATGGATAATAAATCCATCCCACAAAGTGTGCGCATGACTGTTTGTGTGTGTGTGTGTGTGTGTGTGTCTAAAGGAGCACTGAATGTGTCTGCATATGTATGTGCCGCGGCGTCGGTGTGTTTGCGTACGCTTCCGTGGGGGGTTTACGTGCGCAGTTTGAGGCAATTTGTCCCCTGGAGAGAAAGCGATCCACTGTCTCTACGTCTCGTCAGCTGGAAGCAGCAAGGCAGCCGTAAATCTCAATTACACAGACCCCTCCCTCCCTACCTACCCCCTTCGTCCTCCCTCCCCTCCCCCTCCCCCCTTCCCTTGCCACAGGTGACAACGGACCCAATTGACTGCGCACTGTTGTGTTCCAAGGCTTACCATTGGCTTCGGGCTGAGTCTGAGAGGGCACGGCTACGTAGGGGTCCTCCCCTTTGTCTGAGCTCATGGGGGGGTCCTTCCGCTCCACCATGCGGCCCCGCCCCAGGGGGCCCTCGGCGGCCTCGGGTAGGGCCGTGGTGGGCAGTGAGAGGGTGTGGTGATGGTGGCGGTGATGGTGGCCTGCCGGACACAACACAGGTTAACCGAGGCTCGGGGGCAGACAGGGAGACAGGCTTCAGTGCGTGCGAGCACGGGGCCAGCAGGGGTGCGCACACACACACACACACACGCACACACACATACACACATACATACATCTACTCCTTTGAAGAGCACACACACACACAAACACACTCACACACACACACAAGGACAGCTGCTGGGCTGTGTGAGGCAACAAAGTGTTTCTCCCAGGTGACCAGGGGCAACTCATTAGCAAATGTGTGTGTGTGTGTGTGTGTGCGTGTGTGTGTGTGTGTTTCTCAGGACAGACGTGTCCTTCTTTCTTTTCTTTCTTTTTCCTGTCATTCTCTGCCTCTCTCGGCCTTTTCTCGCTCTCTCCCCTCCTGTTCTGACTGACATGTCAAAGCTCCGTCGGGCCTGTCAGAGCAGAGCAGAGTACAATCGTGTTTCTCCACACTCACCATAGGGTGCCGCGCTTTGATATGAAGGACAAGAGACAAACTTTCTTTCCATCGCTCCCGCCGAGAAGTCTGCCTGTAACTTTTTTCGAAGGCGCTTTCAACTCTGTTCATGCTCCTCTCCGCTACTTTTCTTAAGCTTCCTGTTACTTTAAATTGAACTTTTCATGCGACGTTCGGTTTCATTTCGTGCGCCGTTAACTTGTTACACTTTGAGCGGTGAAGTTTGTTTTAAGGCTGGAACAAACGGTCGATTGAAGGAAAACTATCTTTGATAAATATTCTCTGCTTTCACCCTCTAAACTTTTAGGATCACATCTGCAATTTAACTAAATATCAACACCTTGGGCTCCTTTTGCACACAAAACAAGAACTTGATAAATTGGGAAAATAATAAGAATCTAATAGTTAGTTGCTGTCCTCCCCTCTCATCCCTCCTTGTCTTTGTCTGCCTCTTTCATCTCCTCATAGCCCCGCCTCTCGTCCTGCCTCTCCTCTCCTCTTATATCCCACTTTTCCCTCCTCTCTTTATTCCGAACCAAAGATCTTCCAAAAACGTTTCAAGTCTGCACCGCCGGTAGTCTTTATTTAGCAAGGCCCTCAGCAACGCGGCGAGATCAATCATCAGAAATATGTCATTAAGAGTTAATGAATTTTCTCTGATCTGACTCCTCCCTGTAATTAAATTCTTTAATGGCTAAATGAACTACTGGCCGGCAGTAGAGGAGGGTACCGTAACACAGCACCGAGAGTCACGCTGGTGATGAGACTTTAACAAGAACGGCACACGCGGGGTGTCTCTCTGCACTGACGGGGCACTCAAACGCCTTAAAGTTCGACATTATCTGACTGCGACAAAGTGCTCTCTCATGTGCGGACGATGGATCATATCTCCCCCCTTCCTCTCCTCTCCTCTCCGTCTGCCGCCGCACGTCTCTCAAACAATATGTGTGTTTTTTTTCCTGCATCCGCCTTTGTGCGCAAGCTTTGTCTGCCTGTTTATTTTTGAACCATACTAATCATATTACCATCCCACACGCTCATAGTTAAGCCACCCTACATAAATTTTGCACTAGAAGTATATTGTATTTAGCCTAATGCGTTTAAGCCACACATTTGGGGGGGGGTGGGGGGTGGGGATCCGCCCTAGATGAAGAGTGACAACACTTTTATCAACAGCCTCTGTGGAGCTCAACCCCCAATTCCCGTTTTGACACGCTCTCTCCACGGAGGAGGTGACAGTCGTGTGTGTGTGTGTGTGTGTGTGTTTGCAGATGTGCGGGTGCCTTTCCAATATGTGTTTATGCTCAGTGTTTGAAGAGGTGGGAGGCATTCCAGGGGAGTAACGTTGATGCTGCTGGTGGTAACTACGCACAACAGACACCCGCGCACGACACCACCCAGAGCCGCCGCCGCCGCCGCCGCGCCGCCACCACCGCCTCCCCCGCCTCCCCCTCCTCCTCCTCCTCCTCCTCCGTGTGGCGTGGCAATCATTAAAATGATTTATTTAACTATTGGCCCAAGGCTGAGAGATTAGTGTGACAGGCCTATTTTATAATTCATTCCCCCACCGCCAGGGGAAGTGCAATTCAGGCAGATGACACACATAGAGAGAGAGAGAGAGAGAGAGCTTGGAGCCTCGGAGCTCCTCCACGGATCAGGAAAAAAAAAAAAAAAAAAAAAGCCCTAAACTGCCGAAGGATGCACATCCCTCTCTTTCTACAGATTAAAAGCGAGGCGAGGATGTCTCGTCTGGAGTAGAGGAGAGGAGAATGGAGAGGGGGCATTTATTTATCTTCAAATCCATATCAACCACTGACAGATACGAAGGGGCTGGGGCAATGGCTGAGACTTTGTTTGTGGGTTTGTAAACTGGGTGTTGTCTGTGTGTGTGTTTGTGTGTGTGTGCTTAGAGACACACACAGCCAAGCTTGTGGGAGCATATTCAGCACTATGGGGGTGCACACCAACACAGATGCTTTTTCTGACCCTGGATGTCCAAAAGGAGGGAGAATCACAGTGGGGGAACAGCCACGGGGGGGTGAGAGAGGGAGAGAGAGAGAGACAGGCTTTCTGGAACGACTTCAAAATATCTATTCTTGTCATTCTGTATGGATCTGACTGTTTTGATCTGGCAGCTGCGAGGTATGGGTCTGTCTGTGCGTGTGTGTGTGTGCATGTGTACGTGTGTGTGTGTGCGTCTGAGAGAGAGAGAGGTTTGAAAACTGAAAACCAAACTAATGCACCCCCCCGATTAGATAAAAAATAAGGTGGATGTGAGTGTAGGTGTGGGTGCTATGGATAAAACTGACTTTGCTGCAGGCTGATCGCGTCTCTTATTCATTCATTCTTCAAAAAGACTTAAGCAATGAGCCCGTTATCAGTCGGCAGAGAAGTGTGATTGTGATATTGCGCTGTGCGATTAGGAGGAGGAATACAGCACTAAAAATGTCTGTGCATGTTTACATTAGCCTTTTTGAATCCCATTTGAGCGAGCACATGCTCGGTGGCGGCTGGCAGAGACACATCTGATCTTTAGTTACTCCAAACAGGCCGTTTTAATCTCTCTCTCTCTCTCTCTTTCTCTGTCTCTCTCTCCCTCTGTCGACACATGTCCTGTTTAATGTGCACACTGAGGCATTTCTTCACCATCAAGGCCTCAAACCACCAACAAGCAGATCCATCCAATTAGCGAAGCAAAGGTCAACGCTAATCGATGATGTTGCACAGGGGATAAAGAGGGAGGCGGGGGGCAAGGAGGGAGAGGAGGCCTAGTAAAATGAAGTGGGATCAGGGATTTTGAAGTCCACATTTCTAATTTCTAATCCTACGTCCTTTCTTCTAAACACAAAAGGGGGCTGGGGGGGAAGAGGTGAAATTGACCGAGCGTGCTGTAATGTTTCATTACCTTCGTAACTGGAAGGATTGTCTATCAGGAAAGAGAAGGAATGACATGAATTCAGTTAAAACCTTGAGTCATTAATAACCCGTCTTTACGCGTGTGGGAGGAGTTTTCATTTCCCTGAGAGGGAATGATTGATTGACTAGATGGAGAGGTGTGGCTGAAGTTAAAGAGTCTGGGGAGATGAAATGCAGCCTCCTGTCTTTTATTTGATTGCCTCTACAGTATGTGCGGGATACTTACCGTTCAGAGCCACAAAGGTGTCTGGAAGAAGAAGGAGAGAAAGAAACGAGGGGAAAACATGTTACTGCTTGCAGTGGAGGGAGCTTATGCTTTAACATGATCAAAAGCCATGACTTTTAAAGTAATTCAGAATCGACCGCCTGCTCGATATCCCCCTAACTTTTAATCAGAGGTGATCTATGGCTTCTACGGCTAATGAAGGCTCAACGCTATGGCTTCCCTTGACTAAACATACTGATGAAACTGAAGGGAAAATCCACTGCCTTCATTTGCTCTGAGTAAATAGTCGAAATTGAGATGAAATGGACTAAGATGAGTGATATAATGCCAAATTGTTTTGAAGTTTCTATTGCAAGCACAGGAGCTCAGTAAAATATCAACAGAGCTTAATGTTTGACGAGTCGAAACAGTTATTCTGGGCATGAAAAGATCAAATATATATTCTCCATATGTGCCGTTCTCTGTGTTGCGAACTAAAAGAGACCTTTCAAGGCTTCTGAGGCCGACTCGGTTGAGAGCCTTGTCTTGTTTTGTGTTTCTAAATGAGCCCTGTGACTGCTCGCAAGTAAAATCCCTTCCCTGTGTGTCGCTGAATGTTTGTGTTGTGTTTTCGTGGCGATCTGCAAGAAGGAGCCCAGTCTTTGCCCAAGTGGACACAACACTCTATTGACCGGGGGACCAGAGAAACAGCGGGGGGAAGGACAGAAGAGGATGAGAGCCGAAAGGGACAGATGGATGGAAGAGGCTGAAAGAGAGGATTGTGAGGGCGGAACAGACGGGGGAGGAAAAAGGTGACGGCAGCGAAGGAGGAAACGGAGGGCCGAGAGAAGAGGGAGACCGAGTTAACAGAGAAAAGAGGAATGGCGGTGGTGTGGTGGTGGTGGCGGCGGCGGCGGTGGTGGTGGGGGTAGAATAGAGGAGGAAAGATAAGAGTGAAGAGGGCCTGCTTACTTTGGCAGTCTCCCAGACCATCTGTGTTACCATGCTCCACGTCCTGCTCAAAGGCTGATCTGCGGGGAACAGAGACATCATGGTCAGCAGAGGAAAACAGGCCAGGCCACGCAGGCTCGCCACACCTAACACAGCAACAAAGCTATAGGAGAGACACTACAGCAACTGCCCCAAAACACAGCGTACCCTATGCTTGCACACAGTGTAGGATGCAGAAAGCCCTATGCTGGAACAAAATCAAAGAACACCTAGCAGGTGCCCTGGAGGCCTAAAATCAGTGGTTATGAAGAATGCTGGCAGGCTCGTAAATCCATAGCTGGCACAGGACTCACTGCCGGCAGTGTTGATACAAATAGATACATGTTTTGAAAACTGTTATCTTACAGTATGTTGTATAGCTTTAAAGGAGTAGTTCGACACATTCGGAAACATACTTTTCCACTCTCCTGCTGAGAGTTTCTTGTTGGTGACCTGAGCTTAGCTTAGCACAAAGACTTGAAACAGGGGGAAACAGCTAGCCTGGCTCTGTCCAAAGTTAACAGAATCCACCTCTAAAGCTCACTAATTAACACCGTGGGCGTTTTTTATGGTAGTAATGTGTTGTCCTGGCCCAGACATAGTGAGGCACAAAACCTCCTAGTGAAAATAAACAAACAAACAAATCATTAGAGAGCTTTATAGATTCTGGTAGGCGGATTTTGCTACTGTTCGACAAAACCAGGAACAGTTGCCAAGTGTGCTTATTATTAGAGACTTTGGGCTTCTTGGGTGAAAAAACACTTTAGATGAAAATACACATCAAAGCGAGGATTAAAACAGAGAATTTAACCTCAAGAGGGGACTGCTCCTTTAAAAAAAATATGGGCGAAACGTTCAAGGTTTTTATGAAAACTCCACTTTGTTCAATCCATTCTTCTATTTCACAGTATCTGACATCATCGAGGTTCAGTAGAGATATGAGGCTGTAGTCCCAATCACATGGGCCAGGACCAGGGCAGCGAGGGGTAACCATGCTTGAGGGCCATCATATGACACAGAGGGAGAAAGAGGGGTGAGTGAGAGTTTCGGAGATGTTATTTTCTGATGCAATCTGCACTGAGACCTGTTTTCTTCCTCAAAGACCACCAAGCAGGCAGTAAGGAGATCTGTGAAACAGAGCGGACCAACTGTCAACCAGGATCACAGTCACGCATGACAGCTTTTCGCAGTCCTCCTTAGCTCCCCCCCTCACCTCTACCCCTCCTCCTGCCTGTCCACCCGCCTCTCATCTTCCTCACCCTCCACTGGTCACAATTATAGCATGAAGAAGAATGATTTTCCAAAACAGCATCACCCACCCCTTATCCCCTGATCGGAGTCGAAAGCGTGAAACTGGCAACAGGGACAACTACAGGAGATTTTAGGAGGAAAATACAGTTGGATTTCAGTTTCTGTTCTCAAAGCAAACATCGCTACTTCATGTATATTTATGTGTTGGAGACGACTGAAAAATGCTATGCCGTCATTTAGCATTATATCCTCCGGTTTGACAGAAACCTAATTGGGATGGAGATGGTAGATTTTACCCTCTTGATAAACAGTTTTCCTTCAAAAGCAACCACAGTAACAGCCACACAAACAACAACAGCGGCATCCTCTTTTCATATCTGGGGGTACATTTAATCTGCTTATCTGATTCGCTTATCATACACAGCCCTAATCACAAAGCAGACGCTGAGTTGCATAATTAGACCTGCCTAAGCACAAACGCTAGATTTTCCTCGCAGACTCCGTCAACGGAGCCCCACCCTGCCACGAACATGTTGTTTAGCCTCTCCGAACGAGAACCAAAACACTGGCAACCTCGCGGTCCAGGTTTCCATGGTTGATAATAACATTACATACTGTGGTGAGACTTTGTTGAGATGAAGATTACAAGCTTTAAATCCCATTGGTCTCGAGATGAATTAACAATGAGCAGTCACACTACAGATGCGGCGTCTGGCCCGTACTTGGCACATGTGAACGTGAGTGAACCATAGGCTGAACCCTCAGTTGAAGGGTTCACGTCCCATAACGGCCACGTAATGGCAACAGAAGTGCAGTGCGCTTGAATGTGACACTACAGACGGTTCAGCTCAGGGTTAAGATCCCACTGCAGCTGCATAATGCATATTAAGATCAGATTCAAACTCCACCGTGCGGAACTGGAGGCCACATTTTTGTATTATCTTGCATCAGATGTGATTATTATGTGAGATGTGCGGTTGCACAGAGGGGACTTGCTGCTGAAATGCAGGTCAGGCATAATAGTATTAATTATTCATATCAGAAGTGAATGGGCGGCCAGAGACTTAATATACTGTACATATAGTGTAAAGTAAGTATGCATAATTTGTTTCTTCAAAGCCGCCCATTCATTTTGATTTATGGCTTTGATTTAAAAAGGAATACCTGCAATAAAGTCTGACTTTATTAGTCAGGGCTTCACCAGGAAATAAGTCAGTATGTGTGCAGATTTAATCAGTGTAAGGCCCCACCCTTGATCCAGAGAAGATCCAGAGCAGGTGGCTGTGGCAGTGGCTTAAATAATTAACAAACAATCACTAATATGCTGATCTGTTGTCAGTGAAACACACTCATGTACCTAGTTTACATAATAACAGCCATGCAGAATCATATGGGACTATATGCATGAACAGGGGGGTGGCTCGGGAGCATATTGCAGGAGACCAGAGTGCAAGCTGTACATAGTCAGTAGGTATGAGAGGCATAACTCCACATGGGAAAGCTGGCACACGGGTGCCGGGGCCAGATGGAAGAAGAAAGGAGGGGAGAGGCATGCAAGAGAGAAAGAGTATGTCAGAGGAAAGATAGAAAAAGAAAGATGGACAAAAATAGACACACAGACAAGGGACGGGCCTACAGTGCACGCGGGCAAGAAGATAGATAGGTTGATGGTTAGGTAGACAAATACGCAGACAGACACAAAAACAGGGAGAGACGCTGCTGCAACAGGGTTTTCATTTTAATGAGGCGGAGAAAAAGTAAGACTCGTGCTTAGAAAGAGAGGCCTTTTCTCTGCAGGGACCTGTTTGTATGAGCAAACCTTTTTATTTAACACCAAAACGCCTGCGACGCTCGTCTCCCTCCGCTGCATCCCTCCTTATGGTCCAGCCTGGCAGACACTGTGAATAGCTCACGGTGGACCGACAGATCCCTTTCGACCTAATCCCCCCCAACCTCCCTCCAACCCTCTCTCTCACTTAGAAATATTGTACAGTAAAGGAGCGAGGTCATCTGCCCTCTTAATGCCTCTGTGTCAGCTCCTGCGCCAAAGTGGAAACTCAATCAGAGCGGCCCACTGCAGCTTTACGGAATAATAATAGGATGGGTTATGCGTGTGTGTTTTTTGTGTGTACATGTGGGTACGTGCGCCTTTGGTGTATTGGCATGCCAGACCAATCATTTCGCAGCAGGGGGATCAAATTCATTCATCGTCAAATAGCCACCGGAGCACTGGCCCTTTTGTTATGACTTCATCTGTGAAATGTTTTTTCCCCCCACAAAACTCCATATGCTGTTTGTTCAGAAAGCATAATCTGGTTCTGTGTCATAACTGCAGCCACAAATTATAGTTACCACGACCATCAAGCTTTCCCTTAGCCCTGCGTACCCAACCCCCGTGCCTCGGGCGAACAACACTTTCCTTCCATCCATCCTTCCAATAGCCCTTTCAGCTGGGGGAAATTGCACTTACACACCATAAAATTAGAAAGATCACAGACACAACAACTCGAGAGACGAATGCCACCAGGCATGACAAAGAAGGTGGGATACCGTTTTATGAAAGTTGCTCATAAAAAACAAAACACATGTGTTTCAGGCTTTTTCAGACCACCAGCATCGAGCTATTAAATCACCATACATACAGTAAGGAACCAACACGACCTCTCACATGATGAACGGATTTAAACTGCTGCTTAAACCGTCACTTCATGCTATTTTTGCATAAAATTACTTGCACAGGTGTCAAAACCGAAGCAGCTAAATGAAATTCAGTCATCAATCATATCATTATCTACACCAAAAGCCTGTAGTGCTTGTGTACAGACATGTTACTTACTTGATGTTGCCAACCACCTGTCTGCAGGCTCCTTCTGACACCCAACCACAATATGGGTCTCTGGAGGCTATACAAGACCTGGATGTGACACACACACACACACACACACACCATCAGCCCCACATTATATTGCACACCAGAGTAGTGAATCAGAGGGAATGATCTCATGTGCAAGTATCAGACTTACTTCTTGCATCTGCCGTGTCTTTCACAGCGAGACAGCGGCACTTTCACCACACAGGAGGTGAAAGCGACCCACAACGCGTGACTCTTGCCGTCTATCTGCATGCCGATGATGCGCTTGTCCTCCACGCCATCGATACTGCACCTGGAGGGGAGAAAGAGGAGAAGAGGAAGAAGAAGAGGATAAAACGCAGATGATTCTCCGTTTCCTTCAACTGCCTGGCTGTTTTACGGACAACGTCCCAAAAGACGTGAGGTGAGGAGAGACGCGCAGAGGTCAAGAAATCAGATTAAGCTGTTCATTTGACGAGATGAAAAAGAGGACGATTAAGATGTGGCGGAGAGACAAACTGCGAGGTCACGGAGAACAGAGATAATGCTGGACTCGAGAACATGGGGTCAGGAACAGACCGGGAGATAAAGAGAGATAAAGAAAGGGGCGATACAGATACAGCAGATAAACAGACAGATGGGCACTGTGAGCAGTCAGCAATAACACCGCACTTAACTGAAAAACCCAGCAACATTAACTCCCTCCTCCTCCCCCTCCTGCCCCGCCATTCTTCCATTCCTCCATCCCTGCTAGTCTTTCTTTGTCTGCTCGGCCCCATAGGAGCGCACGCTAATCCCTCTGGGCGTGTCAAGCTTTCTATCCCTTCCCTCCATCCATTCCTCTCTCCATCCCACCATCCAGCTCCTGGGATTTAATCTCCCCTTCGCAGTGCTCTGGTCCCGCATTAACGCTCTCAATTAGGGCTTAGAGTCCATCTACACTGGGTAATGCACGGCAATCGGGCCCCGCGCTGATCCAGCCGTCGCGGGCCCCCGGAGAAGCAGGCGGGCAAAGTCACTTACTGAACGCGACTAAAGCCAGATGGCCGGCAGCCCGACGAACGCTCGGCCCCAGCCGGAGAGTCAGAGAGTCAGAGAGAGAGACAAGATACAGAGAGGAGGCAAGAAGGAGACACAGCAAGGGGAGAGGAGGGCCTGCCCTTCATCCCCTCCATACGGCTCGTCACATGGCCGCAGCATGTTGGATAACAAACAGTGGTAACCTTGAAAGCCCTCCTGTCACGTCCCCCGCTCGCCTTCCCTTCTTCTCCTCGGCTGTCTAGCGCAATCACGCACTCTCCGCTCTGCTTCGTCTCATCTCTCCTCTCCGGGTCCTCTCCTCTGTTCTTTCTCCCCCTCCTCTGTGCTGCCATTCGTTCCCCCTCATCCATTACCCCTCGACTAAATATTTGCTTTGGCAGAGCCGTACTGTGGCTGATTTTTCCTTATTCACTTCTACTCCAAACACACAACAATGCTCAACCCGCTCACCCCACCGTGCCCCGCTCGCACACACACACACTCACAACCATACATGCACCAACAGCCGTGTAATGTATTAGCGAGAGATCCCGGGCTGGCTCTGAAGACAAACACAGGCCTCGGTGTGTGCGAGCATGTGTGTGTGTGTGTGTTTCCTTTAATCAGCCAGCGTTTTGGAGGAGCTGGGCTCCGATGTGGTTGGGAACCACAGCGCTACGTTATCCAGAGCCTTAGGGTCTATGTCTTTAATTTAGTAGCTGTGGTTGGGCAGAGTGTAACCTGATAAAACTCTTTTAAATGATAGAGTAGCCATCTGGCTGGCTGGCTTCACTATATAGCTTGGGTCGGGGGAGCTGACTGGTACTGATGGAGCTGGTGGGTTGGTGGGTTGGTGGGTTGGCTGGATCTGGAGATGGTTGGAAACACACACACGCTCTCTTTCTATAACACATACATATCCAATAACTGACCTTCCTTTGTTTTTAGCAACTGTATCCATGTGTTTCTCTATTTCTATCCATCCTTCTCTTTCTCTCTCTCTCTCACACACACACACACACACACACACATGTACACCCAGAGCTACATACTTGTCAGGGTTGTAAACGTTGAGCTCCTCCAGGAACAGGCTGTCATTGAGGAAGCCGCTGTTCATCTTGGCCAGGAACTTGAGGATGATGCCTTTCTCTGATCCCAGGAAGACCACTGTGTGGTTCCTGTGTGGACCCGCCTCATTGTCCACCACGATGCGTGTCAGGCGATATCTGGAACGAGAAAGACCAAGGAAAATACATCAACCAATGAATCTGTCAATTTATTGGTCAGTTTGGCCCACCAACGGAGGAGGACATTTGCCCAGAAGAGGAGCAACAGATGGTGGTGAAGAACACCAGCAGGGATTCAATGTAAATGTTTTGAACTCTTTCCCAGGACGGTGCTCTTTCCACTGGACCGCATTCAAAACAAAGTTGAGAGATCAAATTTTCATTAATTCAAAAAAGATACCAGCAACGAAGAAAACAAATAAATAAGAACAACAACAGCATAAAGAAAATAATTATATAATCAGTCAATCAGTCGATGTGTCCTCTGTCATTCACGTCATGTGTCTAAAGGAGAATAAGTAGCAGCAGGGGAGATTACGTAGCTTTAATTATCTCATTAATTGATTGTTATTTCATTAGATTCTCAATTAGATTGCCACAGGGCATATCAGGTGCTTTCCTAAAAGAAGAAAACATTACACAAAAGTTTCCCAAGCAACAGACAACAGTTGCAAGTTCTGCTCGCTTTCTTTCTCATTGACAGCTGCTGATCACACAGTTTGGCTCAGCACCAGGTGGACGTGCATGAAAATCCATTTTCACTTCATTATTTGGATAAAGAAACATGCCGAGCAGATTCAAGCTAGCAAATTAGACACCTGTCAGTCAGTGCGGCTCGGATCGGTGCCCCATTGCGCTTGTGGGCGTTAGAAGGGAAATTCAGATGGATCAAATAATGAGAACAGGCTTTAAGAAACAAGTCTTGAGGCTATTTGGTTTTACCATCTGATTTCATTTCATCACAGATGCCGCTATCTATCTCTCAATTAGTTTCAGGGCCAGTAAACTCTTTAAATTATCAGAAAGGTACATATCTGCAAATCTGAGTGTATTATGCAAATGTTTGTTTTTATGATTTTTTAATTGAAGGAGATGGGATTTAAAGATTAAAGATGAGAGCTTATCCGGAAATCTATTTTCACCCTCATTAACAGTTTACTGAGTGTTCTCGTTGCGAAAAGGTCCACAATTTGTTTCAGATAAGATGGATGTACATTTTTAAAAGAGAGAACAGCTTACATACGCCATGAGGCCACATCCTCTTATCGCATCTGCCCTTCTGTTTCCTTTAAATATCTCTTAAAACGCTCTGTGTCAGTGCCTTCATCCGATCAACACTAACAGCAATCTGAGGGTCTAATGTGGTTCTGATCTATTCAAGCATAACAGGAGCTCCAAGGACTGTGTCAATGTGATTTGATCCGAGCGAAATAATACAATCTCAAGGACTTAGGCATTCACTGTCTTTGCCATTCAGGGTAATGAAAATCTCAAGAGGGGGATTCTTCGGGAGTGTCTTCCTCCCTCCATTTGATTCATCGTGCCGGGCCAGCTGAGGTCCCCGCCACAGCGCAGCGGGTCTCAGGACAGAAAAGCTTTGTCAAATTTGTGGCAAAGGCTCTTGCTGGATATTGGGGTGTCCTCTCCAGGGAGGAGCCAAGGATCAAACCCTGTTACTGATTTGGTTTCCATTCGACTTCAGCTCAAGAATAGCATCCCGCATCGAGACTGTGCCAGATATCATAAAAGGCCTCGCTCCTCTCCCACCCCATATGCCTTCATGATGCTTTTTGAGCTTACATAATGCTTTTAACTACTGCCTCTGAGTTGCATGCAAGGCTCTGCTCACTGTGGTGTCATTTCGAATCAAATACTATAGTCTGATTGCTGATTATGCAGAGACAGAAACACTGTGTTATTCATAATATGATTCTATGATATAGTGCACTAATGAACACAGAGAGTTGTAGGGATAACCTTGATGAAAGCCGTTCATATTCTGACTAAGCCAGCACACAGTATGTAGGTCAGGGCTCGGCAAAGTAGCAGAAAGATGTGATACCACGCAAATAATTTGTAAAACCTATGAAGAATTCTTTATGTAGCTCATCTTTAAAATGATATCACCACCGCTGAGGCTTAAAAGGGGTCTGGCAAGCGCTCCAAACCTTAAGTATCGAGCAGCTGCAATTCCGAGCGAGGTCCAAATTAAAAACTAGATTTTACTTTTCACCAAATGCTCCGTCAGCTACTTTAGTCTTGCCGATGGGATGTCGGTGCGCTGTCGTATTCCCCCAGAGGCTGGCGGAGACGTCTGTGTGCAGCGCGGCTAAAAGCCAGACAGACCTTTATGATCAAACGGCATCAGCCACAGTGCACAGGCTTTTGGGAAATGGGCTCAACTCCAGGAACTCGGGAGAAAAGTCAACCACGGAACAAAAAAGAACACTTTTTACTCCAGTGTCCTCTCTTTGAAATCTCCTCAGAGGATTTAAACAAGCACTTTGTCACAAAGACTAAACATAGCTGGAATCAACTTCTTAATAAGGGGCTTCTGAGTGCAAATACGAGATGTTTGTACGAGGACTTCCTAAACCGTGAAGACAAGCATCGCGGAGAACTCAAATTGTTTACTCTTGCCTTCATCGCATCACTCCGCGGTCACTCTGAGAGAGAGATAGTGTAGTATGGATCAGTGATTCCTCTGGTAAAGCGAAAATAGGTCAGCGGCTGGTTTGTGGTGGAGTACTACTGTGTTTTAATGAGCCTCACTCTCAGAGCGGCACTTCACGTAATTATTGTCCTGGGCTGAAGAGGCTCATAGACCTCGCTTTGACGACGGCCTTTGGAGTGTGTAATACTCACCGCACCATGGTCTTGAGGAACCAGGGCCTGTTAGCGATGGAGGGCACGGCCTCGTCCATCAGAGGATGCATCTTGATGAAGTTGAGTGTGTCGTCGGGAAACTCATTGGATACCTTGTACCTCTCCATGGACGTAGTGCCGGCGCAGTTGCCAGGCCTGCACATGGAGAGGAAGAGGAGGCAGGCGAGGAGGAGGAGGAGAGAGGACGGGAGAAAAACAGTGAGTAGGAGGAGGGAAAAGCACAGACGAAAAACCTCCACATTGACTGTGGGGGGGCAATGAGCAATTTCTCAGGCTCCAAAAGAAAACAGAAAGTTCCACTTCCCTAAAATCAATGAGAGTGCAACCTTAAATGACTCAACTCTCATGCCAAGAGGCTTTGGTCAGAGAGGAGGACACGAGATGTCTTTTCTCTGGACTCGGAGTAAATCTCTGGGACATTCTATCTATCTGATCCTTTTACGGGGAGTTGGTGAGCTGCTTGTAAAAGAGAAGCTGCTTTTGATAGCATATCCCCTTTGCAGGCATCTCACCTCCAAGAGCTTGTAAAACTCCTTTACTGCGTGGTCTTTGATACCCTGCCACACCACATAATCCACACCAGGTCCTAGAAATATTAGCCAGCTGGCCACTGGATATCTGACACTGTCGACATGTAAGGACGAAACCCTAAAAAATATATACGAGTGTGCTTGAGGTAAAAAAAAGTATACTCATCCTCCTATATGAAAATCCTCTCCTACTGTACCTCCTTTAAGTTGAATAATTGAATCAAATAATGCAGAAAAGCCAGTCAGTCTGTGCAACTCTTTATCAATTGTTTACAGAGAAAGGAGAGACTTCCAAAGAAAAAAGTAGTTTGATTTAGTTTTAACAAAAACCTGCATACATCCAATACAAAGTGAATCTTACTATCTTCTTACTGTATGAAATGTATAATGAAAACATGATTGAAAACTCCTTTTAGAAAACCTCCTCAAGGTCCATCTTTCTCTCATAAAAATGCCACTAGACACATTACTCCAGGTCAGCTGCTGCTAATGTTATACTAAACTTCAAATTGATTTTCTTTTGTCACTGTTGCAAAAAAAAAAAGAAGCAAGTCCTATAACATTTCCTTTACAAAGTAGCTACTGTACATTTATGTCAGCAGACATATGGAGGGCAGAGCGGAAACAGACATCTCTTAATGCGAAAACCTGTAAATGATTCAGTATGAGTGTCTAACACATGGAGGAACAGTCTGCTGCAGGGCCAGACCTAGGTGGCATTGTTACAACTCCCCGTCTGTTTGCCTGCAGATAGGCGGTCGGGACGCACCGAAGGATGGAGATGAAATCAATCACATCAATCACTGCGGAGAGACAACGGCGGGTATATCTGATCTTTTCTGCGCCTGACCTTGTTGAACATAAATAAGTAATTACACGCTAATTGAGGAAACTCGCGCATAGGTATACGCTTGTTCGAACAATGCATGCAGATGAATGCACAAAGAGTACAGTGCATGCAATCTCCTGGTGAGGAGCCGCCTTCACAGCCATATGGGAACACACGCACACACACAGAAGCACACAGGGTACCCACAATTATCATGGCCCACATCTTTGTACTAAATCAGTTTTTTTCTGGAGGATAGCAGAGCAGCTCTTAGCGCACTAATTAGCAAGCAATAGATGGGAGATTGATCAGGCTGGTGCATTTGTGGAATTAGCCAGCCATCTGTAAAATGATCTCATGCTTCGTTTGTTGATACCGAGGCCCTCTTTGATGCAGCTGTGTGTGTGTGGGGCGGGGTGGGGTGGGGGTGGGGGGTGAGGTAATGCGTTCGAGGTGCAACCATGAAAAAAAGCGATATCTGCGTGACGCAATGTGACACAGGATGTGTAATCCCTGATTAAAACAGGAGTAGGGATGTATGGAGAAATGACGCAACATGAGTCAAAACTGTGGTGGTGTTGACACATTAATTCAACAAGTCTTATGTATTAATTAGAGGACCATGTATCATGTGCGTGCGTGAGAAGGAGAGAGGCAGCAGTGAGAAGAAAGGGAGGAAGAGAGAGAGAGACTGTGTGACTGAATGTGCTGTATGTGTGTGCGACTGTGTTACTGTAAATCCTGTGTGTGTGTCTGTGTGTGTGTGCGTGTGAGTGTGTGTGCGTGCTGTGGTAATTAACTGCTTTTGTACCTTGGCTTGGGAACCTTCTCTTCAGGAAAAGGCGTCCAGGTGGAGTCTGGGGATTTCTGCTCTTTGAAACGCCCTGTGAACGTGTTGGCCACCTCCGCCATGTCATAGGCACACACCGCGGAGCCTGGTATGCTGCCACGACAGACGCACACACAGAGAAAAAAAAACAACACATAAACAATCCTCTCAACTGAACATATCAAACAAACACCTTGCCAAGTCTGGACTATCACCAGGAGACAGAAAAAATGGATTTACAATTGCCTTTCAGAGGGTTAAATCCCTCTGGGATGGTTCATTTTAGCTGTTGAATGTTTACAGTGGGTGATACAGTCAATCAATGTGCAATGTTGTCAGGCTTTTTCTATATTATAAAAATAACATTTGTCTTTATCTGCACTTTCCTCCCTTATGTAAAATAACATATACCTAATAAAATATGTGGCCTTTCCTCAATTTGAGTTTATATAATTGATTAGTTGTTTGTAAATCCTAGCAACAGTTATTCTTATTTCTGCATTGATTTTAGTGTCAGTGCAATTATATGAGGGCATTTACTGTAGCTTTATTGCATGTGGTAGTCTATGATTTGCAGTGTCTGTGCCATGCCTAGCCCCATGGGGACACATATTCCCTAACCTTTCCCTCCAAGACTGGGTTTCCCCAAAAGCCTTGAGGCATCAAAGTTCATCACAAGTCCACTGTTGGGCAAGAAACGCGGAGAACCGATTATCTTTTTATTGCCATTCATTTAAGGGGAAAAACACCCATCTTGTGATAGCTATGAAGCCACTGGCTTCTTTCCGTCTGTGTGGAATCAATGCATAGCAGATTGCTGAGTCACTTGTCTATTTTTCATGCATCTGCTCTAAGAAACTAGAATTGAAACCAGGAATTGTTTATTCTTTATCAGACTTTCTTTTAGAGCGAAATCTCTCTCAGCTGGCTGGATTTTCGGGCAGTTGCATCATGGGTGGAACTCGTGTAGACAACAGGGAGACGGCATACACAAGGGCAGTATTATAGAGAGCAAGGTCAGGGTCCGGGAGCTGATGATTCTTGGCTTAGCTACTAAATTACAGTAATTACCATCTGTGTTGGATATGTACAGAAAGTTAGACAGTCATATGTCTGTTTATATCAGGCTGCTAACAAGGCAGATAGATGGAGAGTGAGCCAGTTAGCAAGTGACTGGGCAGGCAGCAGTCCAGACAGACATCCAGACAGACAATTAAATGCCACAAAGTGACGAGCGCTGCCTACAGTCGTGAACGTGCTCCTCCTAATTTCACCCCCTGACTATGAAATGGAAAATTAATGCCTGGATCAAAACCGGCGCTTATAGAAATTTTCAGAGGCACTGCTTCATTGGGTTTTAATGTCCATTAACCATGCTCAATTGCATTGTCACAAGCAATTGTCTTATCTGCTAAAAAGCAGCCATAAAATGGAAAATTACAATATGTGCAAGCTATCAGCCAAGCTCTATGGCTTTGTGGTAATTTTCAATTTAGATAACAACTCCCCCTGCCTATGAATATGAAAGCAGCTCTGAGTATGAATTGTAAAAGGGAAAGCAGGATTAAACACCTGCGTGTCAAAAGGGCAACGAAACTGTTTTGACAGAAGATGTAAATGTTGACCCAGTAGTCTCAGGAATTACATGTTGCCAAGAGGCACATCAGGGATGCACACTACTAATGTTAAAAAAGGTCAGACTGTCATAATGGTGATGAATCAGGGCATATTTAAAAGCATTTCAAACTGAAAAGGATGATTGGGCTAATAAATAGAAAGTGAAAAATGACACATGTCGACTCATTTGAGACGAGGGAAAAGAAGATGGCTGAATTAAATGACCTCAACAAATCACTTTCATCTGTCGCTAACCTCAAACCTTATTCAACACCTTATTCAGTGTTCTGCTCTTCAGGGTACCTGTTGTAAGGCGTGGAGAAGGTTGCCATCACTACATCCCTCCCATTGATGTGAATGACATCCGTCACGGCCTGCAGGATGTTGAAGTAGAAGTGGGAGTCACCGGGGATGGAGCAGTTCAGGCGAGACTTGAGAAATGAGGTCCACTGCTTCTCCAGGACACGGGGCGAGCCGCCGCGGTCGTTCTTACAGACCCTGGCCACCCGAGGAAACACCACCTGACCAAGACACACGCACAGCTGAAAGGCTACATTTGGAGTTGGTGCAGTTTCTTCCAACTACCACTTTATCACAAGAGACCCAATTCCGCATTGCACTCCTATAACACTGTCAGAGTCTCAATGGACAGTTTAAGGACAATATGGATCAAAGTGGATGCAGAAGAATGAGATACAATCTTTTCAATTCCGTACACTGTTCTTCCTTATCAAAATCTGGCACCGGCATTACCCTGTGGTTCAGTTGGAGATTCTGCTATATTATGCTATTAGCAGCAAATGTAGTCTCAAGCAGAGATAAGGAGCGGTCTGCAGAGCTTTTTTCATCTTCAAACCCAACCAATGCTGACAAAAATATATCATACTTTGCACTGCTCTGGAGGCACAAAAGACTTTCTAAAGGTTTTCTCTCTTTACTACCCTCAACGTGTAAACAGACTTTGGTGTGTTAAATCGGTTTTCGCACTCTGTCACCTTTGGAATACGAAATAATTTCTTTTTTGCATCTGAAGAGCCTCCCTTAGTTTTTTGTTATTGTTAAGTTGTAAGCAACCCATTATGGTTTTCACACACACTTAACTCTGAATCTTTTATGTTGCACTCATTTGCACACATTTTGCATGAGGATATGAATCCGGGAAAACAATTTAGTAGTTGTTCTGAACCTTTCTGAGCGCACTGTATCACATGATTTTCACATGCAGACTGCCTAGTCATCGCTACAGCTAAGGCTTTAAGACAGCATGGATGGGAGGTCTTTAAAGAGCTCAGACAAAAATGTAAGTTTGAGCGTTGCCATGACGACCGGGAAAACTCCTAATTACAATAAACGGGGCGAGAAAATGCCGCATTTGATTCCCAGCAGAACACACTAAAGGCCCTGTTATGGCAGAAAATCTTTGGGAGACACCGCAGTGTCTTAATCCAACGTTTCATCACTTTATAGCAAATTAAAGACACAGAAGAGTAAATTGGTGTGTTTGATATGCTGTTAAAGAGTCACCACCTGGCAACGGACAATTTAAAGTATACAGCTTCAAATAGGAGCCGGCGCTGTAATTACAACTCTGCCGTAAGATCACACAGTCAGTATTGTAATTAGTTGTTGTCACACTATACTTAACAGCAATAAATCTAACCCTGACCTGAAATTGCAACCCAGAGTAAACAGTGTGAATGGGAGCGAACATGCATTTAAACCAGATCTCTACACATACACACACACACACACGGACAACCACACATAAACACACCCTCACTCACGCTTATATATTACAACCTCCCAAAAAGAAAAAAAAAGCGAGCGCAAAAGCACACTCGCTCAATCACACTGTCAAGCACGCACGCAGCTACGTGTGCCTGTTCGCTGTGAGATTACGGAGCATTGAGATTACAGGAAATGTATTAGACAGAACAGGTGAGACTGCCAAGTTGAATGTGGAATTATGTCAGCTTTACATATATATCAGTTCAGTTTCTTGCATTTCTCCTCGGTAAAGATAGCTGAACACTGACTTATCTGTGTGCTACCTGGGCACAGCCACTACACACACACACACACTAATGCAAACACGCTGATCACTCAAAGCTTGTTAATTCGCTTGTGTCGTGAAATATTTATCCTGTTGCATTTTCCCACACAGCGATGCAAAAAATCCAACGGTAAAACTAAAGCAAACACACAAACCTGCTACAGTTGATTCATCAATTTGCCTTTAAGCACAAATGACTGCTTACATTGTCAGGAGAGGCCGATCTACTTTATAATAATGAAGAGATATCATTCGCTAAATGTTAAATTGCTCTCTGCACCATCAGCTCCACCAGCACATGCATAATTATACTGACACTGCTTTCAAAACACCCGGCAGATTGAGAGGCCTGATCTGTATTCATGCTCTGGATAACACATGCCTGTCACTTCTGGCGGCGAATCCATTATGTCTGTGTTCCTCGTTACCTCCGCTGTGTTCCCATCTCGTCCCCTCTCTTCTCTCGCTCTCTCTTGTGTGTTTCTTTTCATTCATTCCGAAACATACATATTGAGCGATTCATTTCCATAATGTATTTTCTTTCTACCTGCTATCCAATTAAACTTTCTGAGGGCAGGGTCCAAAAAACTGAATCTGAGGAGATTAATGGAAAAAAGTGTCTGTCACTGCGCCACTGGTGTAAAACCTGAGAAAAGGCTGTTCCTCCTTCAACCTTTCCGCCTCCACACCGTCTCATTTCTCAGAGACACTCGGGTGGAAATCCTCCCGGGAAACTTTTGAGACGATAGGTCAAACGGGATCATTGCCGGACAGATGCGGACGTGCAATTCAAGCGGTATATTTAGACTTTAAAATGGGATCTCCAGACATCCACAGAATTCTCTTTTTGGATCTATTTTGGGTCCTGCATCCTGCCCAGTGTTTATCTGTTACTGAAAAACGTTTGGCCACTTTACAGCTCCTGAAAGCCTCCTTCCAGTTATGTGATACACCCATATCCTGCTAGTTTCCTCAGGCACTTCCTGATTCTCCCGGTAAATAGGAAGTCACCTCTGATTATAGTTCAAACAATAGCAGAAGAACAGAGCCCGTGCTTACCTTTCCCATTGTGTTGTACTCCATGGCGATTTCCCGAAAGAAGAAGTAGATGAAGTCCCCATAATCGACTGCCTGGACAAAGTAGGGCTCTGCATGAGGGAGAAAAAAATGAAATGAACTATGAGTCAAACTGACGTTTTGCCTGTAACAAAACAGTTCTGACACCATATTTCACAGTAAACAGCCGTAATATCTGTCACATTGTGCAGAAAGGCACCGACTGTGTGAGCCTTGAGTGCCTCAATCTCTCATCCATCATATCAGCGAAACAATTTGCATGCAAGGAAAGGAGGATCTCTCTATTGAGTTTTGACAGGCTGGACTTGTGCTTGTTTCTCCCTGGGGCAGAGCAATTTCCTGGCTACATCAGCTCTACCAGGGCGAGTTGGCAAAATGCACTGCGTCAAACAGAGCGTGTGGCATTAGCATAAGTGCTCCACGCTCGACGTACTCAGATTCATACGCAGAGACACACGACACATAAATCACAGGAACACAAGCACACGGTCAAGCATGCATGTCGAAAACCAGGGTTTGTTTTCTAGCTTGTCAGTCAGCAGCCCGATGCTTTCAAACCACAGAGTTTGTCTTGTGTGCCCGCCGCCACCCCCGAAACTCACCTTTCAGCCATTTGGAGTCGTGTTTGACAGTGCGCAGAGTCGGGCTGTCTCCTAGGCTACGATAGATGACCGCATCGATCGCAAGAAAGTCTGTTACGGTGGCCGAGTACAGCTTGCCATCTGGAGAGGAGACGCAGTGACGGAAGGAGCAACGAGAGGGAGAGATGGAGACGGAGAAGATGGAGAAGGGGGAGAAGGATGAAGAGGTAAAGAGATGGAGAGCAATAAAGGAAATGGGGAAGGTGAGGAGAGTGAAGTTCAGTCAAAAGAAAAACACAAAAAGCCACTCAGAGATTCCTGCTCTCTGTGGCGGGATACACAAACATATTTCAGATGGCTCGGACCTGGAAAACGAATGAATCACAGACCGAGGAGGCTCTCTGATGGACAACAAACAGGCTGTACACACACTTAAACATGTTGCACATTTGTAATTGCTCGCTCTTGCAAACACACTTCAAAAGCACAAACAAACACTGGAGCCCTGCGTTCATGCACACACACACGCACGCACGCACACACAGAAACCCACAGTTGCACGCGCGTACGTACACACACGCGCCTCGCAAACACAACCCACCACCAGCATGACCTCAGCCCGGCTATAACCACAGTGGAAACTCAAACTACATAATTGAAAGGATAGCAGCGAGAGGAACCCTCTTGATTACTCAGTGCTTCCAGCCCCCTTCCAAGCTCTGCTACACATTAACTGGTCAGGCTAGGCGTTTACTCTCCTCCTCGGCTTTAAGCAGGCGGGGACAGCTCATCAATACCGCCATAAATCGGTTCGCAGCAAATATGAATGGGGACTGAATGTCTTTAGCAGCCTGTGGGTCCGTGGCATCAGAAGAATCTCACCCCGCCAACGGAAAGCTGACTCATTCCGGTCCCAGCCGTTTTGCGACTTATTTTTAATTTCGTGCATTTTGACAGAGAGCGAACGGGAGACAAAGAGGACGACAGCAAAGCACAATAAAAGCGAGAGATAGATGGCTCTGTTTTTCTCTGTTGCCACACCACTACTGATGTGTTTCCAAATGGCTCGGAAAAAAGGCGGCGGATTCCTGACGCAGAGCAAATGTGGCCTCGAGTTCGGCGACTTGCTCTGGTGCGTGCGACAGAGATTGGCTCTCGCTCTTGACATGTTGTCAGAGTGTTGCCATTAGAATAAACCGCAGGGTATTAAGAACAATATTAAATACAACCGCAACTAATCCCCTCGCTCAAATAGACTCAACTTTCCCATCTAGCTTAAACATGTTCCAATGTTTAATAGGTGCAGATAGGAGAAAATTAGGATGAATGTTTTTGCCTCATGGCAGTCGGTGAGTGGTAGTAATATCACTCATCCTTAATCTATTTTCACCTAATGGAAACATGTGAGGAGTTTCTGCCACAGGAAAAGACTTAATAGCAAACCTAATCAAGTACTAAAAGTGCACATAAAGAAATAGTTAATTGGAAATATAAAGGTGCATTTAATCTTACCAGCAAAGAGGGCGACGTTGGCGTGCTTGGCGTCATATGGGCAGCGTGCCATCCCACTGATCTCCTCTCCCAGAGCCTCCAGGGTGTCCATCTAGGGTCACACACAAGGTCAAATGTCAACGGAGGGTCAAGACAATGTAGTCTTGTCAAACCAAACAATGGATTTAAAATACAACTTAGACAGGAAATGTCGGTTCCCACTTGGAGGAAAAGGTCCACGGGAGGAAAAATGAGAAATGTGCTCAAATGTCAAAACAATGACAATCTGGAGGCGCTGCCACAAAAGAATAAAAAAACCCTGCTGTGTTAAAGTGAAGGAATATGGTGTGAGTCAAGATAAAATAGTCCCAAATAAGTGTGGTACCAAGCCCAGGAGTGTGTCCGTCTAACTCTGACCTAAACTAATATCCCGTGGATGCCATTCTGGTGTCCTACTGAGAGCTGTCAAAGCAGCCCATCTGGGAGTATCTAGGAAACTGTCACGGAGGGCGATAGAAAGAAAACTGACATTTTCCACAGCAACATGTTCCACAGTATGGGTGGATGTGGTTAGCGTCCCCCTGCCATCCTTTATCCTTCAACTCAGCTGGTGTTAAAGAGGACTTTTGACAAGCCTCCAGACGTGTCTTTAACCCATTTATTGTGGTGTTTTCTCCTGCCCTGATTTCTGAGGTCTGAGCTCTCGCTGTGAAGAAGAAATAAATGGGGAGGAAAAATGGGTGAACACAAGGCCCTGAGCGGGTAACGTGAGAAATCTTTGCTAAACCACAGTGGTCTTTAAATAGTAATCATACGGTAGTCATTATTTTATATTTTGCGGCCTCGACTATGTCTTGTGCTAAGAGCTTTTCCTTGGGCGGGTATATATCAGGAGAGATCCTAGTTGAAATTTGGCACCGAGACAATGTGAAATTTGTCTTTTCTTAGCACTGGGAGAGCAGTTTATTTAAACTTTTGTCACTCAGTCACTCAGTAGTGCCACTCGCATGAGCTATTTTGAGGTCTTGTCCATTGTTTAAGAAGCACTAGTGGTGCAGTTTAGTGCTGAGCGGGATGATCTCTGTGAACTGGAATTCAGACAAGATGTTCTTGTTTTGCGCCCAGTTTGGTTGCAGTGCGATTGGCAGGGCATGGCAGAGGATCAGATGTGGGTGAAAGGTCGCCATCATCCCACCATGGGTTGGCTTGTGTTCCCCAGCGCGCCTCAGGACACTCTCTTACCCTGGCTAAAGACCAGAGATGTGCATAAGCACATACAAGACAGAAGTGAAGAAAAGCCATACCTCACACTGGCCAAAGGGTTGAGGTCAGGGAAGATTACTGAACACACTGTCCGCCTTCAGAGATCACAATACATAGTTATTTTCCTTCTCTATCGCTGCCCCTATCTCTCTCGTACTCTACTTCCTCGCTTTCTCTCGACAAAGAGGACCGTGGCTTGCCAGAGCTCCAAACTGCTTACGCCGCCCTTTCTGGTCTCTAAACAGGTCATTTTGTTTTCTATTCCTGTCTCGGCGGAAACGGTTATCATCTGCCCACTAAAAAGGTCACACACACTCCGGCGCAATGCTGGAAAAGCCTGCCAGAGAAATTGTTGAGGCTGATTTGGCAGAGAAAATTACAAGTGACCTTTTACAACAAACACAGAACCACCAGCAGCAGCGCATTTCTCGATTTCTCATTCCTTCTGTTTCTTCAGAAATTATAGGAGGATAATATATGGAGGCGAGCCGGTTTGAAGATATATATTGTTATTAGACAGGGGAGACTGTAATTATAGATTAGGCAGAGTTAATCATATGGGACGTGAGTTGCTGAAGGTCAGGTGCGTCCACTGAATCAGAGCGTCTGGATGTACAGAGCGACAGGGGCTAAGCTTGAAACGTCAGCAGCTTCTGTGTCGGCCGCCGAACACAAACACTGCCTCCTCCTCTGACACATCACAAACACACACCCGCATATCTCTCACGCCACAGCGGCTACCCCCAGCCCGAGCCCTCCCCGCCCCCTGTCCCCTCGCTTGATTTCACCGAGGCAGTGACCTCTGTCTGCTGGGCTTGGCCGGCCTGTCACTGATCTATTCCTGCCGTTTGAACGGAGGAAGACACTCCCTGCCCGGCCGCAGATATACATGCGGCTACCGGCCTCCTGTCAAGTTGCCGTGTGTGGAGAAACAACAGCCGAGCACTCCTGCCCCTGTTAGCCTTGTCCAAAGCAATATCCAATATTTTAAAAACGGGCAATAGCGATCCATAAAACTGCCACACTGAGCCACAACAGTTTTAAACATTACCATAAAGATATTTGATGTTTGAACAGCCCGATGGATTGTTTTTTTCACGTTGTTTACCAGGCGAACCTTATTATGCTGTCAACTCCACTTGCTGCGAAAAATAAAGAAGTGCTTCAGCTTCGTGGAAACACAATTCAAAGTAATGGGAGGGGAACAGTAGCGCTGTCACACTTCGTCGGCACTGCCTTAACAACACACTGTTCTGTAGGGATCTACTGTAGCTTCGCAGACGAATGTACAGTAACCTTGGCTCGGGGTGCAGTGTATCAAGATGAATTAATTACTACAACAGCTCATTGGTGCTTTCCATAGGCTATATGCTAATTAATTAGACAAACACAATGTAGATCCCAAACATGCCCATCAGGAGTGTTATAATTGGTTCAGCATCGGCGTCAGTACTCGGGGTGAGGGACACGTTCTCCCTCTGTGTCTCTCTTGTGTTTATGACTCCTTTATGGGCTTTATTTATCATTGCTAAGGGATTTGTGAAATCTTACCGAGGACAAACTCGGGGTAAACCGAGCTGGTGTCCCACTTATTAACAGTTTGCTCAAAACGGTTTCCTTGTTTACTTTGGAGCGGGAGCAGTAAAGTGCATGTTTTCTGAGGCGTAACCTCATGCAAATCTAATTTCTGTGACCGCAGCAGTTCCAGGAGCATCTCAGCGGTTCACCTGGCTCGGATTTTGTCCTAAATGTTGATGTCATAAAGGGCAGCCAAGCACAGATTAATCATCATAAAGAGGAGAAAAAAAAAATCTTGTTTTTACTGATCCTGGCTAAAATTTTCCAGATCAGTGTCCTACACTTTGCAGCTGAGTTGACATATTTCTTTGTATTCAGTCCATATCTCCACCTGCACTCCACAGCTTCTCTGTCTATAAAGGTCAAGAGCACGGGATCACACCTGGGCCAGAAGCGATTGTGTAAACCAAACAAGGACACATCTCCCTGGGAGATTAATAGTCATGGCCCATTTCTCTGCAACCTGTTTCAGAGCCCTGGGAGGATGAACCCTTTCCCTGACCACCCTTTGCACTCCAGCAGGAAAAACAGAGTGTTTGCAGCTGCTGAAAGAAACATGTTATTTCAACCAATAAGGGGAAGAACCTCATTCATCTGAACCTTCAACTTAAATGACTGCTCTTTTGCACATGTGAAACATTTAGTTAATTATGTCATTAGCTTTTACCTTGTCAGCTGTTGTCTTTCTTGATCAACATTATGTCAAGCAGCCTCTAGAAAAGCCGTAGCAGGGAAAAGCATGTGTGGCTGTATTTTCTCAGTTGTTGGTTACAATAAATCCCTCTGTGTCTATTAATCATATTTCAAATGCAAGGACTTGGCACAGATGAAATTTCCCAGTGCACCTAGCTCCACCAGTATCGAGTCAAAGGACGCATCACCTGGGACCCGGTGCCTCCAAGCCTCCCCACTGATTCCCCCCCGCTACGCCCGGCAACAGGCGATGAAACCGACTCCAGTCATATATCAGCCCAGCTGGATGGGGTGTTTATTATTACAACACAGCAAGGGAGTGACAGAGGGAGAAAGCAACAGAGGGAAAAGATGGCGGAGTGGTGGGAGCAATGGAGGGGGAGAGGAATTAAGGCTGGCAGGAGAGGAGGGAGGGAGGATGAATAGAAGAAGAGAGAGGAGTTGGGTGCTGTGAGGTGCCGAGGGAGAGGACTGTGCCATGGCTGCCAAGGTGTCTGTCTGTGTTTTTTTTTTGGGGGAGGGGGTTTGTTTTTTTTTTGGATGCATGCATATGTGTGTGTCTCAGTATGTGTGTGTATGTGTTGACACTATTAACACAAGGTGAAGGGGCGGATAACGAGAGGGAGCTAATGAAGAGAGAAAATTGTTCGTTTTGTAAAAAAAAAAGAGAAAATTAGACAGAGGCAAAAAAAAAAAAAAAGAAGTAACTGGGCAGGAAAGGTGTTGAAAGAGAAGACAGCATGAGGTGCTGCTGGTTTTGGGCGGGAGCCCTCTCTGCCCCCTCTGTCTTCTCCCCCCCGCTCTGTCTGCCTCCACCTCTGCTCCCCCTCCATCCCTCCTTCCCTCCCGCTCGCCCTTGCAGCGTTGTTGATTAATGTGGGATGAGGCTGGCCCCGAAACAGAAGCTCTTTTCAGCGCTGTCACACTGGGGAGATGGAGAGGCAAACTGTGGCCAAGGTGGATTTAACCACAAACACACACACACACACACACACACACACACACGTACACACATACACACATTTGACCAAGCAGAGTGGATGAACCCAGCACGCCATCAAAGGCCTGGTATCTGCCCAGAGAGTCTGCCAGCCTGCCAGCAGTACAGTGTGGCTGTGTGTGTGTGTGTGTGTGAGTGTGTGTTTCTAAAAATGTGTGTGTTGTATGTTTGCCTGTTTGCACAGTTGTCAGTGTTTGTTTGGGTGCATACACACTTCTGTTTCATCCCAACACATGTGCCCTGACATTTGTATGCGCATTTGCATGTTTGTGTGCAATCGTACCTCCGCAATTCTTACAGCAGTTTAAATGCTGTCAGTATCTGACAGCCTTTACGGTTACATTAATATTGTTCGACTTAATATTCATCCAGTTATTTCCAGTTGAAAATGACTATTTTATCCAACAACAATAATTACAGTGGAGTCAGTGGAATTACTTCATAAAGAAAAGAGCAGTTGCAAGCACATTAAACTGACTCACTAAAATATGCAAGGTCTAATTGGACTGTGCAAATTGTGAAGATGGAAAAATATTTTAATGAACACTTAAAAAAATTGTATTCTATCACAGTGTTATGGACAGATGTGTTACATGTACTTATCTTTCGTCCCGACAAACACTCCTCGTTTAGTTTGAGATTACTGTAGGTCAACATCGCCCAATCATGTGCTGTAATTTGTCAACAGTATGCAGTGATTTTCATGATTGCACAAGCAAGCATGCGTGCGTGTGCGTGTGTGTGTGTGTCTGTGCATGTTTTACCAAGGCTCACTGCGTTTTACAACACACCCCCTTAACTCTACCAAGAGTAGCAGCGAGATCAGTGCAGTAACAGCTAAAACACAAACCTTGAAACCATAACCGGAGGAGCTATAAAAGCTAACCACGCCTGATAAATGCAGAGACATAAATTCCACTTTCCCCGCAGGAGGAGTCGGTGAATTGAAAGACGTCCACTCGGTGTGTGCTTAGCATGCTGAACCACAAATGCAACGGAGCGAAGATGTCTTGTTTCTCTGGTAAACAGATCTAGTGAACCAAAGCAGGAGAGTTTTCCCCACAGGCCACCTAGATAACATCTAGATGTGCTGTGACCATCACATCACATCCAAACTACCTGAACAATAACATCCTTCAGGACAAAACCTCTGCTGAGTCTTTCAGTCTGCCATCCCATCTGTCTCACTGTCTGCCTGTCTTCCTGAGTGTCCCTATGTCTCTTTCTTTGCCTGCCTATGATGCTGCTCAAATCTGACTTCACTGGATGACAGTGCACTCTTCTTCTCTCAGATACTTGAATCAAGTGACAGTTTTGAGTGTATTTCTGGCGTACCACATGGCAGCACATTTGATCAAATTTAACTGTAATTACCAGTTAAATTAACGCTAGGTCAATCCAGCTGCCGCAGCTTGCAGAAGTAGTTTAAACTGTCTCATGACTGAGCTATTTACTCGATGTAATGGCAATGCTGCTCACTTTTCACACTCAGGCATCAAAAAACATCAGATTTATGTCACTGGGGAGGAAGAAGTTGGGACATTTTCAGCGGCAGTTTAAAGACGGCCCATCTGCTTTTTATGTTTGTCTTGCTGCCTGCCTGTATGCCTCAAAATCTATTTTTTGAATGTTTTTCTCTCTTTTCTGTCCATCTGCTTCCCCGTATGCCAGTCTTGCTGCCTGTCTCTACACGTCTATCTTTTCTTGACATCTCTATTTTTGCCGAGTCAATCTTAATGTCTACCTGCCTTCTTCCTTTGACCCGGGGTCATTAAAATGCATTCTCACAAGGTGGTTTCGCTCCTCTTGAAGGAATCTTGAAGCTATTCCAGACATGCCCGCATAACTATGGCCAGAAAGGCATCTGTTTACAGGAGAGGGGTTGAATCAGATTTCAGGACTGCACCTCCACTTCAGC